>CM076583.1:601926325-602001325 GCA_034641835.2 Pinus albicaulis
TGTGCAAGATAACCCATCTCTTACTTTTTGTCGTTTTTGGGTTTTTTATTTATCTTGGGGGTTTTTATCTTGGTTGGTTTCCTAATGTGAGATGGAAATTCTAAAAGACAAGTATGGATATAAATGTTCAAGGCAATGATGTCCTTTATAATGATTTCCCAAACTTCAAACTTCAAAAGGGTTTTAAAACATGCGATGACAAAATTAATTCCTAAAAGAAAATGAAAATGTGCCACTATACTAGTCAAACAAACAGTGAACTATTGATCATGAAACCCATTACCCTTGCTGCTGTCTAAATACAGAAGAAACTGTGCTCAAAGAAATCCAAGAATTGCAAGCAAAGTAAAGCTAAAATCAAATTACATCAACTCATATTCTGACCCCTCACCATTAGTCTCACTATGGCTTTTGGAGGTAATCATAAACAACTTGAGCAATCTGATATCTAATTTGCAGAAAAATAAACTAATATCAAATTACACACTCATACTTCAATCCCTCACCATTAGTCTCGCTATGGCTTTCGGAGGTAATTGATAATGACATGAGTAATTTAATATCTAACTTGCAGAAAAATAAACTAATATCAAACTACACACTCATACTTCAATCCCTCACCATTAGTCTCGCTATGGTTTTCGGAGGTAATTGATAATGACATGAGTAATTTAATATCTAATCTAACTAATAAAGAAAATGTACAAAACTGAAATAAATAAAACAGTGTTGGAATTAAAAGCTAAGAAAAATAAATCAGCAGAAGGACAAGACTGATTCCATGTCATTAGTCATTGTAAAACTATGTGCAAATGCCCGGGCTGCCTATTGTAATCTGGAACAAAGACACTGATCAGTTAACAGCAGTATAAAACATGAAAAATTATGGACAGAAATAAAACGTTAATACCATAAGAGATGTAATATATACACATGAATAACTATGGCATAATGAACGTAAGGAAATAAAGCATGAAACTATACAACAATAAACAAAACCTCGGCGTGTGCAGGGGCCCTCTGCACAATCCTCGGGGAATAGCTATCAACCACGAATTATGCTTATGAATAGAGTCTTCTCATGTATTCAAAACGCAGTCATAACAAGGAAATAATGTCACGGCACAGTGGGCTTTCTTTTCAGCAAAATTACATTACAGAAGCTAGCTACTATGCGTATGAGAACGCATTATTTATAACAGAGGATGACATAACTACTTTCCTACAATCTGCGCTAATAAAAGACACGTGAACAACCACGTCCAGAAATCTAGCATTATGGCTGCCGTGAAGATTAAATCTATGGAGGGTGGCCGTTGGATTCGGCTTATGGAGCAGTTCACAAGTGTTGATATGTCCCCTGAGACTTAGGAACGGCCACGCAAGTCTTCACGTGGTGAAAAACGGAGTTCTGTCACCGTAGGACTCTTAGGTTGACCACCGCTTGACTACCTTTGACCACGGCCTTCTTTGGTGAATTCAACTAAGCCGATAGGAATCGGTCCATATCCATGTTATTTCCAACTTGCCCATGTGGCTCGATTTGCCTGAAGACACCTGCAATATGGACTTTAACAAAATGGTTGCGGAAAGTTGAAGCAGTTGCGGAAAGTGACAAGATTCTGCAGCTCAATGAGCAAAAATCTAATTCAAACAGTAGACACAAAACATAGTTAAAAACCACTTTAAATTCTCTTTTATGATTAATATGCAATGATGTTGATGACTTAGGAGGTCCAGGTAAATGGAAAAAGTCTAGAAAGGTGTATAGGAAATATGCAAGTTTGGGACTCAACATACCCCCACTGTGAAGGTGTTGCATGTCCCCATGCAACCAAAATTTTGATCATCCTCCTTCAATTCATATGCCCTGATACCTCTGCCAGTACATTCAGTCCTCTTCTCCTCTTTCTTGGTGCTGCTAACATCCTGGGCTTCTTCATCAAGCATCTGAATTTGAGATTAATCAGTGCTCTACTTATCTTCTTGCATTTCTTCTTCAATTTTCTGTTCTTTTTGTGCCACAGTCCCAGATGTAGCATAGTGTTGTCATGAATGATCTTGTCCAATCTGCTTTGCTCCTTTAATGCTTCATTTTCATTTTTAATATGTCTATTTAAAACCTCCAACTCAAAGACTTCTTGTTTCAACGATTGGACTAGAGCTTCTTGTGCTGTGTGAGGCTGAGTGGATGAAGTGCTGGGACCCGTGGCTATTTTTTCTAAGGATTCTATGTAATCATACACCTCTTGCTGCTTTGGATCTATCTCGGGTGTCATTTTCCTTGGGCTGTCCCCAAAATGCTGTGGAGGAGAATTGACTTCAAAATCTGGCCGAAAAGGACTCATGTCAACATCTTGAGGACTAGTTTCAACGTTTGGCTGAGAATGAGGTGGACTACGGCCAGCTGGAGTTTGTTCAGGTGTTCCTCCTTCCAAATCAATAAAATGGGGTCCTTTTGTTTGTGCTTTCCTCCACTTTCCTTTAAGCCTGGTGCTTCTTCTTACATGCTGTGGACTACTGTCTGTTTCCTTCTGTTTTTCTTTTCCTTTCTTTTTGGCCATAGCTGACTGTTCCTGAAGGTGAACTAGTCTCTCAGACAATACTTGATGGTCTTCTTCTGAGGAAGGGGTTTGATGCATAGCCTCAATGCTTCTTTTCTCTTTTTATTTTGTTGGCTTTTTACCCTCAGTCTTTTCCTTCCTCCTTTTAGACAGTCTTTCTTTTCTACTAGTTCTTTCAACTGTGTTAGTAGGAGTGCTTTGAGTTTTATCACCTGTTCTCTTTCTTCTACTTCTTTTTGATGTACTGCCTTCAGGGGTTTCTTAGGGTTCTTCAAAGAAATTTCTAATTAAAAACTGCTCCCAGGTGTCCTTTTTCTCTTTTAATTGTTTTTCTATCAAGATTTTCACGAGACCATGGTGATACAAATGTGGTTCTACGTCCCCCAGATGCTTTTGGATGGTTACAAACATCTTTTTCAAACTGTTTAGTAAAAATTATGGCAGATTGAGGGTCTGGTTGTCTAGGAAATTCATCAACAGTCGGGTATGATACATGTACATTGATCCAAAATGTCCCTCACAGGTGATAAAATTTTGAATAACCAACAGTAAACTGGCCCACTCTTCTTTTAAAGCATGGACAGGAATTCCCTTTTTGAAAATGGTGACATCCATACCTGGGTTACGTAGGATCACTCTCCAGTCTTCCTCGCCAATGCTCTTGTTCTTGAACTAGCGTTCACCTTCTTGAGGGAGTTCTGTAGCAGCTGCTATGGATGCCTCAGTCACTGTAAATTTGAGGTCCCCAATTTCCACCTCCAGACCGTTGAAAGACCTCGCAAAAGCTTTTGTTACCTCCTTATTATAGCCTTTAAACTTTTGAATAAACCGAAGCCATTTTGCCTTTTTCAATATGTCTTTGACTTGCGGGTATCCTTCCATAAATTTGGGTCCCTCTGGTTCTGTCCTCAACAACCAACCCATCCTTCCTTCTGTTCTTTAAAACTCGTCTGCGTGAGGAGGGTTTAGCGGAGGTAAGACGGCTGAATTAGCGGAAATGAACAGGGTTTATGAAGGAGACCAGTGACTGTAAGCGGATATCAGAGAATAGGTACACGGAATGAAGCGGAACAGAGAACAAAATGGGGTGAAGGCTTATGTGAGCACGGTGGAAATGCAGCCGTGAGGTCAATAGAATAGTAGGGGGAGTAAAGTGCATCCGACAGTATTTAAAATTGGGTGGTTGCAGAGTAGACGCAAGCACGTTTATGAAACGGCTGTGGATTTTGTGCGGCTGAGAGAAGCCGTAGTCAAATCAACCACGTTCCATAATTACAGGTGGAGTATCAAAGTATAGCCGAACACGAGTGAAGACCGGAGGCTTGATTATGAGGCCGTTTAAAAATGAATGCAAGGATTGTGGGGGAATCGTATAGAGATCGTGGAACGGTTATGGAATTATCAACGCAATCATTGCATATAATGGAGCTATGGTTTATAACTATGTAAAAATGTGCTTGAATGCCATTTGAAATAAATTTCTACTCATACCTTGGAATTCTTGCCATTTTTCATTAGTCTTCAATCAGTTGCTCCTCGCTGATGCTTTTGAATGCCTCATGTCTTCAAAATATGTCCTCATACCTACATTTTATTTCATGATTGTTGAACTAACATCTGACTGTAAATTTTTGAAAAACAGAGTGGTGGCTGCAGAAACTGCTTCTGGCTGCGGAAACTGGTGTCAACTGCGGAAACTGACACAACAATTATTTGGGTGAATGGAGATGGATAGATGATAACTGATTGAATGAAAATGGTCATGAAAGAAAATTTTTATTGGTGAAATGAAATGAAATAGATGAAATGGAGTGAAATGAAATGAAGTGGAGTGGAATGAAATGGAGTGGGTTGTCATAAAACTTGTGAAATGAGAGAGAGAGAGAATTTTTTGGAAAATATAGGGTGTCAGGTGTTCCTGATTTTCACCCTACATTTTCTGTATAAGACTGCCAATCAGTGATTGGTTTTCAGGCTTATACAATTTTTTTTTTTTTTTTTTTTGAAACTGAAAAGAACAAAGGCTAGGTTGGTGGAGAAGAAGGATTCTTCTTCACCAGCCTTATTGCAAAATTATCTTGAAACATTTTGACAAATTCCTCTTTTGAGAGTGGCTTATGATAGATCTTTAATCTGTGGCCATTCACAATAAGAGGAGTTTGAGATTCATCAATGGTCTTGATTCTTACCGCTCCATTGCTAAAGATCTTTTCAATCTCATATGGCCCAAGCCAATGAGTCTGAAATTTTCCTTTAAAATCTTTAAACTTGGAATCAAATAGCAATGCCCAATCTCCTTCTTGAAACTTCTTCTCTTTGATGTATTTTTCATGCCATTTAGCTCTTTGATATTGAACTAGATCAGTTCTTAGAATTGCCTCTTGTCTAATCTCATCTAGCTCATTCAACTGCTCCATTCTATGCTTTTGGGCTTCTGATAGATCCATCCCCAACTGAACTGCCATCTTGAAGGTTTTGACTTGGAACTCAATGGGGAACATGACTTCTTTCCCATAAACAAGTTCATAGGGAGAATGTCCTGTTGTATTTCTCCATGTAGTTCTGTAGGCCCACAAGGCTTCAGGAAGCCTTTCTGCCCAATCTCTTCTGTGTAGATGAACAGTTTTGGTGATGATACTTTCGAGAAATTTGTTTGTAGACTCCACTTGACCATTTGCTTGCGGATGGTAAGGAGTAGATCTTATGTGCTTGATTTTGTATTCTTCCATCAGCTTCTCCACCAGGTTGGATGTGAATTGGCTTCCCTGATCTGTCACAATTTCTCTTGGAACACCAAAGCGGGTAAAAATATCCTCATAAAGAAAATTAACAACTGAATTTTCAGTAGCAGACACTAATGCTTTAGCTTCCACCCATTTAGTAACATAATCAGTACAAACCAATATATACTTCTTTTGCTTAGATGGTGGATTAATAGGTCCAATGAAATCTAAAGCCCATTTTTCAAAGGGTTCAATGAGTACCTGTGTTTGCAATGGCATTTCATCTGAAAGGGTAGGTTTCCCTACTCTTTGGCAGCTATCACACCTTTTGACATATTGTTTTGCATCTTTGAAGAGGGAAGGCCAATAATATCCCAAAGAAAGGATTTTATAGGCCGTCCTTTTGTCGGCAAAGTGTCCGCCGCATGGTTCATCATGACATGCCTTAAGAATATCAGGCATTTCATCTTCCCTGACACATCTTCTGATCACAAGATCTGGCCCTGTTTTAAACAATTCGTTAGAAATCCATGAATATTTTGAACTTTCCTGAATAATCTTTCTTCTTTCACTTGGAAATAAATGTGGAGGCAGTTTCCCTGTAACCAAATAGTTAGCAATATCTACATACCAAGGGGTCTTAGTAGTTACTGCAAAAGTATTCATCAGGAAACTTATCCTCTACAGGAGAATCTTCTTTAGTATTCTGAATCCTAGACAAGAAATCGGCTACTGTATTTTGTTTCCCTGGTCTATCCAACACAGTAATATTGAATTCCTGCAAAAGTAGGAGCCATCTTGTCACTCTGCCATTAGTAACAGGTTTGTTCATTAGATATCTAATAGCAGAATGATCAGTATGAATAAAAGTTTCATAGCCTATTATATAATGTCTAAACTTATTGATTGCATGAACAACAGCTAAAAACTCTTTTTCAGTTACAGTATAGTTCAACTCAGTGGGAGTCAAATTTTTACTGGTATAGTAAATGGCATAAGGGACTAAATCCTTTTGACCCAACACAACTCCTAGAGCTATATTTGAAGCATCTGTAGAAATATGAAAGGGAGTTTCCAATTTGGTCCTCTCAAGATAGGTGCTTCAGATATTCTTGTTTTCAAAGTTTCAAAGGCTGATTGACAATCAGGATCCCATTTGAATTCACAGTCTTTTGTAAGCAGTTTGAAGAGTGGAGATTCTATTTTAGTGAAGTTTTCTATAAATCTTCTATAGTATCCGGTAAATCCTAGAAAACTTCTAACATCTCTTTGACAATTTGGAATAGGCAACTTGGAGATGACTTCAACTTTTGATCTATCAACCTTAATCCCATCTCCTGAAATATGATGCCCTAAAACAATACCTTCAGTAAACATCATAAAGCATTTTTCATGGCTTAATGAAAGGTTTGTTTCTTTACATCTTATAAGGAATTTTTCCAAATTTTCTAATGCCTCTTCAAATGAATTACCATAAACTATAAAATCATCCATATAAACCTCTACACAATCATGGATTAGATCAGAAAAAATTCCTAGTATTGCTCTTTGGAATGTTGCGGGTGCATTACATAACCCAAAAGGAAGCACTCGATAGGAAAAAGTCCCCCATGGACAGGTAAATGTGGTCTTATCTTGATCTTCAGGTGCTACCTGAATTTGATTATAGCCACTAAAACCATCCAAAAATGAAAAGTACTTTTTGCCTGCTAATGTATCTAATACCTGATCGATAAAGGGAAAAGGAAAGTGATCCTTCAAAGGTGCTTTGTTCAATTCCCTGTAATCAATGCATACCCTCCATTTACCATTATTTTTAGGTACTATAACCAAAGGAGAAACCCATCGGCTATCTGAAATTGGATAAATGAAGTTTACATTGAGCAGTTTTTGGAGCTCTTCTTTCACTATCTCCCTAAGATTTGGATTCATCCTTCTCTGAGGTTGTCTGATTGGTCTACTGTTTTCCTCAATATAGATATGATGGATGCAAGTCTTAGGATCAATACCTTTCATATCAGTATACTCCCATGCAAATGTAGTAGAATGTTTTTGCAAGATTTTGGTTAGTTCTTCCTGTTGTGACTTTTTCAAATTTTTGTTGATATTCAATGTTTTTCCTGGAAAAATCTCAATGGTAGAACTATCGAACTCTTCCATAGAGTAAAGAGACATTTGTCTTGATGATAAATATTCAATGTCAGATTCCAACTGAAATTTTGTGGGGTCATATTCTGAAGATGTCTCAAAATTTTCTAATGTGTTCAGAATTTGAATATCCTCATTGATTTCAGAAATGGTAAAGACAGGTTGTATAGTGTCCTCATCATCGACCCATTCATTGTCTCCTACTTCTGTAATTACTTTTGCTGGAGGATACAAATTGAATTTCTTTGTCGAATTACCATTAGAAATGTACATATCCCCAGATCTACAACTAATGAAAGCATCAGCTGTGGCTAGCCAAGGTCTTCCTAAGATAAGTGGGTGCCCTCCTAAATTACTCTTGGGAGTCAAAATCATAAAATCTACTGGATATTCCCAAGAATCTAAGGAGACTGAAATATCTTCTAATACACCATCTGGTTTGATAATTGATCGATCTGCAAGTTGCTGTAAAGTAGGTGTAAAAGAAGATTAGGAAGTTTTACTTGTTCCATAATCTGTCTATTCATAATGTTGATAGCAGCCCCTAATTCAATCAATGTGTTTGGAATTTCTATCCCATTTATATGTGTCTTGACAATTGGACTACCTGGATCTACATACTTCTGCATGGTAATTTTTCCCATCATGATATCTGCAATTTTTCCTACCAGGTGGATTCTTCTTGTATCTCTTGGTTTCCTTCCTGGTCTTTTGAGACTCAACTCCTTTATTTTTTTTGCTAGAATAGGAATCTCTCTAATGGCTTGTAGCAAGGGAATATTGATACAAACATTCTTTAATTCATCTAGAAAATCATAGTTAGGCAACAAGATTTTTTTTTCCACCCCTTTATCAATTTGTAATCTTTCAGGGAAAGGAGGTGTGGATGAAGATGCAGGTTGCTCAACTATAGGAGTTGTGGGGGTTAACTTTTCTTTCTCTTTTTGAATGTTTTACTTTTGAAGAGATGTTTCCTCAGAACCCTTATTTACTTTAAGAGAGTCCTCCTTAGAGGTATCTTGCTCTTGGACATCTATAGAAGGTTTTTCTAAAACTCTACCAGACCTGAGTTGTACATCATTGAGAGGAACAATCATATAGGTAGGAAATTGTTGTCCTTCTATCATGTAAGTATTCTGAGGATTTTATTGTTAGGATTTGGCAATGGCTGAGCTGGAAGTTGATTTGTCTTTTGTTGGAATGGAAGCATGAGTTGAGGATTTGGATTTTGTTGAGAAGGTTTTTGTTGTGGAAATGGCAATGGAAGTTGTAGATTTGGGTTTGGAAGTTGTGGAGCTTGTTGATTTTGAAAAGATGGAGGATATTGATAAAATTGAGCAAATCTCCCATAAGGATTTTGCATACCTTGTACCCATGACTAATATGAATTTTGAGGTTGGGGCCAAGGTTGTTGCCAAGGATTCCAATTTGGTGGGGATTGAAAATTCATAGGGTTGTTAAACCCTTGAGTTTGTTTCCCTTGCCAAGGTCTTCTTGCAACAAAGCAGAGAGACTCTACTGAATTTGGATCTTCTTGAAAGACAGTTTTGAGTCCAGGAATTGAAGGAAAATCCTTGGTCTCATGATTCTCTGAGCAAATCATACATGTTTCTACAACTTTTGCATCCAAGGGACATTCCCTTAAAGCATGTTTCTTCCTACATTTTGGACAAAAGATGGCTAGAGCATCTGTTTCTGCTTTCTTCTTGTTTTGGATCTTAAGGGTGTCTAGTTGTTCACTAAGGCTCCCTAAGATATCAGTTTTGAATTCATCAAGCATATTGCCAATCTCTGCCCTACTTACTGATCCAGTTGCAGATTTGTTAGCCCTAATAAGAGAAGGATCCCTAGGCCCTTTTCCTATTTTATATTTTCTTCTTGAGAGATGGACACATAGTTCTGTTATGTCACGAAGTGGAAGTTGAGAAATGTCTCCTTTCCCCACCATGTTTAAAATATCTATCCATTCATCTCTAATGGCTTTTAATATGAGGGCTTTCAAGGTTTCATCATCTAAGTTGCTCATCTTTTCTCTTTTTAAGTTGTATTGAAATATTTCAAGTAAATCTTCCAAATTTTCATCTTCTTTTTGCATCATTTTGAATACCTCATCCTTGTGATTGGTGGGCATACAATAGTCCAGGTATCTATCCAAAAATGTTTGTTTCATATCATTCCAAGTCCTAATAGATTGGGTGACTAATCCCATGAACCATTTCAAAGCGGCTCCCTTCAATGTTGAAGGAAACGGTTTGAGTTTTTGAGAGTCTTCCATATAGTCATAGGTTCGGCACACGACTTCAAACTCAAATAGAAATGTTTCAGGATCCTCACT
Organism: Pinus albicaulis; assembly: GCA_034641835.2. Classification (NCBI taxonomy): domain Eukaryota; kingdom Viridiplantae; phylum Streptophyta; class Pinopsida; order Pinales; family Pinaceae; genus Pinus; species Pinus albicaulis. Next base: position 601,936,096 of record CM076583.1, read on the forward strand.
TCGCAATCCATAAAATTTGGGGAGGACAGATGGTGAGATGTTTTTCATCGTTGTATGAGTTTCCTCATCAACTATAGGGAATCCAAATGAGTTGTCTCCTTCCCTATTTCTTCCATTATTACCTCCACCTCCACCATTGTTGCCTCCATTATTTCCTCCTCCTCTACCTCTACCTCTACCTCCGAATCCATCTATTATTTCCTCTGTCATGATAGTTTCTTTAGAGTCCTCAGAGTCCTCTGGTTCTTCTATCAAGGGAGGATGAGAGGGGGTTTCTTCCTTTTCTTCTTCAGGTGATTCTACTTCTTTAATTACAATATACTCTCCTGTAGAAGTAAAGAAAGGGTCTTCTTCTAAATGAGATTTGGTAGATGGTGTAGGAGAATCCTCTAGTTCAGCTGCTCCTTGAATTCCAGGAATATTAAGGCTAGGGGTAGATGGTGGTGAATCTTTTCTATGCCTTGAAGAAGATGGAGTTGTGAAAATCGAACTCTTGGCTCTAGCTATAAACCTTCCCCTAGAATCTCTTGCTCTATGCATGTCATTTTTTATTTTAAGTTGGGCTAATAATTCTCTTTCTGATCTTCCAGGTCACACTAGGTGCAAGAAGAGCGCATACTTAAGAGATTATTAAACCAATAACTCTCTTTTCTGATCCTCCAGATCACACTAGGTGTATAAGGGCTTTCAAAGTTTCATCATCTAAGTTGCTCATCTTTTCTCTTTTTAAGTTGTATTGAAATCTTTCAAGTAAATCCTCCCAATTTTCATCTTCTTTTTGCACCATTTTGAATACCTCATCCTTGTGATTGGTGGGCATGCAATAATCCAGGTATCTATCCAAAAAATTTTGTTTCATATTATTCCAAGTCCTAATAGATTGGGTGGCTAATCCCATGAACCATTTCAAAGCGGCTCCCTTCAATTTTGAAGGAAACAATTTGAGTTTTTGAGAGTATTCCATATAGTCATAGGTTCGGCACACGACTTCAAATTCAAACAGAAATGTTTCAGGATCCTCACTTCGCAATCCATAGAAGTTGGGGAGGACATATGGTGAGATTTTTTTCATCGTTGTATGAGTTTCCTCATCAACTATAGGGATCCAAACAAGTTGTCTCCTTCCCTATTTCTTCCATTATTACCTCCACCATTGTTGTCTCCATTGTTTCCTCCTCCTCTACCTCTACCTCTACCTCCAAATCCATCTATTATTTCCTCTGCCATGATAGTTTCTTTAGAGTCCTTAAATTCCTCTGGTTCTTCTATCAAGGGAGGATGAGAGTGAGTCTCTTCCTTCTTCAGGTGATTCTACTTCTTTGATTACAATATACTCTCCTGTAGAAGTAAAGAAAGGATCCTTTTCTAAATGAGATTTAGTAGGTGGTATAGGAGAATCCTCTAATTCAGCTGTTCCTTGAATTCCAAGAATCTTAAGGCTAGGGGTAGATGGTGGTGAATCTTGTCTATGCCTTGAAGAAGATGGAGTTGTGAAAATCGAACTCTTGGCTCTAGCCATAAACCTTCCCCTAGAATCTCTTGCTCTATGCATGTCATTTTTTTATTTTTAAGTTGGGCTAATAATTCTCTTTCTGATCTTCCAGGTCACACTTAAGGCAAGAAGAGAGCATTGGTGGTACTAATGAACCAAATCTTTTCTGATCCTCCGCATCACACTAGGTGCAAGAGGAGAGCATACTTCAAGAAGTTATCAATTTTTCCCCTTCTTTTATATATATATATATATATATATATATATATATATATATATATATATATATATTTTGTAGAAATTGGCTACCTAGTTACACTTCCCCGGCAACGGTGCCAGGGAATTTTTGGTCGAAATTTATAGTCCTTCCCAAATTGCTACATTAATTTGTCAATCCGGGGGATTCATAAGCTGACGAAGTGTGGTGACTATATGTGCAAGATAACCTATCTCTTACTTTTTGTCGTTTTTGGGTTTTTATTTATCTTGGTTGGTTTCCTAATGAGAGATGGAAATTCTAAAAGACAAGTATGGTTATGAATGTTCAAGGCAATGATGTTTGTCCTTTATAATGATTTCCCAAACTTTCAAACTTCAAAAGGATTTTGAAACATACAATGACAAAATTAATTCCTAAAAGAAAATGAAAATGTGCCCCTATACTAGTTAAACAAACAGTGAACTATTGATCATGAAACCCACTACCCTTGCTGCTGTCTAAATACAAAAGAAACTGTTCTCAAAGAAAACCAAAGATTTGAAAGCAAAGTAAAACTAAAATCAAATTACATCAACTCATATTCTGACCCCTCACCATTAGTCTCGCTATGGCTTTCGGAGGTAATCATAAACAACTTGAGCAATCTGATATCTAAATTGCATGAAAATAAACTAATATCAAATTACACACTCATACTTCAATCCCTCACCATTAGTCTCGCTATGGCTTTCGGAGGTAACTGATAATGACATGAGCAATTTAATATCTAATTTGCATAAAAATAAACTAATATCAAACTACACACTCATACTTCAATCCCTCACCATTAGTCTCGCTATGGCTTTTGGAGGTAACTGATAATGACATGAGCAGTTTAATATCTAACTAACTAGTAAAGCAAATGTACAAAACTGAAATGAATAAAACAATGCTGGAATTAAAAACTAAGAAAAAGAAATCAGCAGAAGGACAAGATTGATTCCATGTCATTAGTCATTGTAAACTATGTGAAAATGCCCGGGCTGCCTACTATAATCTGGAACAAAACACTGATCAGTTAACAGCAGTATAAAGTATGAAAAATTATGAACAGAAACAAAACGTTAATACCATAAGAAATGTAATATATACACGTGAATGACTATGGCACAATGAACATAATGAAATGGAGCATGAAACTATACAATAATACACAAAACCTTGGCGTGTGCAGGGGCCCTCTACACAATCCTCGGGAAGCAGCTATCAAACACGAATTATGCTTATGAACATAGTCTTCTCATATATTTAAAATGCAGTCATAACACAGAAACAATGTCACGGTACAGTGGGCTTTCTATCCAGAAAATTACATTACAGCAACTAACTATTATGCGTATGAGAACGCATTATTTATAACAGAGAATTTCATAACTGATTTCCTACATTCTGCGTTGATACAAGACACGTGAACCACCACGTCCAGAAATCTAGCATCATGACTGCCGTGAAGATTAAATCTATGGAGAGTGGTCGTTGGATTCGGCTTATGGAGCCTTTCACAGGTGTTGATATGTCTCCCGTGATTTAGAAACGGCCACGCAAATCTTCACGTGGTGAAAAACAGAGTTCTGTCACCGTGGGACACTTCGGTTGACCACCGCTTGACAACCTTTGACCACAACCTTCTTAGGTGAATTCGACTGAGCCAATAGGACTCGATCCATGTCCATGTCATTTCCAACTTGCCCATGTGGCTCGATTTTCCTGAAGACACCTGCAATATAGACTTTAACAAAATGGCTGCGGAAAGTGACAAGATTCCGCAGCTCAATGAGCAAAAATCTAATTCAAACAGCAGACACAAAACATAGTTAAAAACCACTTTAAATGCTCTTTTATGATTAATATGCAATGATATTGATGGCTTAAGAGGTCCAGGTAAATGGAAAAAGTCTAGAAAGATGTATAGGAAAGATGCAAGTTTGGGACTCAACACATGTATTGATATGGTGTTCGATAATGGTGGCATCGATTCTGGGCATCTCCGAATAAGATTGGGCAAAAACATCATGGAATTCCTTGGATAGCTTGGTGTAAGCCTCAATTTCTTTCGGGGTGAAATGTGCCCCTAAGGTAATATTTTCTTCTACCATTGGTTTATCAGAAATTTTTATTTTAATGGTATGAGATATTTTGGCCATGTTTCCTTATTCGAAAGCATCTGGTGCAGGAATGGGATTTCTAAACCAATCAACTTCATCATGAATGAAGTCTTTAGACTCCACAAAATACTGGTCGTGGGACTGTTGTGGAAGGAAGTATGTGTGATGGTGCATATCATCCCAGGGAAAAGCAGGGGTGTTCATCGCTTCCATAATTTCTTCATCAGAATGGAAGATGGGAGGACTAGCGGAAGGGAGACCACATGATGCAGTGGGGCTAACTGGCGCATTGTCATGAGAAATATGTTTCACATACACATTGCTACGAAGGGTAGACAAAGATCTAGTAGATGAAACATCTACTGATGTTGAGATCAAGGTGTTCGAGGAGGGAGGTTCAGCCAAAACAAAATGGGAAGCCCGAGAGGGGTCTTCCAATGTGGATCTTAAGGATGACTACAGATAGAGAATAGTGACTGAAGTTTCCGTCATCTCGACATCAGCGGGAGGTATCACAATGGGTGCAAAAATTTCCTCCAGTTCTGCTGGAACAGAACTCAGAAGAAGAGGAGTAGATGATCCACTACAAGCGGCCTCTATTTCACGAATTGCATGAAGGGTATTGGTAAAATCATCGATACGGGGAAAATGATGAGAATAGTGGCCATAAAGGTCGCACAAAGCACAAGGGTGGTTCATGCACAACGATTTTAGTTTCTTAGTTGAATACGGTGAGGTAACATGGATCTCCAGGATGTCAGACTCAGGAAACGTTTCTTTGAACACAGGTTTGAGACGAGGAAGCTCGGGAGAGTTATGCGTGGCATGCCCAATGACATCACACAAAGCACATGGAGGTGATGATTTTAGAGGATTATGAGGATATGTAGCTCTTTAGGGGTCCTTTTCCTAGATTTATTCCTTTTGGCTTTAGCCCCCTCACCAGATGCTTTTGCAACAAGAGTAGGATCCTGTTGAGGTGGATGTGGCACTAAAGCAAAGGGAGGGGTCATGGTGATCAGTTGGATCAGGGTCAAAGCAGTATAAGGTTTGAGTTGACTAGGCGGAGTGTTTTTTAGGGGATCAATGTACTAGACTGGGATCCCCAGGGTCAAATTGGGTATACTCAACCTAGCCATAATAGGCACCAAAAATACTCGAGAGGGGGGAGCCAAACCAGTATCTGACCGGAAGGGTAATGGCTTGGCGGAATGGCTTCCAAATGGTTAAGGCTTTGGGGCACCGTTCCTGGTTGAAAAATATTGGGAGAGACACCAGCAAAAGGAGAAGGTCCCCGAGGAGATGGTCTTGATGGCTGTGTCGAGTGAACAACAGCAGGTTGCGAAGGTACTGGTTGTTGGCTAGTTGAACTAGGCCACTTTTGGCTAGCCCGAGACGCTTGCAACATGCAAACACTCGATGATCTAGGATCAGTGATAAGAGGGGGGCGACCGGGGAATGAACCAATCAAGGTGGAATACTTATACACTTATGGTGAAACACTAGTGAGAGGTGCAACGGATTGGTTATCAGCCCCCGAAGATATGATGGGCACAAGGGAAGTCTGAGACTTCGGTTTGTAATATGTCAACTATCAATGGTGACAATATTTTCATTGTGGGGGAAGCACATCTTACGGTGAACCGTAGATGCAATAGCTGACATCATATAGGTGTAGCTATGACCCAAGAGTATATTGTAATCCAAGGGGGCATCAATGACTTCTATGTCAACGCAAACAGTCTTGCCCGAAAGTGTGAATGGAAAATTGTGGAACATGCCAAGGGGCTAAGAAGGGTGATCTTCCCATGCATGCAAAGTGATGTTTGATGGGGCCAAGTCGGGTGATCCGAGCTTATATAAAATATAGTCAGACATCACGTAGGTCGATGCACCCTCGTCAATGATACATCTATGAACATGGGAATTGTGAATCTTTACTGGTATTCGGAAGGAAACACATGAAGGTAAAGGGGGATGTTATTATTTTTCAACATCAAAGACACTCAAGTGATTATATGAAGGATCCACATTGCCCAAAGCAAATAGTAGAGCTTTTTGTTGATATGGGCATGACTAGAGGACTTCCAGTGTTGACATGGTACCAGGAGACATCTATGTAAGTGTGGGCAACTTTGGAGGAAACAACATTTCGGCATAATGGCCCTTTGGGGATCTTGTGAATGACCTCTGCCTTAGGAGGAGGGATTTGTAAGGAACATTGGGTGTCGAAATGGACTATGTGGGAACTTTTGTTTGGGAACCGATTACAAACATAGTAGGTTGCTTGTCATATTGGCACGACCTAGTTTAAAGGTTGACATCAATCGTATTGACCGCTTCAGAATTCTTCATGAGAATCTAGTAATTAGGGGTACCAAATGGTGGAGGTTGAGGAGAAACCTGACCTTGAGGTGGTTGGGCAGCAACATATCCTTGCTGAGGGAAAGGATTAAAGAACACAACTAATTGATTTGGCACAGTGCTTGGAGGAAGTGAAGAGGTGGCTTGTTGTCCTCTAGATGTTGCTTGTGATTCCCACAACTAGTGCATCTGGGTTAAAAGGAGACAATCATTAGTATAATGGCCATGGACACCACAAGATGAACAAGGTTTATTCGTACAAAGTGGCTTGTGTTGCTTGGGTTGATCACCCTGTTGTTGTTTTGTAGTGCTAGATTTTCTCCCTTGGGGTGTGTTTGGTTGATTACCTTGGCATCCTTGGTTACCTTGTGTTTGCTGGTTCTGGTTTCCTTTCCCCTTATTATTTTTCTTCAAATTAGGTGGATTAGACATGCTCTACTACACATACACCTGACCTTGAGGAGGCGGTGGTTGTTGTGGTAGAGGTTGAGAAGGCACGAGAGGCTGGGGCATTGATGCCAGAGGGGATAGAACGTCGGGTTATGGATAATGATAGAAAGGAGGTGGGGAAAATTTTGGGTAAATAGGTTGAGCAATAGCTATTCCTAGCATCGGTTGATGTAGGTGGGAAAATACATAAGGTGTGCTTTGACCAGGAGGAACTAGCCACCCCCTGGGGGTAACCATAACCCATAGAAGGATTAGTATATGGATGTGAAAGAGATCCAACAACATCGTCGGTGGCATGAGATGCCCCTGGTGCGTTGGCACCACCAGGTCTAGGAACATCCGGTAAAACAGTATAAACATAAACAGACTGGGCATAGATCAAGACATATTTTAACGCGACTTAGAGAGCTTCTTCCTCTATTTGAGTAAAATGAGATGCGACATATTTACCAATGGGAGGAAAAATAATTCTAAGAAACCAATCCATATAAACACGGTCCCTGAATGTAATATCTCGACACAACCTCCTCCTTCTACACCATTATTGGACATGGTCAGAAAGGCAGGTGGTAGAAGTTTGGCGGACTGTGTTTAACAAGTCGGTACCAGTATCATAACGAAGAGGTAACTGAAAATAAGACAGAAATGCCTTAGAAATAGTCATAAAAGTGGTATGAGATGTGACAGGTTGATCTACATACCACTTTGCAACTTCTCCAGTGAGCGTACGTTGGAACAACCGAAGGCAGATGGAGTCATCGATAATGGAAATAGACGAACACCACATATGAAAGGAGCGGACATGATTGGTAGGGTCCTCTCCATTGTTTCTTTCAAAATTAGGAATGTCAGAAGGAAGCTTATTTGGCATAGCAGGACAACCTGGATTTTGGAGTATGGGGTCATTGATTAACTGGCTAAAATCAAGAAGGCTTAAACCTACCATAAAAGGTAGCAAAGGAGTAGTTGTAATGGTTCCAGTAGCCATTCCACTAGTAGTGGCTCTAGCATTACGGTCGGGGACACCACCATCTTGAGGATGAACCTACATCAGCACCTGACATGGTGATGGTATGAGAGTGAGGGGAACCGGGTGGAGAATCATAGGAAGAACTCGATGAACCAGAATCAGAGTCAGTATGGGGACTCAGTGGAGGACTAACTTGGACCCTACGTGGTGGAGTAAGTCTTCCTAACAGAAACTTAGGGTGAAGGCCTTGGAGTCTCTCTGATAAATGCCTTGGGGGCCCAATGATGGCAAGTCACAAATGACACGAAAAGGTTGAAGAGTGATAAACAAAGGCTCAGTGATGTAGATTGATTAATTATGATTTTTATGTCTTGGCTTGGCAGTGTAAACCAAGCGCTCTTTGCTTTAGGTGTGAGTGTGTGAAAGCCATGTATTAATTTCAATTAATCCCAAACAGTTGTGTAAAGCAAAAGAAAAATAATTTGAAGTACTGTAAATAAAATTGAAATGACAGTAAAATAAACAACTAATTATGCACAAATTCAAACCAAAAGAAGGCTTCCCAAACAGCCAGACTAAAACTTCGGGCGAAATTGACTCAAAATACACAAGATGCAAAAAAATATCTAATATATAAGGGACAGGGATCTAATGACTTAGATCTGGTGAAAATTACATAGAAAACAACAAGAAAAGGGAGGGGAAAACTGCTACAAAATGTAAGGCGAAAGGTTAAAACTCTAGGGGAAACAAGGATACCCTAACGGAAATACCAAAAAAGACTCAAGAGGTGGTTTTGGATGGAATAATAAATTATCAAAAAGGATCTAAAAGAAGGATAGATCAGACCCTGAAACAATGGTTGAAAGCATTGCAAATCCCAGACTACCTACTCAGCTTAACCCCTCCTAGAAAGGTGGAAGTGTACTGAAACCCTAGGGGGATTGGTTCTACTTCAAGGAGATAAAATGAGAATATCCAGGCCTAAGACGGGCTGAGACATAGGTTAGAAAACCCAAAACAGTGCTCTCGGCATTGACAGTTACATAAAAAATTTAGAAAAATTTTCCAGCTCGCAAGTACTGACTTGTGGGCTGCTGAAATTGTATTTATTGGGCATAAAAGTGTGAGTTATATGATAAATTGATATTTTTGAGCCCAAAAGTGCGAGTTCCTATTCCTTAATCTTCGGGTGGCAGGTTGCAGCAAATTTGTCATCTCTGGCGTGGCTGATACCTGTTACCTGCGGAAACACCAGAAAACAACCAAAAGTTAGAATTTTGACTCATTTAGGGCATAAAAGTTTAAAAACAACATCAAGAGACTGAAAATAGATGAATAAAAACCCTTGTTACTAAATTTGTTGGTCATGCAGGAATCTGAATTACAACATCGGAGTCAACATTTATTAGCATAAATTCTTAATGCAAGTGTACGAGAAGAGCACACTTTAGTTGTGTGACACAAAAAACCCTAACAATAAAAATGGTTGCTTAAATTCTTTAGATCTACAATCGATAGTTAGAACAAAGGCTGCAAAAAACCATATCTATGTAGTAAAAGCATTTAAACAGTGAAAAATAAATAGTAATTACTCCATGCATCCAATAGAAAATACAAGATTTAAATAATTTTTGTGAAGGGAACAAATAAAAGTTACCAATCCCCCTCAATGGTATGGGTTCTTGGTTGTCCTCAGCATTTCAGTTCCAAAAGTTTCTCTCTGCCAATGGTGTAGAAAGCCCAAAATGTGTTGAACTCTATGGGAGCTCAATAAGAAAAAAAGAAAATAGTAGAAGCAATGAGAATTACCAAAGCACGACAATGAAAATGATCAAAGTGAAGAATGGATGGAAAACCCTCCTATTTTTAACAAAATATTGAGTTATCCTTGATAATGGCGAATAATAAAATATTATTAACCAAGATCTAGATCTAACTGCTTGGAATATTTTATTATATTTTGTTGGAGGGAAAAGATATTTAAATTTGTTAAACTCCTTTATTTAAAAATAATAAACAAATAAACTTTGTATTTATCATTTCAAAAATGCAGTTAAGGAATAATTAACAAATAATGGCTTGTTTAATTATTCCTAGAGAAAATTAAGAAAAATAATGATTTATATAATTATTTCTCATAATTGGGTTATATATGACCAGGAATATTATTTAAACAGTGGTTTAATTAACTATTTTTGAGAGGAAAATCAAATAAATAAGGATTTATTTAATTATTCCTCACGAGTTTTCTTATTTAAACCATAAATAACTTAATAAATATGGTTTATTAAATTATTTATTATAGTGAAAGAAATTTTTCTATGGTAAAATTGGTCTTACATGGTGTACTTGATCCATCTAATTGTAAATGGTTATATGACCAAATTTTGGTGATAACATCCACCATTTTATACATCCTTAGGAAGTCCTCATACATTTCTTTGTCATCCTCCATTGTTTCACTTTTAATCATTCACACTCGCAATTCACATTAGCTAGAAGACTACTTTGATACCAAACTTGATCCAGGTTCCTTCAGCTACTAGAATTATCCAAGATCTTATACTTATGTGATGTTAATAGAATTTCATTTAAAAGAGAATAAAGAACCACATGTGCATGCTTAAACTAGATCAAACATAATGACAATAAGAAAATCAAGAACATGACACATTTGATAACGGAGTTCACCTAGTGTGGTTTACGTCTCTGGGCCTGGTGTCAAGGGAGTAGAGGTCGTTTCATTAATTGTAGCTAATGATGATGATGTACATGGAATATTATTTTTCATAACAAGGATATATACTCTCAACAAGAGTGGCTTGTCTCTCCACGAGACGTTCTCCCTACAGGAACTCTCACTTATAATGGGTTTTCCATCAACATGACAAGCTAATACAATATCACAATAGTGTGGCAATAAGCATCCCTCAACATAGTGTCAAATAGGGATCTAAATAATAATACATCATCTCACCAAAATAAAAGGACCCATATCATAAATACATCATGTACCTTCACGTTCGAAGATGGCAGAAATATGCAAAGCTCAGTTGTTGAAATTAACTACACCAGTGAATTCCTTGTGATGTGTAGTGTAAAATCAATTGTCAAGTCATCCAATTCTGACATCGTCAAAATCTGGGCCTTCGAGAATATTTTAGATTCCTTATGATTCTAAAAACATTCCTCTTCATTGGTTGACTGGAAATATACTACTCAAATGAAAAATCTGATCTCGCCATCACGATCCTTGCAAATTTTACAAAAAAATGAGTATTAAGTCGACCATATTTTGACACTGGAAAAATTCAACCTCCAAGGGAATATTTTAGATTCCTCAATATTTTTCAAATATTCCTCGCTATGGGGCACTTGAAATTCTTCTGCTTAGATGGTGAATCTGACTTTGCCATCACGCTCCCTGCAAAATTATGAGAAAAATGACAATAAGCTTGATAGCATTTTGTCACTGTAAAAATTTACCTCCCAAGGAATATTTTTGGCATCAATTAATTCTCCCGCTTTAGGGTTCATCTCCTCTGACTGGGCATGGTTTTGTCGGGGCGTGGTTTTTCTCTACTGTTTGGTGCTCCATTGATCCACTCTACTTATACTCGGCCAAATGAATTATGAGGGAAAATATTACAAGGAAATTTCGTTTGGGTTGTTGGCGCAAACCGAAATTAGGTAAGCAGAGGTCCCAAGGTTGAAACCCCACCACACCACTTAATATGGTTTTATTCCTTTTTAAAATAGCCAGCGGTCAAGTTGTTGTTGACCATATCCATTACATTGGTTGGCCCACACCTTTCGTTATAACCATAGGCCAGTCATTATAAATATATGGGTAGACCATATATTATATGGTTCCCACAACTTAATGAAGGCCCGCAATTTCATATGCCATATGGATTAACCATATATTTTAATAATGTAATGTTATATTAATATGGCTTGAATTAAATCAAACCATAACCATATTATTTAATTTAATATGGCTTGACTTTATGATATGGTATGTATTATAACCATAATATTTTCCCACCAAATTCTAATACTTTGATTTGTTTTATAATGTTTAACAATAACAATAACAATACTTTGATTTGTTTTAAAAGCCCACCAAATAACAATATTTTGATTTATATGATTTAATATTGGTTGGGTTTTTTTGTCTTTTAGTTTTATATATCATTTTTGTCTTATGTGCTTTATTAAACCATATTTTATATATTATTTTTTTATTTTTATTTTTGTAGAGATAAGGAGCCAATGAATGAATACCAAGTGTCAATGGTTGATAGGACACTAGTCGAATTCCATGTAATACGCGGGTCTTATGAAACTAGCTCCAAAAATAGAAGGAAAGAGAGATCAACACCTTAGAAATCAGCCACTTCGAGGGGGCAACCTCCAATACATCAGATAAATGAACAATTCTTGGATGATAAAAATGACAAAACCTCCTTATTTATATAGGGGTCCATGGGGCCACAATATAATCCTAGCTGACCTAACAATAATAATGTAAGGGAACAATAATAAAAAAATGGGGGTTACACTAATAACAATAAGGGACTACACTAGTAATATGGGGACCTAACACGCCCCTCTCCTTCAAAAAAGTGTTGTCCTCAATGCTTGAGTAGTTCTGGATGCTTTGTATAAAAGTCTCATTCTCCCATGTAGAATATTTAGTGGGTAAGTTCTTCGACTTGTTGAGATACTCCGAAATTAATCGATTTCGTAGATGTCGAGTTCTTGTTTTTGTGACTGTTTCAGGTTCCAATATGATTTTTCCTTCCTCATCAAGTTCTGGCAATATTATTTGAACTGGAATTTTGTCACCTATAACCTTCTTTAAGCATGAAACATGGAAAACTGGATGCACTCGCGAAGAAGTAGGAAGCTCCAATTTTTATGCCATAGTACCAATATTTTGCAACACCTTGTAAGGACCATATTACTTTGGCGATAATTTATTATCCTTCTTATATTTCTTGAGGGACATTTGTTTGTATGGTTGTAGTTGTAAAAATACCCAGTCTCCCACATCAAAACTTCTCTCACTGCGATGTTGATCTGCCTGTTGTTTCATACGATTTTGTGCCAAATTTAGGTTATCCTTTAAGAGTTGGAGAACTTTCTGTTAATGCTCTATGTAGATCTTCCACCTTTCACCTTTATAATTTTATCTTCAACATGATGTGATGACTATGGATGATATCCATAAAGTGTTATAAATGGGTCATTTTCATTGTAGTAATGGAAGTGAAGTGTTATACCACTAGCTATCCAGCAAGAGGTAACCACTATTCATTTTGTTTGTTTATTAGATACAAAATAACCAAGATATCCTTCCAAAAAAAAGTCACTACCTTTCAGCTTGATATGATCATCGATTGAGGATGATAAGATGAGCTATGAGCTGAAAGAGGAAGCAACAATAAAAATAATTCTCATCTAAACATTCTCTAAAGAAATGGATCTCCTGCCATACCATAATCTTACCAGAGATTTTGAATTGTTTCCATAAATGCAATAGCAACTATCATTAAATGGATGAGATAATGCACAAAGTGTGCATACTTGGTAAGTCTATCAATCACTACCACATGGATTAATAGTCTTTTCCTTCTGACTTAGGTAAACATGTGATAAAATCCATTGAAATATCCTCCCAGCGTTGACTTGGAATGGATAAAGGTTGTAGAAGACCAGGGATCTTAATTATCTCAACTTTATTTTGCTGGAAAACCAAACATTCTGCCACAAAATTTTGAATATCAGATTTAAGGCCATCCCAAAAAAATTATTTCTTCACCCTATGGTAAGTTTTTAAAAATCTTGAGTGTCCTACTAAAGGAGAATTGTGCAATTACAAAAGAATATTTTGTTTTAGTTGGGAATTCTTACAAATATATAAGCGATCTTTGTACCATAAGGAATTATTTTTCCAACTAAATGTATCAGATGTACTAGGATCTTGCTTCAACTTTTGAATGAGTGTCCACACTTCTTCGTCCTTATTTCATTCATCCCTTGCTTCGGTTATCCAATCTGGTTGGATAATAGAAATTGCACAAAGCAATGCTTCCACCTCTTCATCCTTTCCTGAGAGTGCATCTGCAACAACATTTAGCTTCCTTTTTTGTATATGATTTCAAAGTCATAACCCAACATCTTTGTGACCCATTTTTGCTGCTCTTCTGAAGATAGTCTTTGTTCCAAAAAGTGTTTAATACTATCATGATTATTTTTTACCTTGAAGTGCCTTCCCATTAGGTAAGGTCACCATTTCTTTAGTGCATGTAGTATTACCAACATTTCCTTCTCATAAATAGCTTTCTGTAAATACTTTCCTTTGATTGGATGACTTTCAAAAGCAATGGGTCTTTCTTATTTCATTAAAACAGCACCAATTCCATTTCCTAAGGCATCACATTCCACAATAAATGTTTTTGTGAAGTTTGGCGTAGCTAACACCGGTGCTAGGCACATTGCCTATTTAAGATGTTAAAAGGCCTTAGTTTATTCAAGAGTCCATGAAAATGTATCTTTCTTCAATAATGTTGTTAGAGGTGCTGCTATTCTCCCATAATTATTTACAAACTTGTGATAATACCCCGTTAACCCGAGAAATCCTTGCAACTGCTTTATGGTTGTGGGGACTTTCCGGTCCTTAATGGCTTTAATTTTGTTAGGTTCTACCTTAACACCCTCGTGAGATACAATATGACCCAAATATTCCACCTCTTGTACTCCAAAGAAACATTTGGATGTTTTTGCATATAATTGTTTCTCCTCCAATAGTTTGAGCACCCCGTCAACATGTTCAACATGATCCTTCCAAGACCTGCTGTAGATTAGTATATCATCAAAAAATACTAGCACAAATTTTCTAAGGAAGGGTTTGAAAATGGAATTCATCAACCCTTGAAATGTAGAAGGTGCATTGGTAAGGCCAAAAAGGCATGACCAAAAATTCATAATGACCCTCATGAGTTCAAATGTTGTTTTTGGAATATCTTCAGTCTTCATTCTAATTTGATGATATCCTGAACGAAGATCCAACTTGGTAAAATAAATTGCTCCATGTAATTCATCCAATAATTCATCAATCACAGGAATGGGAAATTTGTCTCTAATGGTGAGCTTATTGAGCTCCCTATAATCCAGACACATTTGCCATGATCCATCCTTCTTGTGTACCAATACTACAGGAGCAGAGAAAGAACTTTGACTTGGTTGAATTATACCCGCCTCTAACATTTCTGCAATCATACGTTCAATTTCGCTCTTTTGGAAGTAAGGATATCTATAAGGCCTGATGTTTGGAGGAACACTTCCCGGAATCAAATGAATAGCATGATCATGATCACGAATAGGTGGGAGTCCTTTGGGAGTTTCAAACACCTTGGAATGATTGTCCAAGACTTTTTGGAGATCTGGAGAAATAGATGATTTTGATGTTGGAACTCCTAATGAGCATAATTGTGAAATTACACCTCGTTGTTCTTTCTTCAGAAGCTTTGTCATGACATTAGAGGTTATTATATTTCTTGGCTTCCCTATGATATCCCATAATTCGATTTCCTTTCCTTCCGAAAAAAATTTCAAGAAAAGTTCTTAAAAATTAAAATATACTGTCCCCAAAAATTGTAACCATTGTACTCCTAGTACAACATTAGCACCTCCCATTGGAATGGAAAGCATTGGACTATTCAATACATATTCCCCCATGGTTAGCTTAATATTATGGCATTTTCCAAAGCAATTTATAGTTCCTCCATTTACAACCATTACCTTTTTCTTCTTGATGTGTCCTTCTATCTTGATAGTTTGAGGAGTGGTAATTCCTACCAATGCATTACACGATATGGTTGGACTCGTTTCTTCTTCTTCTATCGTTATTTCCTGGTGTATATCCTCTTCTTTAGAAGTTTCTTGTTCATTTTCTTCCTCCTCTTCACAATCTATGTAAAATAATTTCTTATCAGTACACTTATGACCTTTAGTGTATTTGCTATCACAACTGTAGCAAAACCCTTTTTGCTATTTTTTATTCCAATTGTTGTGGTGTCAACCTTGTAGGTTTTGGAAGTCTACGAGTAGCAACACTTCCATCTTTATAGATGTGAGTGGTAGGCTTCCTTGTCACCATAATTTTACATTCAATTTTTCTTGCTAACCTAAATGTCGTCTCCAATGAATCATATTCCCAAACACGAACTTCATGTTGGATGTTATCCTTTAAAGTCACTATGAAGACATCAACCCTATGTTCCTTTGGAATATCAGTTACCCTTATATTCAATTTTTGGAAGTCCTCAATGTGCTCCACCACTGAACCTTTTTGTTTGAGATTTATCAATTGGCTAAAGAAGGTGTTGCTCTTTGTATCCTCATAATGTGCTATCATTTCCTCCATAAAAATTGACCAAGTGACAATTTTTTTATGGGAGCAAAGCCATCGATACCATACAAATTTATTTTGTACTAAATTTAAAGTTGCAATGCGTACCTTTTGTGTGTTTTTCACATTATTGAGATCTAAATATTGATCCATCTGTAGTATCCATGTTAGGGGATCCTTGCCATCAAACTTCCTCATATCCATCTTTGGAATATGGTGGTTATTCCATCCAACATTAGAGTTTATGAAATCATGATTAACATTTATTTTTTTCTCATCATGAGTTTCCTCTACTATCTTTTCATCATTAGGAAACATTTCTTGTATCAACTTTTTCAAACCTTCCATGTTTGCTTTTATATCATTCTTCATGTTTTCCATGTTGTCTTTCATTTTTTCTTCCATGTCATCCATCTTAGCTTCCATGCCATCCATATTAGCTTCCACACCTTTCTTCAAACCATCCATATTATTCTTCAAACCATCCATCTTCACTTCCATGCCTTTCTTCAAAACTTCCATTTCATTTTTTTTTGCTCTTTGCGAGAGTGAAATTTGGTGCACTTACTCTTGTAATTTTGATAGATCATGTTGCAATTTTTCATCTTCATGAGTCATAGTAGATTATTCTGAGGGCTTCATGGGTGTTGAATTCTTTTTAGAGGGAATTTTAGAACCCAATTCTGATATCTATGCTCAATAGGCCCTTGGAATCACTTAAAACGGATTTTTCAAACAAGACTTATGCAATTTGAAAAAAGTACACACCTTTTTCTTGCTTTTGAGGAGCTCAATATTGAAACTGAATTTTCTCTGTAATTGCAGATCTTCAATATCTTTAATTTGGTGTTGTAGTAGCCCTCTGAATCTCATTTCAAATTCCATAGCTCTGACCCTATTTGGATACTTCAAGGCAAAGTTATGCCTAATCTCCCACAAGGCAAAGTTATGCCACGTCTCACTGTTTCCTCCTTCAGCTCTGAAATTGATATACCGGAAACTATAATCTGTGTAATTGTGGCCACTTTTTACAGAACTCCATTCCGATGCTCAGAGAGAGAGTTATGATGATTTTCCCTAGGTCACATCTTTGAGATGAAATTATGGAGCTTGAACAAACCATAAATTCCACAGATCATATCTCATATTGTGAACCAAGATCTGAAATTTTTACAGCAAGATCCTCTGGTGTTCTTCTTCACTCTATAAAAATTTCAACTTCTGAACCTTCGTAGATAAAAATTTATAGTGAATATTCCACGATGACCTATTTAGGTGAAATTCGGGATCCTGAAAAAATCCTAACTTCCACAAATCATATCTCCAAAAATATTGCGAACCAAGATCTGAAATTTGTACATGACGTGCCTCAGGATTTCATCTTCTGAACCTTCATATAAAAAAATTTATAGCAAAAATTCTATGATGACCTGTTTGGAGCAGCGAAACCCTAGAATCCAAAGCTTTGATACCAAATGTTATGAAACCAGCTCCAAAAATAGAAGAAAAGAGAGATCATCGCCTTAGAAATCAGCCACTTCGAGGGGGGAACCTCCAATACATCAGATAAATGACCAATTATGGGATGATACAAATGACAAAACCTCCTTCTATATATAGGGATCCATGGGACCACAATATAATCCTAGCCGACCTAACAATAATAATGTAAGGGAACAATAATAACAATATGGGGGTTACACTAATAAATATAAGGGACTACACTAGTAATATGGGGACCTAACAGTGGGTCCCACTTGTTGACTGGGATGTCATGTGGCACACTGTGGACCCCACTTTTTCCCTGTCTTTTCAAACTTTAAAGTGCCATAATTTGGTCATACGAACTAGGATTTAAGTGTCATCTGTGCCACTAGAATCGTAACGACGAGCACTAGAACTTGGTATTGGTTTGGATACATTTTGAATACTTTTATTTTCGAGCCTTTCCATAGCCCCTGCTGAATTATAAACATGTCTAGAGCCACCTAGATCATGAATCAAGGTCAAACCATTCATCTACAAGAAGTATTGTATGTGCCCGATTTGACGAAGAATATGGTGGCTATTTCTGCGATGGAAGATAAAGGCTTCAAGGTGGCATTCATTGATGAAAAGGTACGTATTTGGAAAATAAACCCTGAATATGCATTTACTCTTGGATTTAGGGTTGATGGTCTCTATCAAGTTGGAGGAATACCTTTGGGATCTTTGGTAAGTGATACTTCTCTTCAATATGAGCTATGGCACCAAATATTTTCCCACTTACATTACAAATCCTTACCTAGGGTAAGGAAGATGGTCATAGGGATGCCTAACTTTAATATGAACCATGAAGGAGTTTTTCATGGATGTGCAGCTGGGAAACATACAAAGGGAACATTCCCTTCTAGTGAAAGCAAGACAACCAATATTCTTCAATTGGTCCATTCTGACCTGTCTGGTATGTTGTCCATAACATAATTGGGAGGATACTCATATTATTCAATCTTTGTGGATGACTACTCTCACAAAACATGGATCTATTTCTTAAAGAGGAAGGATGAATTGTTCAAATTTCTCTATTCTTTCAAAGCTTTGGTGGAAAATAAAATAGGGAAAAAGATAAAGATATTGAGGACTAAAAATGGAATTGAATATGAATCAAATAAATTCAATGACTTTTGCAGTGAAGGTGGCATTAAAAGGGATACAATTATTCCATACACTCCTGAGCAGAATGGAGTTGTTGAAAGGAAGAATTAAAAAATCATGGAAGCCACCTATGTCTTGCTCCATGATAAAGGTATGCAAAAATTATTATGGGGAGAAGCTTCAAACACTATCATATATGTTCAAAATAGGAGCATGCATCAACTTGGATTTCAAGACACCTGAAGAAGTCTTAACTGGTAATAAGCCTAATGTTTCTCATTTTATAATATTTGGTTGTCCCGTATATTTTTATGTGCCTAAAGAGAAAATAAATAAGTTGTAATGTTTTGGGAAGAAAGGTATATTTTTTTGCTACAGTAAAAATTCAAAGGCATATAGAATCTAAGTGTTTGTTCAAAGAGATGTGGAAGTAAGTCGCGATGTCACCTTTGATGAAGATATTTCCCTTGGAAAATCTAGATATCTCCCTATTCCAAGGAAGGATGATGATAATGCTGCGGAAAAATAGGATGAACCTACGACAGATGAGACTATTCCCAATGTTGTTGGTCGAATGGATCCTATTGATCCACCTCCTAGTGATCCCTCTACCTCAAGGAAATGACCTCTATGGCTAAAAAATACTCTCGAAGATGTTGAAAGTCATATTTCTCCAAGAGGGACATTTTGTGAAAGTAAAGTCGAAAAAGTGTCAGGAGTACTTGGATTCTATAAGTATTATCATTCAAGTTGATCCATGCACATTCGAATAAGCTGTAAAACACCAAGTATGGAAGGATGTGATGAATGAGGAATGTGAATCAATCATGAGTATTGATGTCTCGAACGTGGTTCCTAGACACAAGGACAAGTTTGTGGTCACCTCAAAATGGATTTACAAAATTAAAGATGGAGCTTATTGGAGTTTTGAAAGATATAAGTCCAGGTTCATTGCTCGAGGCTTCTCTCAAAATGAAGGAGTGGACTATGATGAGATATTTGCACCACTTTCCTGATATACCACTATTCGAACTATTATTTCTCTCACTATAAACCAAGTATGGATCCTACATAAAATGGACATCAAGACTTCTTTCTTGCATCTTTCGCTTAAGGAGGAAGTCTTCTTGGAACAAACGCAAGGGTTCAAAGTAAAATATAAGAGGAAACATGTCTGCTAGCTGAAGAAATCCCTATATGGATTGAAGCAAACCCCTAGGCTTGGTACGAGAGGATTGACAATTATCTTATGAAGCTAAGATTTACAAGGAACTATGTTGATCCAAACCTATACTTCAAGGTTTAAAAGTACATTCCTCTCATTTTGGTTCTTTATGTTGATGATCTATTTTTGGTAGGTGCAGACCCTCTCATTTATCAATGCAAGAGGGATTTGACTTCTGATTTCAAGATGAAGGACCTAGGAATGATGCACTACTTCCTAGGCTTGGAGTTGTGGAAAATCCAGGTGATATTTTCCTTTCCAAAGGAGAATACATTGTGAATATTCTAGAGAGATGTGGGATGGTGGATTGCAAGTATGTGTCTACTCCAATGGAACTCAACTTCAAGAAGCTATGTGGAAGTGTTGGTGGGCCCAAATTGGTAAACCCTTCCGAGTATCGACAACTTGTGGGGGTCCTGATTTTTTTGGTAAACTCTCATCCATACATATGCTTCGTTGTGAATATTTTGATTAAATTTATGGTTGCACCCCATCACATACATTGCATTGTTGCTAAGAATATCTTGAGATATATATGTGGCATAATAAAATATGGGCTAAGATACACTGCCTGGAATTTGACGTTACATGGATATTCTGATTTTGACTAGGCTAGTAGTGTGGCAGATAGAAAGAGAAAGTTAGGATGTTGCTTCTCTTTAGGGTATGCTTCGATTTCATGGATGAGTAGGAAGCAAAACCTGGTTGCTCTAAGCACTGCCGAGGACGAATATATGGCTGCTAGTATGGCATGTTGTGAAGCTATATGGTTGAGAAAGCTCTTCAGTGATCTATTTGAGCGCATGTTGGATACCACTGTGATCTATTATGAAAACCAAAGTGGGAATATCCTATCATAGAATCCTGTGTTCCATGACTACTCTAAGCACATTGATATCAAGTACCACTTTATCGAGGATATGGTACAATGGGGAGCAATAAGGCTCCAACACATCAGGACTCATGAGAAGGTTGTAGACATCCTCATGAAGCCATGGGGAAGGTCAAATTATTAGCCTTTTGAGACATACTTGAAGTCGTGGAAGGTCCCTCCCATGAGGGTCCTGCTTGAGTTGGACATTAAGCTTTGGGAAATCCTAAGGACTTCGAGTACATCTTGGATCTATGTGTGTTGGGAAAAATACTGAGAAGGGGGAGTGAATCAGTATTTATAAGTCACTGTAAATTTTTACTTTTTCTTTACTGATTTCTATACGCGACTTTAATGAACCCAACTAGTGTATACACGCGACTATCTTTAAGCAAACTTGTGTATGTCCAGGGATCTTTATTATGCAGATAATTATTCACTTAGATCAGTGCATCATTCATTCATCACATGTTTAGTAAGTAGTAAGCATGTGCAGTAGGAACAAAATAAATCATCACACATAAGCAACACACATGAACACCAGGATTTAAGGTGGAAACCCAATTCGAGAGAAAACTGTCGTTGCTGTCGTCTCTGTCTTCAATATTTATTATAAATAAAACTGCTTACGATCTTGTATTGGCATAGACTCATGCCAGCATGCAAGCACCCACCTGAAGAAGGCTGCAACCTTCTCTCATTCTCCAAATACTACTCGAAGGTAGCTCCAACAACCTTATCTCGTTTACCAGCTACCACTGGAAGGGAGCTACGACCCCCTGCTTCTCATATACTAGCCACTCCTGGAATGGAGCTACTACCCCCTGATCTCATTTACCAGCAACCACTCGAAGGGAGCTACGACCCCCTTACTGAAGGCTTCGACCCTCAGCACCACCGCGGACCACATTTCATCAATTTTCACACTGGATCCAAATAGCTTCAACACAACACACTTGTAGGCCTCTTTTCATTAGATTTTCAGACTGAACCCACTCCACACATTTAAGCTCAAAGAACATACATCAAACTGAAACTTATAACCCCATCAATTCATTCATTGAATCATCAATCAACCAACCAACCACTGATCTTTAATCATAATCAACTAGCAGCATAATCAGTATTCAAACAACCCAAATCTGTATGAAGACATCATTGACAGACAACAGTAATACATCAAAACAGATCAAAAATTTCCTTCTGCATACTTTAGCAAAACACTAGATTCCATACACACTTTTGCTTAACTGAACCCACGTATATAAGGGCTTTTACAAAGATGAACCTGCGTATATATCTACAACTATTTCATGATTGTGCAATTCTTCAGAATAAATAATCAGCTCAGATCTTACCCTTTTCTTCAACAAACATTTGCCAGATCACATATCTAAACATTTCATAAATAGATCTAATAAATACATGGTCATTTCAGGTCTAGAGATCCTGATCCATCATTGTATTCATAGGTGTATTATTATTTCATATATATCAATAAACTATAACCCATTCCATGCATATATACTTCAAAGTGAAGTATTCATTCAATACCCAGAAACATGCACACCTTTGCACTATGATCTTCTTCTCCTTATATATTTTTAGCCTTTACCAATACCATGAGCCAAAACCACACAAGTGTTGATGGTATTCTTGGATGGAATCAAATAGATGACACAATGCTCAATATTGTGGGCTAATACCATGGTAATGCCCCTTGGTATCATAATTTTAGAGTGCAAAAGGCATACGTGACTTTTCTTCTTCGTACTCGTGTGTATACGCGACTTTGTTTCATAAAAATTGTGTATATACTAATTCTGGATGTATATACGGGTTTCCTTCATAAAAGTAGCATATACATTGCCTCCATACGTGGGTTTCCTTCATAAAACTTACGTATACATTGAGAAATATTTCCTGTTTCATTTCTCTAGCACTTACTGGAATTCCTTTCTCTGTCACATCTGAACTGACCTGTAGAAACATCATTTTTTCATCTTTAACACATAGGTTGCTTATCAAAAGGAAACTCATCAAATAGGTTTCCATCAAGGACAACTTCATCAAGTAGGTTTCCATCAAGGACAACATATTGCATCATATTGCCAATAATCTCCCCCTTTGGACTTGATGGCAGCCATGATGGTGTTTGATCACCACAACAAATATATACATTAATCATAGCCATTATTCAAACACCAAGATACTCTCCCCCTTTGACATCAAGGGCAAAGGGCATATCAAAACCAAAACAAGGTTTCTCTTCTCTTGTGGAAATATGAGCTCTGTAGATCTGATGTGCACTGAATTTACCATGCTCCCCCTGAGTTCATGCTGGATCTTTAGAAAAAAATTTCAATGAAGTAAATGACTCTATAACTCAACTGAGTATGAACATTCCTATCACCAAGGACTCATACTTACATCAATGTTCCAACCAAGTGGAATTACATATTTGACTCAACTTCCCAACCAAGTGGATTAACAAATTTTGACTCAACTATCCAACCAAGTGGGTTTACAAATTTGAACAAGTCCTTACATGACTGAATATAATAATTTTACATCATAGGTCTCAACATGACCTTCTCATCAAATTACAGATATGAATTTTTATAACCAAGACCATAAGACCTCAAGAGAGACATCATATTTCAGAACCATCATAATGCCAACAATGCATTATTCACAGCAAGGCTAATGCTCCCCCTAAGCCTGAGCATCCTGAACATCTTCACCAACCAATTCCTCAAATCATCTTCATCAAGTAGATAATCAAAACTTAATATCATATCAATAGATATAACCATCAACGTCATATCAAGAAATTTATTACTGTCAGTAGCATATCAAAAACTGTTCTTGAGTCTTCCTCATTGTTTTTCTTATCGGAGAAAAACATACGCAACTGTCACCATTGGAACTCATGTGTATACGCGGATTTAGTTCATGAAACCTGCGTATAGAAAGTGAAATACATAAAATTTCACAACTCCATATCCTCCTGGGCTTATACATTCTGTACCTGTCCTCAGTTGTCACATTAGATGCACTGTTAGAAATAAACACAACCATAATTACCAAGCCAACCATGGGAATCACCATATATTTCTCCCCCTGTGATGACACATTAATGATTCCTATAATGTATCTCACATCACTCATGTAGTTATTATGAGAAGAAAACTTTAGAAACAGATCACTGCAGTAGGGTCAATATTCCCTATGTTTTTTACCAGTGCATCTTCTTTTTCCAGATTTTCTTGTAATTTCTTATTGTGTGTTGGAACTTATAAGATATGTTCATCATACTTAACCTACAATCAGTGGCCTTATGTGCAAATTAGGTACAATAGAAAAAACATCCATGAAAGCATCCTTTATTTCTTGATCTATGCAATTCTTCAATAACTGGATCCCTTTCTTTTAAGGAATTATCATCATCCATGGTACATGCCATGAGTACTTTCAGATCTTGATCAAAATTTTCTTCTTCATTTGAAAATCCATCATTATCTTCATTTGTATAATAACTCCTTCCTTTTTCAAATTGTTTTTTTTTATCATGATTTTCTTTATAAGGACATTTAGCAGCATAATGACCAACTCTTCCACAATAAAAACACTTGAAGGGAAGCTTACCTCTGAATCTTCCAGTACCTGGTTGAAGTCTTCTCACAAAATTTGCTTCTTCTTCTTCTAATATATAACTTGATTCCTTGACAACTTCCTTTTCTTTTCCTTTTGCACATGCCTTAAAGGCAGCTTCTCTGACTTGTGAGGCGCCTCCTCTTCTCATTTTAAAAGTAGTCAAGATACCATGTAGTTGAATAACAGTAAGAGTTTTCAGATCTTGTTTTTCTTCAATAGCTTACACTTTTGACTCGAACTTCGAAGTTACAGATCTCAATATCTTTTCTACTAAAGTTGAGTCTTTTATATCTTCACCCATATTCCTCATAGAATTCACAATCTCATATAATATTAGGAATAAACTTGCAATACTTTCATCATCATGCATTTTGAAATCTTCATATTACATTCTAAGAGTTTGAAGTTTGGCACTTTTTACCTTTGCATCACCTTCATAGCTCTGAATGATCTTGTCCCATATTTCCTTTGTTGAATTGAGCTGCATAACTTTGACAAAAAAAAATTCTGAAAAGCTTCCTAATAAAGCATTGACAGCTTTTGCATTGATTTCATATATCTTTCTTTCTACTACATCTGTAGGAACACTTGATGGATACTAGTAACCTCCTTCCAATATTTCGCATACATCTGCTCCAAGACTTTGAAAATACGCTTTTGTTCGTATCTTCCAAAATAATAGATTACTTCCATTGACCAATGGTGGCTTGATAGAAAATACTCCTTCATGACTTCCCATTGTGACATATCTCCTTCAAGCGATCAAGCTTCTTCTGAAAGACCTACTCTGATACCAATTGTTGGGAAAAATACTGAGAGGGGGGGTGAATCAGTATTTATAACTCACTGTAAACTTTTACTTTTTCTTTACTAATTTCTATATGTTACTTTAATGAACCCAACTAGCGTATACACGCGACTATCTTTAAGCAAACTTACGTATGTCCAGAGATTTTTATTATGCAAATAATTCTTCACTTAGATCAGTGCATCATTCATTCATCAGATGTTTAGTAAGCAGTAATCATGTGCAGTAAGAACAGAATAAATCATCACACATAAGCAACACACATGAACACTAGGTTTTAAGGTGGAAACCTAATTCAGGAGAAAACCACTGTTGTTGTCGTCTCTGTCTTCAATATTTATTATAAATAAAACTGCTTACAATCTTATACTGGTGCAGACTCATACCAGCACACAGGCACCCACCTATATATGGTTGCAACCTTCTCTCATTATCCAGCTACTACTGGATGGAAGCTCCAACCCCCTGATCTCGTTTACCAGCTACCACTAGAAGGGAGCTACGACCCCCTACTTCTTGTTTACCAGCCACTCCTGGAAGGAAGCTACTACCCCCTGATCTCATTTACTAGGAACCATTGGAAGGTAGCTATGACCCCCTTATTAAATGCTTCGACCCTCAACACCACCATGGACCACATTTCATCAATTTTCACACTGGATCCAAACAGATTCAACACAACACACTTGTAAGCCTCTTTTCATCAGATTTTCAGACTGAACCCACTCCACACATTTAACCTCAAAGAGCATACATCAAACTGAAACCTTTAACCCCATCAATTCATTCATTGAATCATCAATAAACCAACCAACCACTGATCTTTAATCATAATCAACTAGCAGCATAATCAGTATTCAAACAACCCAGATATGTATAAAGACATCATTGATAGACAACAGTAATACATCAAAATAGATCAGAGATTTCCTTCTACATACTTTAGCAAAACCCTAGATTCCATACGCGCTTTTGCTTAACTTAATCCGTGTATATACGCGCTTTTGCTTAACTTAATCCGCGTATATACGCGCTTTTATAGAGATGAACCTGTGTATATATCTGCAACTATTTCAGGACTACGCGATTCTTCAAAATAAATAATCAGCTCAGCTTTTACCCTTTTCTTTAGTAGACATTCACCAAATCACATATCTAAACATTTCATAAACAGATGTAAGAAATAAATGGTCATTTTAGGTCTAGAGATCCTGATCCATCATTGTATTCATAGGTGCATTATTATTTCAGATCTATCAATAAACGATAACCCATTCCATGCAGATATACTTCAGAGTGAAGTATTCATTCAATACCCAGACACATGCACACCTTTGCACTATGATCTTCTTCTCCTTATATATTTTTAGCCTTTACCAATACCATGAGCCAAACCACACAAGTGCTAATGGTATTCTTGGATGGAATCAAATAGATGACACAACGCTCAATACTATGGGCTAATACCATGGTAATGCCCCTTGGTATCATAATTTTAGAGCGCAAAAGGCATACGCGACTTTTCTTCTTTTTACTTGTGTGTATACGTGACTTTGTTTCATAAAAATTGTGTATATACTAATTCTGAATGTATACGCGGGTTGCCTTCATAAAATTAGCGTATACATTGCCTCCATACGCTGGTTTCCTTCATCAAACTTGTGTATACATTGATAAATATTTCCTATTTCATTTCTATGGAACTTACTGGAATTCCTTTCTCTGTCACATCTGAATTGACCTATAGAAACATAATTTTTACCTCTTTAACAAATAGGTTGCTTATCAAAAGACAACTCATCAAATAGGTTTCCATCAAGGACAACTTCATCAAGTAGGTTGCCATAAAGGACAACATATTTCCAACAATGTGCAACCATAGGGTGAGTGTTTCACATTCCCCTGTGATACCCCATGATGGTTTACATGTGTGTAGGGTTAGTGGTTCATCTTCTCCTACGATTGATGATATATGCATAAGATGAGTGGTTCACCTTCTCCTATGCAATATGAGTAGAAAGAGTGGTTCACCTTCTCCTACATATGCCCCAGCATACATCCTACCCATGTAGTCTGAGAATGATGGGAAGTACCTCTCGTATAGAAAATGATTTGGGAAAAGTGGATAGGGACCATAAGACTACATATGGACACATTGTAACAGACCTAGGCTAAAATTTCATGTAATAAAAGTTAATAAAGGAAAAAATAAAACCACGGTTAAGGGGCATTCATTCCAAGTGTAATCTTAGGAAAATATATCCTAGTGGGCATCACTAGGTCTGTTTATGGCTAAGGGGAGGTTGGCAAAGGAAATGGCTAAGGATTTGAAAAGGAAAAAGTATTTTGGCACGTTTATTTATGAAAATAAAAAAAATTAGGAGAAAAGGAATGTGACATGTCACAGGTTGTATGTGAAGAGGAAATTGAAGGAAAATAATGGAAAATTGAAGAAATTAGAGGCATGAATGACAAAAGTACCTTAGAGCATCATTTGGTGGAATTTTTTCAATTCATTTTTAGAATTACACTCAGAGAGGAGAAGAGCACTAAGAGGAGAAAGAGATCAAGCAAGTAAAGAAATGGAAATCAAGAAAAAGAAGGACAAGGAAAGGAAAGGAAATAAAATATCAATTAAGGAAGAGCAGGATCAAGCAGCTTCAGCAGGAATACTTGTAGGTAACAGATTGCATGTATAATTTCCTAGAATTTTTTGACATGCATGGTATGTGCATGTTGGTATTTGGTTCTTTTGTTGTTGGTGGAATGGTTTTTTCAGATTTTGACAGTGGTTTTTAGCCTTGCCTTGCATTTTTCTGGATAGCCATGGTGTGATGGTATTTTTATCAATTTTGAGCTTTGGAATTACCAGATGGTTTTTGAATCTAGGGCATAGGTTGTCTCAAGAACATACCCAAAGGCCTAGGAATCCCTTGACCGGTTTTGGCGAAATACATGGTAAATCCTAAGGGTGGTGTCTCGGTAAGGACCTAGTGATCCGGTGTGGATTGTGGTAAAGCCTAGACATAAGGAGACAAGAATTCCTCAAGGATAGTGATGAGATCCAAAGGCATTCCAAGAACGGTTCGCTTTTGTGATCTCGGTGACGATTTAGGTGAGATCACGGTATTGTTAGGGTGGCGGAGGTTTAACCTTAGATTCCCTTGGTTGTTTTTGGATTGGTTTATCCATGAGATACCACATTCATGATTGGAATATGCCATTAGGGTGACTAGCTGAAATAAATATTTGGTTCAATCATGTCTATGGTCGGGTATGTGGAAGTCCCAAACCCGGTTGGCTCTTTCCTATGTTTAAAGAAAGGTAAGTTCTCTTGCTTTTATACGTGTATTTGTGTGGCTTTAATGGTTGTTATGTTATGGTTATTTATTTGGTTATATGTTGGTTATAAGCATGGTTATGTGACTGGTTCTAGTCATGGTTCATTTCATGTTTTTACTGGTAACTGAAATAAAAATGGATGAAAGACCTAAATAATGTTAAGACATCTAATGGGAGAGGGTGGTGATCCTTATTGATAAGTCTCATATGAATTTCTAGTCCCTTATACTCAGTCTTGTATTCATGACCTATAGATTTCATTTTTGCAAAGTGTTTGATAGAATGTCAGTCCTAGTTGGGGATGGCTAGGCCTAATCCTAGTGTCAGTTTTTGGTTTAAAATAATTGTCCCCTTTTAGAATTTTGGCTTCTGTGATCCATCGTAAAATTATATAGAATTATTTCGGTAATAATCACATTCAAATGAACATTTTCGACGCGTTACGAACCAACCAGTGTGGTTCATCATCATTTTCCTTGTGTAATTTATGAATCCTGAAAGTTACATGATTTTTTGGCAAAGGGCTTGCCCCAGCAATGGAATCTAGACTTTAAATCTGCAGTCGTTGGCACAACATTGCCCAAAAAAGTCCATAGTCACACTGATTCAAGATTATGGGAGAAAATGGGAGTTCTAGTCATATTGATGCCTTGGAAAGGGAGCGACTAGGGGTAAAAATCATGGAAAATTCAAGTTGTCTTAGGGGATGGACACCTGGAGGGGTTGGGTTACTCCTGGAGTGTCCTGTGGCACCTGAGGGAAGTTAATAAGGTTTGTTTGCTGACTCCATTTCCGTAATATCACCAAGGAGGTTGAGTCTGGTCATAATTACCCCTCATCTCATATTTACCACGGTAAGCTAGTGAAATTGGGTAGATGTGAGGGGAGGTGTGCGTTATAGGTGGTATCAGAGTATGGTTGTGCTCTCTTTGGGGAAAATTATTATTTTTTCAAGCTTATTTTCGTCATGCATGGGATCAGGTTATATTGTTGGTATGGTCAAGCATGGTGTTATATGTTGATATGTTGATTATCTATATATGTTTATGATTATACATGTACATGCTAATGTGGATTGATATTTAATATGAGATAATCCTCCCCGGAACATCAATAAGGTATGGATTTTATTTTGGTATCTATTTGTTTTCCTGACGTGATATACTTGTAGGAATAAGATAATCAAGGATGATGATAAAAATGGTAGACTATAGTTCTTGTGACTCTCCATAGATATCAGTTGGGCAGCAAGGAGATGATTATTCTCCTGGTGTAGCAGATATGTTGAGGAGCTTGAGGATAGAGATCAAAAGTTGTAATGTAGATAGTGATAGGTTGGTTGAGGCTCATGAAAGACTTGCAAGGGTTGAGGAAAAACAGATAGATTTTAATGAAATGATCCTTTAAGGTTTTTCAGATTTGCAAAAACAGGGAAAAATGAGGATCATTCAAGATCAAGAAGAAAACACTAAAGGAACTTATGGTAGCAGGCCTCAGTTCGGACACAGGTTGTATAGAGTGGACATAGTTAGAGGTGGAATATCATTGGACACACCTGACAAGAGGATTGGTATGTATGGGCATAATTATAGTTTATGTTCCATAATACATCATCATATTCATCGTCATCATCATCCTTATAGGAGGCGTGAGTACTTTCCTGAGGAGTTCAAGAAATTCAAGCCACCTACATTAAATTTATAGATGAAGAAGTCAGAAGATGCAGAGGCATGGTTGGCTGGGATGAAGAAATTCTTCAAATTGCATATCTATACAGAGAACATGATAGCCAAGATAGATACTTTCAGTCTTAAAGGGAAAGAAAACATCTGGTGGGAGGATGTGAAGAATGTTAAAGGTATTCAGAAGGATTACTAAACTTGGGATGAGTTTGAGAGACTCTTCAAGAATAAGTACCTGTTAGAGAGGTACTATGATGCCAGAGCTAAGGATTTTTATGAGTTGTAGATGGGTTCCATGATAGATGATGAGTATACTAGTAGTTTCTTGGAGTTGTTGAGATATGTTCCTTACCTCAAGGAGGAGAAGGCCAAGGTTTAGAGATTCATTAGTGGACTACTAGTAGTATACAAACACCATATTGAGTTCAATGATCCTATATCGCTAGAATAATTCATTCGAAAGTTGAAGCATTGTTATGAGAAGTCAAAACTCAAAGTTAAGCCTAAGCGTGACTTGAAAGGAAATGAGAAAGCTAAATAAACATGGCCACCAAAGAGGGGAATACATCAAGATGCAGGTGATAAATAATATGTGGTTCCTTACAATAATTTTAGTACATTTGATAAGGGACATAGATCACAGCGTGGAGAGCAGCAGACTAGAGGTGATGGTAGAACACTGTTTCAATGTTGGATATGTGGCAAGGATCATCGCAAGAGGTATTTTCTGTAGCATGAGGGTGGTATACCCCATATCTATAATTCTCAGGAGGTGTGGACTGTTTTGGATGTTAGTCATAGCATTCCTCATATTTACATAGTTGTGGACAAAATATAGGTAGATCACCAGGCATCTATCATTGAGATGGACAATAATCTTTATGATCAAGCTATTTATATTTTTATTGATCATATATCTAATTATAGTTATTTTAATATTGACCTGGTGGATAAGTGTGTCTTAAGAAAAGAAGTGCATGCAGAATCTTGGTTGGTGCAGTTGGATACAGGTACGAAGAAGAGAGTTTACCATTTGGGTAAGAGCTTGTGCATTTGTAATGTACACCTCCCATCACATCTACCCAAGCAACCGTCCAACTGGGGTAAACATGAGCTGAGGGCAGTTAAGAGTATACTCAACCTCCTTTGTGACTTTAAGGAAGTGGAATTGACGTGGAAAACCATAACACAGACTCCCTACCCCTACTACGAGACCCGCAAAAGCTATCTCAGTCATCAAGCTCCAAACCTGAACTGACAAAAGGGTACCAACTAATCCTCATAAGCCTTTTTATCAATTAGGACTCTATTTTCTTCAGTTTTCATTATTTTCCTTCATTTTCATCCTCACATGCAATTTGTGTCCTTTTACCTTCCTTTTCTCCTAATTTCTTTTATTTTCATAAATAAATGTGCCAAAAACACCTTTTGCCTCTTTAATACCTTAGCCATTTCCTTTGCCAATTTTCCTTAGCCATAAACACATATCGAGTGATGCCCACTAGGATATATTTTCCCAACATTAAACTTAGAATAAGTGTTCCTTAACCGTGGTCTTATTTTTCATTTATTAACTAAGTTACATGAAAATTTAGTCCAGGTTTGTTACAAAACCCTCCCCCTTGGGGAACTCCTTCCTCATTGTTAAACAATGCCTACACCTTAGCAAAACTTCTCAAAAGAACACATACCGCTCATGGAGCTTTATAAATTATCTCAATCCAATATTTACAATGAGTAACCTACTCAAAACCAAAAACCATGATAACATGAACATATAATATCCATATTGCTTGTTGGGGCTTGATAACTTAGCTCATGGGGGTATTTACATCAATATACATATGTACATATACCAAAACATCACCAAAAATATTCCAAACATATACCAAACATCAGACCAAAACTACTTTGCCTCAACCGACAAACAATGAAGGATACATGGCCCACATTTGATCTGTCATCTACCATGTAGCTTCACTAGGCCCAAAGTGCTTCCATTGCACTTTAACCTACTCGATGGCTCTGTTCCCGACCATGAGCTACTTCTGCTGCAATATGCACTAAGGTTCCAGCTGTAATTCTCCTTCTTGCTCCACCTACAATACAAACAAATCAATAACATGATCAACATCCTTTATATACCTTTTAAATAATGAAACATGAAACACATCATGGAATTTCACTGTTGGAGGCAGTGTAAGTCGATAGACCATTGGTCCAATCCTCTCAAGGATCTAAAAAGGCCCAAAATATTATGGTGCCAACTTGGCACATGATCTGATCCTTAAGGAGCTAGTACTGGGCTTGATACACAAATACACATGCTCCCCAACCTGAAACCCCTTAAATACCCTGTGATGGTCTGCATAGCCCTTTTGTATGTCTTGTTTTTCCTTTAGATTCTTATTTATAACCTGCATTTCTTGCTCCATGTATGCCAACATGTCTGGTCCAATCAACACCATGTTAACTGGATCACTCCAACTAATGGTAGTACTACAACTTTGCCCATACAGTGCCTCAAAGGGACTCATCCCCAATGACTCATGATACCCATTGTTGTATGAAAACTCGACCAGTGGTAGATACTCTTCCCACTTATGATGTTGATGCATCACATACATCCTCAACATGTCCTCCAAGATCTTGTTGACCCTATCAGTATTTCCATATGTATGCGGATGATAAGTTGTGTTGAAGGCTAACTCTATTCCCAAACCTGCAAATATTTCCTTTCAAAACTTGGAAGTGAAATTTGAATCCATGTATGACACAATATTCTTTGGAACACCATGCATTCTTACTACATCTATAATGAAGACCTGTGCTACATTTGTCAACCTCTCCACAACAACCATTATGGAATCATGTTGTCTCATTGTCCTCGGAAAAAATGTGATAAAGTACATGGAAATGACCTCCCATTCCCATTTTGGAATTGTAATAGGTTGTAGTAGACCACATGGATGCCTACACTCTGCCTTTACCTACTGGCAGTCCAAAAATATAGCCATGAACTCTGCCACATCCTTCCTTGGAATTGGCCAATAATAGAACCTCTTCACTGCAGTCAATGCCTTCTAATAGCCTAGGTGACCTAAATATGGTTTGACATGAAACTCCCTTAATATCACCTTCTTGAGCTCGCTATTGTCTGGCACATATATCCTGTCTCTAAACCTAACCAATCCATATTACATGAGATGATAGTCCACATATTGTACACCTGCATCTGTACCTGTACCAGTACCAGTAACCTGCTGCAATATGTTCCTAAGCTCCATATACCTGACATCCTGTTGACCTGCTTGCAAGACACTATACTATAAATAAGTCCCATAGGAGATCATAGCTGCAATTTGATTTACCTGTATCTGCCTACTAATAGCATCTGTGACCCTGTTCTCTTTACCTTTGATTTATTTGATCTCAAAATAAAACTCATTGATCATAGCCAACCATCTAGTTTGCCTGGCATTCAGATTCAACTGGTCAAAAAAACACCTCAACCCATTTTAATCTATCATCAGTACAAAACTCCTTCAAAGAAGACAGTGCACCCACATCTTCAATGCATATATGATCACTGCTAGATAAGGATCATGCGTCAGATAGTTATGTTCGTGCTCATTCATTTTCAGTGACTCATAGAATACCACCTATCCATCATGCACAAGGACTTTAGCAAGCCCTCTTTTGCAAGAATATGTACTTACTATGAACACTTTGTCTAGATTTGTGATCTATAACACTGGAGCATGTGTTAACAACTGCTTAAGTTGTTCAAAATTGGTCTCACACTCCTCCATCCACTAAAACTTCATACCTTTCCTATGCAATGATGTAATTGGATAAGCAATCTGTGAGAAGTTCAAGATGAAACTCGTGTAATAGCCTACAAATCCCATGAAAGACCTCACCTAATCTACATTTATAGGATTTTCCCACTCCATGATAGCTCTTACATTTTCTAGATCCAATCCTATGCCCTCCTTGGAGACAAGATGTCCCAAGTAATGTACCTCATTCTGAAAGAAAATACATTTGTTGAGCTTAACTTACAACTGATGTTCTCTCAACAATATCAACACTTTTTCCAAATGCTCGACGTGTTCTTATTCATTCTTAGAATATACCAATATGTCATTGATGAGTGAAAATCACAAACTTGTCCAAATAACTCACTGATTTATATACGCAACTTTAATGAACTCAACTAGTGTATACACGCAACTATCTTTAAGCAAACTTGCATATGTCCAGAGATCGTTATTATGTAGATAATTCTTCACTTAGATCAGTGCATCATTCATTCATCAGATTTTTAGTAAGCAGTAATCATGTGCATTAAGAACATAATAAATCATCACACATAAGCAACACACATGAACACCGGGACTTAAGGTGTAAACCCAATTCGGGAGAAAACGACCGCTGCTATCATCTTTGTCTTCAATATATATTATAAAGAAAACTGCTTACAATCTTGTACTGTCGCAGACTCATACCAGCACGCAGGCACCCACCTGCAGAAGGCTACAACCTTCTCTTGTTCTCCAGCTACTATTGGAAGGGAGCTCCAACCCCCTGATCTCGTTTACCAGCTACCACTGGAAGAGAGCTACGACCCCCTGCTTCGCGTTTACCATCCACTCCTATAAGGGAGCTACTGCCCCTTGATCTCATTTACCAGCAACCACTGGAAGGGAGCTACAACCCCCTTACTGAAGGCTTCGACCCTCAACACCACCGCGAACCATGTTTCATTAATTTTCACACTAGATCCAAACAGCTTCAACACAACACACTTGTAGGCCTCTTTTCATCAGATTTTCAGATTGGACCCACTCCACACATTTAAGCTCAAAGAAAATACATCAAACCAAAACTTATAACCCCATCAATTCATTCATTGAATCATCAATCAACCAATCAACCACTGATCTTTAATCATAATCAACGAGCAACATAATTAGTATTCAAACAACCCAGATCTATATGAAGACATCATTGACAGACAACAGTAATACATCAAAATAGATCAGAAATTTCCTTCTGCATACTTTAGAAAAACCCTACATTCCATACGCGCTTTTGCTTAACTGAACCCGCGTATATACATGCTTTTACAGAGACGAACCTGCGTATATATATGCAACTATTTCAAGACTTCACAATTCTTCAGAATAAATAATCAGCTTAGATCTTACCCTTTTCTTCAGTAGACATTCGTAAGATCACAGATCTAAACATTTCATAAACAGATCTAAGAAATACATGGTCATTTCAGGTCTATAGATCCTGATCCATCATTGTATTCATAGGTGCATTATTATTTCATATCTATCAATAAACTGTAACCCATTCCATGCCTATATACTTCAGAGTGAAGTATTCATTCAATACCCAGACACATGCACACCTTTGCACTATGGTCTTCTTCTCTTTATATATTTTTAGCCTTTACCAATACCAAGAGCCAAAACCACACAAGGGTTGATGGTATTCTTGGACGGAATAAAATAGACGACACAACGTTCAATATTGTGGGCTAATACCATGGTAATGCCCCTTAGTATCATAATTTTAGAGCGCAAAATCCATACGCGACTTTTCTTCTTTGTACTCACATGTATACTCAACTTTGTTTCATAAAAACTGCGTATATAGTAATTCTGGATGTATATGCGGGTTGCCTTCATAAAAGTAGCGTATGCATTGCCTCCATACACGGGTTTCCTTCATCAAACCTACGTGTATATTAAGAAATATTTCTTGTTTAATTTCTTTGGCACTTACTGGAATTCCTTTCTCTGTCACATCTGAACTGACCTGTAGAAACATCATTTTTACATATTTAACACATAGGTTGCTTATCAAAAGGCAACTCATCAAATAGGTTTCCATCAAGGACAACTTCATCAATTAAGTTGCCATCAAGGACAACATATTGCATCATATTTCCAACAAGCTCCCCCTTTGGACTTGATGGCAACCATGATGGTGTTTAATCACCATAACAGATATATACATTAATCATAACCATTATTCAAACACCAAGATACTCTCCCCCTTTGACATCAAGGGCAAAGGGCGTATCAAAACCAAAACAAAGTTTCTCTTCCCTCGTAGAAAGATGAGCTCTGTAGATATGATGTGCACTGAATTTACCATGCTCCCCCTGAGTTCATGTTGGATCTTTAGACATATTTTTCAATGAAGTACATGACTCTATAACTCCACCGAGTATGACCATTCCTATCACCAAGGACTCATACTTACATCAATGATCCAACCAAGTGGAATTACATATTTGACTCAACTTCCCAACCAAGTGGGTTAACAAACTTTGACTCAACTACCCAACCAAGCGGGTTTACAAATTTGAACAAGTCCTTACATGACTGAATATAACAGTTTTACATCATAGGTCTCAACATGACCTTTTCATCAAATTACATATATGACTTTTTATAACCAAGACCAAAAGACCTTAAGGGAGAGATCATATTTCAGAACCATCATAATTCCAACAATGCATTATTCACAGCAAGGCTAATTCTCCCCCTAAGCCTGAGCATCCTAAACATCTTCACCAACCAATTCATCAAATAATCTTCATCAAGTAGATAATCAAAACTTAATATCATATCTATAACCATCAACATCAAATCAAGAAATTTATTACTATCAACAACATATCAAAAATTGTTCTTGAGTCTTCCTCACTGTTTTTCTTATCAGAGAAAAACATACGCAACTGTTACCATTGGAACTCGTGTGTATACGCGGATTTAGTTCATGAAACCCGCGTATAGAAAGTGAAATACATAAAATTTCACAACTCCATATCCTCCTAGGTTTATACATTCTGTACCTATCCTCAGTTGTCACATTAGATGCACTGTTAGAAATAAACATAACAAGAATTACCAAACCAACCATGGGAATTCTTATAAAGTTTATTTTTGTTGTACATTTTTCTTAGGAGGCCCAATTTAGACCTCAAATTTCCCCTAATGTGCGTTTGCGGATTTAAGTCACTTTTTAAGCCTAGAATCCTAGGCACTGCCCAGAACTTCATGTAGCTTTCATAATTCATCAAACACATGGTTAAAATGACAATGAACCAAAAACTGACTCTAGGACTAGGCTTGGCCATCCCCAACCGGGACTAACATTTTGTCAAACACTTGGCATGAATGAAAGCTATAGGTTTAGGATAAAAGACATAGCACAAATGACTGAAAAATATTGAGAGAAATTACAAGAAAGATTACCACCCTATTCCTTGAGCGGATATGACATAAATTAGTTCTTGCATCCATTATATTAACATTTACAACAAAATACATGAAATAAACATGACATGAACTAGTTATTTAACCATGCTTATAACCAGCATAAAACCATGGAAATAATAGTGAGATGACAGCCAATAAATCCACACATTAATAAGTACAAAAGCAAGAGAACTTAACTTTCATTAATCATAGCCAACAACTGACCAGGTTCAGGACTTCCACGTACCACCCGACCATAGACATGGCTTAAGAAAATCTCTCTTCATCTAGTCACCCCCATGCCATATTCCAAGCATGAATTTGGGATCTCATGGATAAACCAATCCAAAAACAAGCAAGGGAATCCATAAGTTAAACCGCCTCCGCCCTCACCATACCGTGATCACACCAAAACCGGTCCTCCGATCACAAAACCGAACTGAGCTTGCAATGCCTCCTGAAATCCATCACTATCCTTGAGGAATTTTTCATCTCCATGTCTCTTAGGCTTTACCATGTATCCTGCTAAAATCGGCCAAGGGATTCCTGGGCCTTTAGGAATTTTCCTTGAGACCACCTCCGCCCTGGATTCTGAAATCCATCTACCAATTCCAAAGCTCAAAATCAAAATCAAAAT
Organism: Pinus albicaulis; assembly: GCA_034641835.2. Classification (NCBI taxonomy): domain Eukaryota; kingdom Viridiplantae; phylum Streptophyta; class Pinopsida; order Pinales; family Pinaceae; genus Pinus; species Pinus albicaulis. The sequence continues at coordinate 601,974,300 of CM076583.1, forward strand.
TCCAACACACAATGGAATCTGGAAAAAGGCAAGGAAAGGCTGAAAACCATGGTCAAAACCCCTCAAAACCTTGCCACTGACAACAAGAGAACTAAATACCAACATGCATAAGACATGCATGTCTAAACCATCTAGAAAATCACACATGGAATATTTTACCGGCAAGTATTCTTGTTGAAGTTACTAGATCTTTCTCTTCCTTGCTTTATCTTTTCTTTCCTTTCCTTTTTTGATCCTTCCTTTTCTTGTTTTCCTCTTTCTTGGCTCAATGCTAGAATGTTCCAAGAAAACTCGAAGAATACAAGAGTGTGAGAGAGAGAGAATAATGAGAGAGCTCCAAAATTGAACTGACAAAAAGGTACCAACTAGTCCTCGGAAGCCTTTTTATCAATTAGGCCTCTATTTTCTTCATTTTCCATTATTTTCCTTCATTTTTCTCCTCACATGAAACATGTGACCTCTTACCTTCCTTTTCTCCTAATTTCCTTTATTTTCATATATAAAAGTGCCAAAAATGCTTTTTTCCTCTTTAATGCCTTATCCATTGCCTTTGCCAATTTTCCTTAGCCATAAACACATATACAGTGACACCCACTAGGATATCTTGTCCCAACATTCAGCTTGGAATAAGTGTCCCTTAACCATGGTATTTGTTTTACTTTATTAACTTTTATTACACGAACTTTTAGCCTGGGTCTATTACAACATTTGAGTTAAATGGTTTGCCTACAATAGCACATTTGAATGTACTGCCATTGGGATCGTATAGCATAATTTTGGGTACGGATTGGTTGTACCTTCACAGGACCAAAGTAGACTATTATGACAAGGCCAACGAGTATCTGGATGATAATGGGGAAAAGAGAATTTTGTTGGGAAAGAAGAAGCCTATATCAGTGAGGATGGTTACCTCCATGCGGGCTAAGCGCAGTTGCAGAATAGGCTATGTGATGTTTGCAGTGCATGTTTCCAGTGACAAGGGTAAGGATGTTAAGGATGCATAAATATTCCAAAGGTATCATGTATTGCAAAAGTTTCAGGATGAGTTTTCGGCAAATATTCCTGTGTTACCTCCTCAGAGGGAAGTAGACTTTTCTATTGAGTTGGTACTGAGGGGAAACACCAACATCAAAGGCACCTTATAGGATGATCACGCCAGAGTTAGTAGAGTTAAAGTTGCAACTGAAGGAAATGCATGATAAGGGATACATTAGGACATGTGTATGACCTTGGGGTGCACCAGTGTTGTTCGTAAATATGAAGGATAGTACTCTCAGGTTGTGCATTTATTACATACATTTGAATAAAGTGACGATCAAGAACAAGTATCCATTACCGCAGATTGATTACTTTTTTTATTAGTTGAATGGAGCAACAATGTTCTCTAATATCGTCTTGAGATTAGGATATCTTGAGGTACGCATTAAAGAAGAGAACATCCACAAGAACGCCTTCAGGACCAGGTATGGGAAATATGATTTTGTTGTAGTTCCATTCAGTTTGACTGATTCCCCAGCTACATTTATGTGTTTAGTGAATAATGTGTTGTGCCATTATCTAGAAAATTTTGTTATTGTATTCATTGATGACATCTTGGTATATTCTAAGAATGAGGATGAGCATGACGAGCATTTAGCAGCAATTTTGAGATTGCTAAGAGAGCTTCAATTATATGCTAAACTTAACAAGTGCAGTTTATTCTAGACATAGGTACAATACTTGGGACATGTTGTTTCCAAGGAAGGCATAGCATTAGATCTAGAAAATATAAGATCCAACATGGAGTGGGAAGCTCCTAAGAATATGGAGGAAGACAGATCACTTATGGGATTAACAGGTTACTATAAGAGGTTCATCAGGAACTTCTCACACATTACATATCCTATTACATCTGTGTAGAGGAAAGGTAAGAATTTTGAATGGACAAAAGAATGTGCAATTGGTTTTGAGCAGTTGAATAATTGTTGACCAATGCTTCAGTTCTTAAGATTGCAGATCCAGATAAATAATTCTTGGTGTGTACATATGCTTGTAGAAGTGGACTTGGTGGATTCTTTATGCAAGTGGGACATGTGGTATGCTATGAGTCCAGGAAATTGAATGAGCATGAACAAAACTATGTGAATCGTGATCTTGAGTTGGAAGATATTATTCATGTGTTGAAGATGTGTAGGCATTATCTTCTTGGAAGGAGGTTTGTATTGCTAAGTGATCATAGTGGTTTGAGATATTTCTTTGACCAACCGATTCTGAATGGCAGGCAAGCTAGATGGTTGGAAACCCTTAGTGAGTTTGATTTTGAGATTAGATACATCAAGGGAAAGAATAACAGGGTTGCAAATGCTCTCAGAGGAAAGTATAGGTGAATCATATAGTAGATATGAGTTCCTATGGGAGAGATGTACAGGACAAGATCTTGCAGGAAGGACAAAATGATGACAGGTATATGGATCTTAGGCACATGTTACAATAGATTACAAATACATGTACAGGTGCAGGCACAGGTGATCAGGATGCAAACTGTCACCTAACAAGAGGTAGTTTGGTGAGATTTAGGGACATGGTATATGTTCCAGATGACAGTGATCTCAGCAAGATTATCTTTAGGTAGTTTCATGTGAAACCATATTCAGGTAACCCAGGTTACCAGAAGACATTGACAAAGGTAATTTTGTTATTATTATTGGTCGAATTTGAAGAGATATGTTGAAGAGTTTGTATCTAGGTGCTTGGATTTTCAGTGGGTAAAGGCAGAGAGTAAGCATCTAGGTGTACTGCTACATCCTATTCTGATTCTGGAATGGAAATGGGAGGTCATTTCCATGGATTTTATTACATGTCTTCCGAGGACAGTGAGGCAACATGATTATATCATGGTTATGGTCAACAGGTTAAGCAAGGTGGTGCACTTCATTACAGTGAAGACTACATATTCAACTAGTGAGGTGGCACGGATATTTATCAGGGAGATTGTGAAATTACATAGTGTTCCGAACAAGATTGTGTCGGATATGGATGCCAAGTTCACTTCCATGTTTTGGAAGGATTTGTTTGCAAGTTTGCGGATAGAGTTTGCCTTCAGTACAACCTATAATTTATAGATATATGGAAAGACAGAGAGGGTCAACTGGATCCCGATGGACATGTTGATGATGTATACAATGCACCAGCAGAGGAAATGGGAGGAGTATATTCCATTGGTTGATTTTTCATACAAAAATGGTTATCAAGAATAATTTAGGATGAGTCCTTTCAAGGCATTGTATGGGCGGAGTTGTAATACTCCCATCAGCTATAGTGATCCAATGAAGAGGGTACTTATTACATCAGACATGTTGGCAGACATGGAACATGAAATGAAAGTTATAAAGAATAATCTAAATGCAGCATAAGATAGGCAAAAGAGTTATGCAAACCATCACAGAGAATTTAAGGAGTTTCAGTTTGGGGAGCATGTGTATTTGTGCATGAAGCCCAAGAAGAGCTCCTTGAGGATTGGATCATGTGCCAAGTTGGCACCATGGTATTTTGGGCCTTTTGAGATCCTTGAGAGGATTAGACCAGTGGCCTATTGAATTGCATTGCCTCCAATAGTGAAAGTCCATGATGTCTTTCATGTTTCATTACTTAAAAGGTATATAAAGGATGTTGACCATGTTATTGATTGGTTTGTATTGTAGGTGGAGAAAGAAGGAGAATTCTAGCCAGAACCTCAATGCATATTGTAGCAGAAATAACTCATGCTCAGGAACAGAGCCATAGAGCAAGTTAAAGTGCAGTGGAAGCACTTTAGGCCCAGAGAAGCTACATGGGAGATGGAGAATTAGATGTGGGCTATGTATCCTTCATTGTTTACCGATTGAGGCAACTAAAGTTTTGGTATTTTTACATCATTATGTATGGTTTATATTGTAAATACCGCCATGAGCTAACTTATAAAGCTCCAATAAGCAGTATGGTTGTTATATTGTCATGTTGTCATGATGGTTTTTTATTTTGAGCATGTTATTCATTATAAATATTGCATCGAACTAAGTTATAAAGCTACATGGGAAGTATTTTTTCTTTTCAATGGTTTTGCTGAGGTATAGGTATGGTTTAACACCGAGGACGGTGTTCCCCAAGGGGGAGGGTTTTGTAACAAACCCAGGCTAAAATTTAATGTAATAAAAGTTAATAAAGGAAAAAATAAAACCACGGTTAAGGGACACTTATTTGAAGATGAATGTTGGGCAAATATGTCCTACTGGGAATCACTGGATTTGTTTATGGCTAAGGGGAAATTGGCAAAGGCAATGGATAAGGCTTTAAAAGGGAAAAAGGTATTTTGGAACATTTATTTATGAAAATAAAGGAAATTAGGAGAAAATGATGTAGGAATTTACAAGGTGAGTTCCTTAGATCAAAAACCAAACGTCACCGCTCACAACCAGATCACAAATAGTAAACCAGTATATCACGTGGTTAAAACCCTCGAAGAGGGAAATGGTCCATGGCCTGAGCCAACGCGGCCACTTCAGGCAATTTATTAATATAAAATAAATTTCACATATGTTTCTCTCATAAACGATTACCAGAGAAATGACCCTCCATGCTCTTTAAATAGAGATCATGGACCAATCGGGTATTAAGCCAAGGATCAAGTGTCGTTAATAACAAGGAGAGAGTGAACCGTCGGATTATAAGTTACAAATGTACATAGTAAAGAAACACACTTTACCTAACTCTACACTAGACCAAGTTATACTTAACTATTTCCTATGTGTCAGAATATCCTAACATCCCCCCCTTAAGAACGACTTGGGATAGGATTGAAGGATTTACAAAGGTGACACAAAAGGAGCATATATCCTATGTGTTGAAATATCCTAACATACCCCCTTAAGAAAAAATTGAGATAGGATTGAAGGATTTACAAAGGTGACACAATAGGAGAAGGAAGGAGGCATTAGAGCCTATCCCCCCTTAATGATAACTTTCCTGAATTCCAAGCATGGATCGAAGTTTGGTAAACTTTGCTTTTGTGAGAACCTTTGTAAAGATATCGGCAACTTAATAATTAGTTGAACAATATTGTACTTCAAGAACACGGTCATGAATGAGCTTTCTGATGAAGTGTATATGAAGTTCAATGTGTTTCATACGCTGATGTTGAACTGGATCTTTGCATAGCTGAATGGAACTTTGATTATCACACCAAATTGTAGTTGGATGTTGCTGATGAAGACCAAATTCAGACAAGATCTGACGAAGCCCCATGGCTTCTGCGCTGGCTTCAATAGCACCACGATACTCTGCTTCTATCTAAGAAAGAGAATGAAACTTTGCTTCTTACAATACCAAGTAATAGGTCCTGAACCAAGAGTGAATACATATCCTACAATAGACTTTCAATCATCAGGGTCACCAGCCCAATCAGAATCAGTGAAACCAATCAACAAAGGAGATGCTCTTGCATTGTAATGATTCTCGAACTGAATTGTACCTCGAATATATCAAAGTATTCTTTTAGCTGCTTTCCAGTGATTTTCATGAGGTTGGTGCATAAACCGAGTGACAAGACCAACGACAAAGGAAAGGTTGGGACGGGTATGGGCTAGATACAGAAGTTTACCAACACGTTGACAGTATAAGGTAGCATCAACTTCAGGGGTAGTACAAGTGACTGAAATCTTGACTCCATATTGAAAGGGAGAAGGGGATAGCTTACAGTCTTCCATGTGAAAGTGGTGTAGAAGATCACAGGCATACTTGGACTGAGAGAGGGTAATACCTTCTTTGAATTGCGAGACTTGAAGACTAAGGAAATAATGCAAGTGTCCTAATTCTGTCATTTCAAACTTCTTTTTTAGGCTAGACTTCACATGGTTTATATGGTTGGGATCACTACCAGTAAGGATAATATCATCAACATAAAGAACAAGGATGGTGAAGGACTTGCCCACTTTCTTGGTGTAGACAATGTTGTCAGAATTACACCTAGAAAAGCCATTATCTAACAGAAATCTATCCATTTTGGCATACCAAGCTTGAGGAGCTTGTTTGAGACCATAGAGAGACTTCCTAAGGCAAAAAACAAGGCTAGAGTCATTTTGGATAAAGCCAGGGGGTTGTTCCATGTAGATTTCTCCATGAAAATCTCCATGTAAGAAGGCGGATTTAACATCCATCTGATGGACTTCCCATTTAAAGGAAGTAGCAAGGGAAAGAACAAGGCAGACAGAATTCATTTTGGCAACATGGGAGAAGGTTTCATTACAGTTAATGCCTTCAACATGTGAAAATCCTTTAACAACAAGACGAGCTTTATGTCTATTCACTTTTCCATCCGGTCCAAACTTTTTTTTGTAAACCCATCTGCATCTGACAATTTTTCTTCCTTTTGGAAGAGGAACAAGATCCCAAGTATCGTTTGCAAATAAGGAATGATATTATTCATTCATAGATTCATCCCAATCTAGATGACCGGAAGCTTCTTCAAAGGTGTTTGGATCAGCATTTTCTGGAACTTGAGCCAATAAGGAAGAGGCTCTTTCAAACTGAGAATGTGTATGTCGTCTATCTGCAGGGTCGCGTGCAAGAGAACCTGCTAAATCTCGAGTAGAGCGAACCCATCTGGGAAGTTGTGGAGTGGAAGGAATATCTTCAAGAGGTGGAGGAGGATTTTCATCCTCGTTGTCATCATCTGAACTAGAAGGAATGCTATCAAAAATAGAAGAGATAGAGAGAGGTGGCACATATGTCGAATTAGGCTCGCAGGCCAAAGGTGGCACACCCGCCGAACTAGGCTCGCAAGCCGATATATTTTCATCAATTTTTACATCTCTTCTAATGATTATATTTTTTTATTTTGGTTTAAGAACTCTATATCCTTTGACATCTTCAGAATATCCAACAAAAATGCATTTTTCACTCTTGGCTTCTAAGGCTTTATGTTTCGCATCTGGAATATGGGCCCAAGAATCACTTCCAAAAACACGAAAGTGACTTACATCGGGTTTGATTGAGCTCCAGGATTCTTCTAGAGTTACATTCCTTAAAACCTTAGTAGGAGTGCGATTAACTATGTAATTTTCACAGTTAATTACTTCTGCCCAAAAATTGAGACTAAGTCCTTTAGATTGAAGCATATAATTAGCCATTTCTTTTAAGGTACAATTCTTCCTTTCAGCTACACCATTTTGTTGAGGATTATATGGAATAGTATGTTGCAATTGAATGCCATGCTCAGTGCAAAAGTTGATAAATTTATTGTTAACATATTCTCCTCCATTGTCTTATCTTAACTTAAGAATTTGATGTCCAGATTATTTTTCAACAAAGGCCTTAAAGGCAAAGAACATGTTAAAAACTTCATTCTTGAGTTTTAAGAAGTATACCCAAGTGCGTCTGGAAAAATCATCAATGAAAGTTAAGAAGTACTTGCAACCAGAGAAAGAAACAAAAAGAAGTGGACCACATAAATCACTGTGCACAAGCTGCAAAGGGGTTGAAGCGTGCCAAGAGGCACGTTTGTCAAAACTATCCCGATGATGTTTTCCGAGTACACATCCGGAGAAAACACCATATCGGCAATTTACCATAGGAAGACTTGTCACCATATTTTCTTTACATAGAGTTTGAAGAGAGCGATAGTTTAAGTGACCAAATCGCTCATGCCAAAGTTTTCTCACTTCATCATTATGAGCAACAAAAACGGAGGGAAGACATGATGACCCAAAGTTGTCAAAAGTATACAACCTTGTGGAATCATCAGCAATGCTAGTAGCTAAAATATGTCTAGGGTCTTTAAGGTCCTTGATTACAACATCATGAGGTGAGAATTATACTATTTTCCCTTCACTCGAATGAGTAATCTGATAAACAGATAGAAGGTTGCATGACAAGGTAGGAACACATAATACATCATTGAACTGACCATTATCTAGATGAATGGTTCCAGATCCTACAACACTAAGGGATCTATCATCACCAACATAAATATTTTTGGTGTTACAATCATTTAAAGAAGAAAACATGGCTTTATTTTTGGTCATGTGGTAAGAAGCTCCAGAATCAATGAGCCACTCATGAGAATGAGAAGAATAAGATATTTTTAATGCATAACTAGATGCTTGACAAACACAGGAAGAAAGTGTCATTCCTAAAGATGAAGTTGAAGAGGTCTCCAAATTGATGTGGTGCTTCTTCATTGTTGCTTCCAAGGCTTTCTTCTTAAAACATTTGGACTCTATATGGCCATCACAATTACAAAATTTGCAATGTCTATCTATTTTATTCCCTTTGTTTTTAGTTGCCTTGTTAGTTTGTTGAGTTGATTTTTCAGTTTGCGGCGAAAATTGCTTAGGACCCTTATTTGGTTTAGGACCATACTTTTTAGGATACTAATTCTTGGGATTCTTTTGATATGGTTGTTGTTGGGCTGCTAAGGCTTTCTTAGAAATGTTTCCAGAAGTGATAAGACCAAGGTGTAAGAGTTTTTCTTGTTCTCTTATCAAAAAATCGCAAAAGGCATCAAAAGAGGGGTTCTTATAGGTTGTTCCTTGAGAAATGATGGCTTCTCTAGTGGAATGGAAGGTGGAAACAAATACAGTATGTAGGTCCAAGCTTAGCAAGAATGGAATAGACGAGGCTAACATATTCCTTTTTGACCTTACAACCTTCTAAAAGAAGTCTAAGGGTCTTGAATTTGGACAAAAAATCTTCAATAGAGGAGAAATTATTGGGGTCCAAAGTAAGAAACTCATTATCCAGCTGGTGGGCCCTGATTTGATTTTGAATGCCAAAAACAGTATTTAGCTTTTTCAGGGCTTCAACAGGGGTGTCAATTTCAAGGATATGAAATCGAAGATCTTAAGCAATGGATATTCCTATCAACCCTCGTGCTTGATCTTGTTTATTTTCCCATTTAGCATCTTTATCTCCATCGGTAGGTTTAGTTCCTTGTCATGTGGTTATTCTATAAATCCCTTTACTTCTAAGTAAATCTACCATGTGAGGTATCCATTGGAAATAATTGGTGTTGTTAAGAATAATCGGGCATGCACTTTCCATTTTTTAAAACAATTGAAGCTAAAAAGAGCTGAAAATAACTACTCTAATAGAAAGATCTCGAAAAATTAGGCTGATTAAAAAAAAAACGGCTCGAAAAACGGCTTCCGGATGAAGAAGTTATAACTTTTTTAAAAAACTGAGTTGTAGATGTCGAATAGTTACAGGAACGGTTTGAAATTTGATGGTGAAGTTCTACTTTTGAAAAAAAAAATCCTGCCCCTTTAACAAAAAAAATTTATAAAAAGAAGCTTGAGAAAGAGACTTGAACCCAAGACCTCTATTCTCATAAACTAACTTTACACCAAGTGAGCTAGGAAAAATATTTTGTAATTGTTTGAAAGGAGGAAGGTTTTTTGTTTTTACTCTTCTGTGTGCGTGCTTTTTACTACAAAAAAACACAAAATCCGTGCACAAAAACAAAATGTAGGCCTTATGGCAAAACATTAGATTTTTGGTTAGCCTTACCGGAAACTATCATTTTCTAGCTATTTCTGATTTCCCTAGATCGCACAAAGACGCGAGGAAAGAGCATACGTAGCAAAAAAAAAAAAAAACTTCTTCCTGTTTCTAATTTTCCGAGATCGCACACAGTGCAGAGAAAAGAACATACATAGGGAAGACGGTATAGATCTGGAAAATAAATATAAAATATAAACCTAAATAAACAGAAGGAACCGAAATAAGCAGAACGATTAACAAATATAACTGCAAAGAAGATATTTTATACCTCCAGATCTAAATTGACATAACTTGGGCAACCAGAAACCTTTTCGCATGAAACGAAAGGGTTTCCTCACTATAACAGACACTCCGAACACAATAGAGAAGTTCTCCAGGCCCGAAAAAGTTCAAAAATAGTAGATCTAGAAAACAGCAGTCGCATGCAGTGAAACCGGCTTCGGATTTCGATCAACAACGGGTGCGGCCCTAAAAATAGCTTTGATACCATGTAGGAATTTACAGGGTAAGTTCCTTAGATCAAAAACCAAAGTTCACCACTCACAAATCAGTACACCAGTATATCACATGGTTAAAACCCTCGAAGAGGGAAATAGTCCATGGCCTGAGCCAATGTGGCTACTTCAGGAAATTATTAATATAAAAGAAAGTTTACATACGTTTCTCTCATAAACGGTTACCAGAAAAATGACCCTCCCTGCTCTTTAAATAGAGATCATGGACCAATCGGGTGCTAAGCCCTGGATCAAGTGTCGTTAATACTGAGGAGAGAGTGAAGCGTCGGATCACCACAAATCATGACCGTCGGATTAAAAGTTACAAATGTACATAGTAAAGAAACACACTTTACCTAACTCTACACTAGACCAAGTTATACTTAACTATTTCCTATGTGTCGGAATATCCTAAAAAATGAAGGTGAAAGGTCACGGGTTGTATGTGAGGAGGAAATTGAAGGAAAATCATGGAAAATTGAAGAAAATAGAGGCATGAATGATAAAAATACCTTAAAGCATCAATTGGTATCTTCTTCTTTTTTCAGTTCATTCTTAGAATTACACTCAGAGAGGAGAAGAAAGCCAAGAGGAGAAAGAGATCAAGCAAGAAAAGAAAGGAAAAACAAGCGAAGGAAAGGCAAGGAAAGGAAAGGAAAGAAGAGATCAAGCAAGGAAGGGCAGGATCAAGTAGCTCCAATAGGAATACTTACAGGTAATAGATTGCATGTATGATTTCCTAACTAGTTTTGACATGCATGGTTTGTGCATGTTGGTATTTGGTTCTTTTGTTGTCAGTGGCATGGTTTTGCTGGATTTTGACCATGGCTTTCAGCCTTGCCTTGCCTTTTTTCGGATATCCATGGTGTGATGGGACTATTCTCAGTTTTGATCTTTGGAATTGTTGGATGGTTTCGGAAGACGGGGTGGAGGTGGTCTTAGGAACATTTCCAAAGACCTAGGAATCCCTTCACCATTTTTGGCAGGATACATAGAAAAGCTTGAGGGTGGTGTCTCGATAAGGGCCTAGTGATCTGGTGTGGATTGTGGTGAATCCTAGAGTTAAGGAGACGAAAAACTTCTCAAGGATAGTGATGAGATCTGGAGGCATTCCAAGCTCGGTTCAGTTTTGTGATCTCGGTGTCGGTGTAGGTGAGATCACGCTATGGTGAGGGTGGATTTGGTTTAACCTATGGGTTCCCTTGGTTGTTTTCAGATTGGTTTATCCATGAGATCCCACATTCATGCTTGTAATATGACATGGGGGTGACTGGCTGAAAGAAAGATTTGGTTCAGCCATGTCTATGGTTGGGTGGTACGTGGAAGTTCGAAACCTGGTTGGCTCTTTCCTATGTTTAATGAAAGATAAGTTCTCTTTCCTTTGCACTTGTATTTATGTGGCTTTAATGGTTGTTATGTTATGTTTATTTATGTGGTTATATGTTGGTTATAGGCATGGTTATGTGACTCATTATATTCATGGTTGATTTCATGTTTTTACTGGTAACTGAAAGAATAATGGATGCAATACCTAATTAATGTTAAGACAACTAATGGAAGAGGTTGGTGATCCTTCTTGATAAGTCTCATATGAATTTTCAAACCCTTATACTCATTCTTGTATTCAGGACCTCTAGATTGCATTGTTGCTAATTTTTTGACAGAATGTCAGTCCCAGTTGGGGATGGTGAGGCCTAGTCCTGGTGTTAGTTTTTGGTTTAAAATAATTTTCCTTGCGTAATTTTTGAATCTTGAAAGTTACAAGGATTTTTGGGTAGAGTTCTAGCCCCAACCCTGGAATCTAGCCTTAAAATCTGCAGTCGCTAGCACAACACCGCCCAAAAAATTCCACACTCACACTGATGTAGGCTTGTGGGAGCGATTAGTAGTTCCAATCGCACTGATGCCTTGGAAAGGGAGAGATTAGGGGTAAAAATCATGGAAAAGTCAGGTTGGCTTACGGGATGGACACCTGAAGATGTTGGGTTACTCTGGGTGGGTCTTGTGGCACCTGAGGGAAGTTAGTAAGGTTTTTCTTTCAACTCCATTTCCTTAAGGTCACCAAGGAGGTTGATTCTAGTCATAACTTCCCCTCATCTCATATTTACCCCAGGTAAGCCAGTGAAAGTGGGTAGATGTGAGGGGAGGTGTGCATTACAAGTGGTATCAAAGCGTGGTTGTGCTCTCTTTGGGGAAAATTCTGATGTTTTCAAGGTTATTTTTGTCATGCATGGGATGAGGATATACTGTTGGTATGGTCATGCATGATGGTATATATTTATATGTTGATTATCTGGATATGTTTATGATTATACATGTACATGCTAATGTGGACTAATATTGCAGATGAGATAAGCCTCCCCTGAATAACAATAAGGTATGGATTTTATTTTTTGATCTATTTGTTTTTTTGATGTGATATACTTGCAGGAAGAAGAGAATCAAGGATGACAAGAAAAATGGTTGACTATGATTCTCGTGACTATCCCTAAAAATAAGTTGGGAAACAAGGAGATGAGTATTATCCTAATATAGAGATACATTGAGGACCTTGAGGGTAGAGATTAGAAGTTGTAAGACAAATAATGGCAAGTTGGTTGAGGCTCAGGAAAGACTTGCAAGGGCTCACTAAAAGCATATATAAGTTAATGCAATGATTCTTCAGAGCTTTCCAGAGTTGCATTATCCTTGCCTAATTTATAAATCCTAAAAGTTACAGGGATTTATGGGCAAAGGTCTATTTCTAGCCCTGGAATATGTTGAGAATTTCGGAGGGCTTAAGGTTAATACAAATTCTCTTCTTGATATTTACTTGTGAATGTACTTATGTCTTCTCTTCTTTAGGTTAAGTTAATCTTTAATTAATTCAATTATCGAAATACAAGACATAAAGATTAGGCTCCTAGAGCCAGGGTAAAACCTCTTGCCCTTGGAGAGGAAAACCTGCAAAGAATTCTTCTTATCAATCTTCTAATGACAAGTACCATGACCCAGACTTAGACCCTAGACCTAGATCTTCCAGAAATTTGATCTTCACCTTGTGTATGCTTCTATTTGATTTTCTTGGACTGTGAGAAGGTAAATCAAGGATTTACCTTCCTCACTATTACTCCTGCTTCTTCTTATAATCATTGTTTCTTATTCGCACTTCTATTTTTCTTTCATCCATTTTCTGCACTTTTGTTCTCCTTTTATAAGTCTGCACTGAATACTATATTTATGTATGTGTTATATATATATATATATATATATATATATATATATATATATATATATATATATATATATATATATATATCTATGTATGTATGTATGTATGTATGTATGTATGTATGCTGCCTCTGTTGTAATATCCACAGTTGTTGTTGTTTGCAATTCCCTTATTATCTCTGCGGTGGTTTAGGCTCAGATTTACCTGCAATTTCAAAGTGATATCTATTTAATTTTGTTGTCCGCATTCACTTCAGATATATCTTCATCTGCGCGTGAGTTGTCCGCATTTACTTCAGACCTATCCGTTGTATTATATCTTGCTACATCGAAAAACTTATCTCCAATTGATCCGCACATTAGGTATATATATATATATATGATTGTGTCATCTCTTAGGCCAACCATCCAGCCGACTTGCTCATTGTGAATAGGCCAACCATCCAGCCGACTTGAACATTGTGAATAGGCCGACATGAAGTGGGATATCTTCATTATTTAATGTGGAAACCTCCATTATAATTACAGCTTGTCTTTCATCATTGATTGAGGGCAGTTATGAGCTAGACTTCCAGCAAAGTCTTGGAGCATGAATGACACTTAATTACTTTTTATATCTACAGGACACAAAACCTAATGGACATCAAGAAGAAGTCCGTATACATAAAAAATCTTGCTCATGAAACCCATGAAGCAAATACATTTTATTATTTTTTCTTCTTTTCATAATTACATAGTCAACATGAAGACTGACCTAGTTACACTTTTCAACACTCCCACTTAACTAGGGAGGTATTCATACAGGTACATGGTTACTTTCAAATTGAATAATCTCATAAGAAGAATCGGATTGGTAATCGCATATGTATAGCATCATATCAACCAGCATTGTCCTAGTGCAAGGCCTTGACTAATAGCCCCATCTCTCAACGAGACAATGGGCTATAATGCTGGTGAGACACATGACTAATAGACACAATATTCATTGTCTCTCCAAGGTACATACCCCACCTAGGTGTTCCCAGAGTATGACCTCCTTGGACTATTCTTCTCTTGGGTAGCCAGCCCTCAAAGAATATCGGTCCACAACTACTCTTATCTTGAATGCCCTATCTCATTCTCAAAGAGTATCAAATGTCAGATGATTACCCAATCCTCCATTCTATCTTCCAGGTGAAGACCAGAATGATGTTTCTATCCATTCTCTTCACATGGCCTTCACTAAGACTTATGGTTGTTAGTCCTGGTCTAGTGCATGACACATGTAATAGAGAATCACATACGTCAATCCCTCTTAACACAGGAAGGACATACTTCAAGTTTCTTTCAAGCAAGAAACTTACCACTAGGTTCCTTATCGACCAAGATCCTGCAGTAGAAATCTGGCTACTCATGAAGAATTCCTCCCCTCGATGTCATGGTTTTCGATATTGAGGAATCTTCAACTTTTGGCTTCATAGGGCATAGATCATCCATCACTTTCAGTCACAAGTCATGTCCACTATCAGAAAGTGATTCATCATACTTTCTCATCTGGTCCATAGTTATGGCATGTTTCTTTCCTTCAAATCATCTCCAAGGATCATACCTCCTTTCTCATGATTAGCAGCCCTGCACAAATTCATCCAGATAAACATATACATACGAAACTTTTAGAACAAAAGTTACCTTAATGATGATCTTTCACCATGACATCTTCCTATAGGCATCGGCATCTTTTACATAGATTGACACATCTCCTAATGATATGTTTTTCCAAGGGTCTCCTTCTTTACCAGACTTCCGTTAGAGTCTACATATCTTGCCAGGAGACCTCCTAGTCACATCTTCTTGGTCTCTAGATGATAACTACCTCTTGACATGGTTGCATTTCATGATCTCTTCCTCTCTACACATTCTTCTTTCCCAGGATTTTACAAATTTTCTACTTTCTATTTTATGTACAACCACCTCATATTCTATGAGGACATATTATGTTGATTTCATCTATCAGTGCATCGAGAGATCCTCCTTCATAGATCATACTTCTAAATATTACCTACAACCATGTGACATGACTTCATAGCATCCAATGTCATCATATAAATATATACATATCTCATACCTTTTTCCCTTGAGTCATCTTGTAGCAATTTATCTAGAATGAAGAGCTTCATTCCTTTGACCTGCTTCATCAATATGTCATCACATCCCAGAATTTTGTCTCCATGATGACCCTTGATCTGATGACTAATTTACTTTAGTAGAGAGATTTTCCAGAATCTGTTTCACTGAGAGCTCCTGAGATGCTTCTTAATGTACATTGTTTTCTATCATACAATTTTACAATTAATCAGAGATCACTTAAAGAGAAAGATGATCTCAATCATAATAGAGATCTCTCTATTCTTCCTTCTTGGATATTTTAGCATTAGGTTCTTCTCTTTCATTAGTGACATGGGCTTCTTCCTTCTTCTTTTTTTCCTTTCTTGGTTTAGGACAATCTCGTTTATAATGCCCAAAATTATTACACTCAAAGCATTGTGCTTTGTTCACATTTATCTTATTATTTTGAGGACCAAATTTACTGAATCTTCATTTCTTCCTGGACATGGTGGCAAAGGCTTGATTTTCTTTTCTTGATCCTTCTTTCAATCTTGATTCTTTTATCTTACCTAGACTTTGGATAGTTGTGGCTTCTTCTTTCCCATCTATACTGGAAGAGTAATCTCTTCATTCTTTTGGTAAGACGTTTTGTAACATAGTGAGTATTTCTCTATAGGACATCACTTCTCCCAATTTTAGTAGTTGTTCTCGTGTTGCGAAAATCTCCATCAAATATGGAATTATTCCTTCCTTTATCATTTTCAATTTGTATAGTTTTTGTCTCAAGGATGTTATTTCCTTTGTAGAACCTTTTGAGAACTGTTCCACCAATTTATCATATATTTCTTTTGAGGATTCTAGCTTTGATACATAGGGAATAAGAGAGTCTTTTATGGATTCTATAAGAATCCTTTGAGCTCTTATATCTCCCTGCGTGTATTTGGTATATTTTGGAATATCTTCTTTTGGAGGTTGTATTGTAGATTCTTATATGAAACCCATGACTTCATTTTAAATTAGCTTTAGATCTATCCTTTTCTTCCATGCATTGAGGTTAGATAACCCAACCAATTTGTTGATTTCTAAACAATAAGTCATTTGAACAGATTTAGATGAAGTCATTGATACTTACTTGAGAGAGTGACTTTCTTCTACAGCAGCTTACTTGATGATAACGAAGAAGTTAAGAATTCCTTCCAAGATAGAATTCTTCAATCTAGGTGATCTTGAATTCTTGATGGTAGAGGATGTTTGAAGTAGCTAGATAGTCTTCTTTGTAGACTGATTTGACTTTCCAACCCAAACTTAGATCTATGCTTCCTTAAGTGTCTTTGTTGACAAGCAGCCCTTGTGTTCAGCACCTTTGCTCTGATACCATGTTGCGAATTTTGGAGGTCTTAAGGTTAATACAAATTCTCTTCTTGATATTTACTTGTGAATGTACTTATGTCTTCTCTTCTTTAGGTTAAGTTAATCTTTCATCAAGTCAATTATTAAAATAAAAGACACAAATATTAGGCTCCTAGATCTAGGGCAAAACCTCTCCCTCTTGGAGAGGAAAACCCACAAATAATTCTTCTTATCGATCTTCTAATGACAAGTACCATGACCCAGACCTAGACCCTAGACCTAGATATTCCAGAACTTTGATCTTCACCTTTTGTATGCTTCTATTTGATTTGCTTGGACAGTGAGAAGGTAAATCAAGGATTTACCTTCCTCACTATTGCTCCTGCTTCTTCTTATAATCAATGTTTCTTATTCACACTTCTATTCTTCTTTCATCTATTTTCCGCACTTTTTTTCTCCTTTTATAAGTCTACACCGAATACTATCTTTATGTATATATATATGTATGTTGCCTCTGCTATAATATCTGCGGTCTCTGTTGTTCGCAATTCCCTTATTATCTGTGCGGTGGTTTAGTCTCAGATTTACCCGCAATTTCAGAGTGATCTTTATTTAATTGTGTTGTTCGCATTCACTTCAGATATATCTGCATATGCTCATGAGTTGTTCGCATTTACTTCAGACCTATCCGTTATATTATATCTTGCTGCACCGAAAAACTTATCTCCAATTGCTCCGCACATTAGGTATATATATATATATATGACTGTGTCATCTCTTAGGCTGACCATCCAGCCAACTTGCTCATTGTGAATAGGTCAACATGAAGTGGGATATCTTCATTATTTAATGTGGAAACCTCCACTGTAATTACAGCTTGTCTTTCATTGTTGATTGAGGGCAGTTATGAGCTAGATTTCCAGCAAAGTCTTGGAGCATGAATGACACTTAATTACATTTTATATCTAGAGGACACAAAACCTAATGGACATCAAGAAGAATTACATCTACCTAACAAATCTTGATCATGAAACCCATGAAGAAAATACATTTTATTATTTTGACTTCTTCTCTTCATAATTACATAGTCAACATGAAGACTGACCTAGTTAAACTTTTCAACAGAATATAGCCTTAAAATCTGCACTATTTGGCACAACATTTCCCAAAAAATTCCACAGTCGCACGGATGCAGGCTTGTGGGAGCGACTGGGAGTTCTAGTCGCACTTATGCCTTGGAAAGGGAGCAACTGGGGGTAAAACTCATGGAAAAGTCAGGTTGGCTTAGGGGACGGATACCTGGAGGGGTTGGGTTACTCCTGGAGGGTCCTGTGGCACCTGAGGAAGTCAGTAAGGTTTGCTTGTCGACTCCATTTCCTTAAGTTCACCTAGGAGGTTGAGTCTATTCATAACTTCCCCTCATCTCATATTTACCCCAGTTAAGCTAGTGAAAGTGGGCAGATGTGAGGGGAGGTGTTATTTACATGCATCGTGTATTGTCGTACTCCCTATTTCGAGGATGCATGGTGTTCAACAACTTGATCTAGGATTAAGTATGATTGTGGTTGTATCCCTGTACTGACTTTTTTCAATGGAGAGTGGTAAGGTCTTGTGGCTCACTCTCAATCGATTCTTATTCATTACCTATATCATTATTCATTAGAGTTGAGACAAAATGCAAAGATGGTACATGATGAGAGGATGGCATGATGATGTATGGATTGGCATGTGGAATTCTCGCTAGTTGAGAGGAAGTGTTAAAATTGGAAACTAGGGAAAATTCCACTTTAGACAACTCATTTGATGGAGACGATTATTGTATTTAATTCCTCTTTTCGATAGGACCGAAATTGACCTAAAGATCATAAAATTTGGATAAGGAGAAATATGTTTTTTAGGTCAAGTCCACACATGTGCAAATTTTCAAGGTTGGCCACATCATCATGTAGGCTCATGAAGCCCAATGGACGTCTCTTGACACCCAACGAATTTTATAAATAAAGAGAGACCTCCAACCTCATTTGGCTCCTCATCATCTCAACTTATTCTTCTCTCTCCTCATCTAATTGGTTTGTATAGCTCATTAGCCAACTCTTCTTCTCACACATGTGAATGGAAAAGAGGATGAATTACAAGGCCAAATTTTAAGATCCGTTGTAGAGTTTGACCAACTTTGACCAGGGCTATTTTGACCTCCTTTGACTGTGTTTTCATGCCATAATTTTTTTTTGGAGGGCCGCATTAATTGGAACAAAAATCGAGGTTTTCTGGGCATGTTGACTACGCTTACCCCAGGGTTGACCTAGAGTTGACCACAGGCTTAAGTGCAAACTTTGACTAGGTTTGACCATTGTTTTAATGAATTTTTTTGGATGACTTTGACCACCTCATATGGCCGAGTTTGACTAGGTATGACCCAGTTACATTGTGGATGGTTTGTTGTTGCTTTGACCAACATTGACTTTCTGGTTAAGGTTGTTCACTCCTACATGAAAATTTCAGATTTGACAGGGCTACTTTGATCATCATTTGGCAAGTCAATTTTGACTTTATTGTACTATCTCTCTCTGTTGAACACTTGATATAATAATAAGAAGAATTGATCAAAGAGTTTTCCCCCATCTTGGGGTTTTTCCATGAAATTCACTAAATATGTTGTTCTCTTGGCTTGGCTTGTCTTCTGCATGTTCTATCTACAGTTACAATCAATATGATTTATGGTTAATGTGATTTCTATTGAAAAACTAAATTGGAAATTATTATTGAGCTACTAAAAAACATTGAAGTAATTGTGCTAAACATAAAACATACCATTATTATCTAAAATTAGCAATTACACATATTAATCAAAACAATTTTATGCACATTCGCTCTTCACTTTCACATTCGCTCTTCTCCTAGTAGATGGACTAATAACCATGCAAAATAAATTTCTTTGAAGAATTATTTTCTAAATAACATCATTGAAATGTATTAAAATTCTCCCGGCCTTTGCCGTTTTAAAACTAGTTATTGACTAGGAAAGTAAAAAAAAAAAATAGTGAAAATGTGCGCTTTCACCCTCTTCTTGAGGACCTTCATGAGTTCATGTTGCCTTTTGAATAACTCTCCTTCCATCACATTCTTACGGAACTTAATGTGAGGGTAGATGGACTTTCCAAAAATGCATATGAATTTATGGAGGGTTATGATTTATTTTCATATATATATGATATGTCTAATTACTTGCAACAAATTCATTATAGTGGATTACATAAAAGAGCTGCCTTGAATTGTCTTTGCCACCTTTCACGAATCTAAAGTTATAGTAAAATTTTATAAAGATGAAGAAGCTTTTTTCTCTACATTTTGTAATGTGAAATTAAGATCAAACTTAGTTTATAATGTGAAATTTGGATTGGTCTCTGTTTTGATAACACATTGATGATAAACTTTGAAAATTCACAAATAGTTATCTTTATAACTGGAATGTGAGTAATCTCTTGTTATAAATATAAACGAAATTTTTTTTGGGTAGGTTTAGAGTTAAGATTGATCTAGGCCATCTTAATTTCTCTCTTTAAATAAACTACATTCCACATTAATATCGTGGATCAATACCATGGGTTGTTTTTATAGTTTATTATTATTTTATTTTATTATTTTTATTTTTTATTGTATTTTGACCTAGATAAAATGTTCATTACATTATGTCAATATTTTTATTTAATTTACTTTTATTTTTATTTTTGTGTAATTTGACATAGTCAAAATGTTAAATTGAGGTTAAAATAGTTTATTATTATTTTATTTTATTTTGACGAAGTTAAAATGTTCATTACATTATGTCAATATTTTTATTTAATTTACTTTTATTTTTATTTTTGTGTAATTTGACATAGTCAAAATGTTAAATTGAAGTTAAAATTTAACAATTTTTTAATAACAATATTTTAACTTAAAAGTCACCAAAACTTAAATTCAATCTAACTTATTAAAAACAAAAAAAAAAAAACTAGCAATATAAAAAACTATTTACTTGTGGATTTAATGGCTTAAAACATTTCAATCGTCTAACATATGATCGAATGACTCAAACACGGACACAATGGCAATTAGGGGACATATGATCGAATGACTCAAACACGGACACAATGGCAATTAGGGGAGTTGTTTTCAAATAAGAACGCATTATTTCCTACTTTGCATATCATTTTGGAGATGGCCTTTTCCAAATACTTTAATAATTAAGAATGTCCAAATATGAACTTTTATCGACAAACTATACATTTCATTAAGATCATTTTTTTTTATGTATTTAATAAGTCAATTTTTAAATCTCTACGATTATTTTTATATGTTGAAATATAAAAATATGAAATATGATTATTTAAATATTGAGGGGTTTTGGCAATGCATTATATTAGATATCATTTTTTGGGATTCCACTGCTTTAAGTAAATCATTCATGTATGACCATTTCCATAAGTTCCATGACCTCTCATGGAAATGGTCATAGTCGACTTACTTAGAGCAATTGAATCCCAAAAAATTGATATCTAATATGATTATATTAAAATAAATTTATGTAAAATTAATAATCATTATGTTGATAGACTTGTTTATTTTAAAATTGGATTTTTAAAATTTTAATTTAATTGTCTTAGGGGATGAAAGAGATTTAATCTTCATGGAATATTTTAAAATATTTAATAATAGTATAAATTGAAGATTTAGATTTATAAATTTATTATAACCTAGTTGTCAAACCAAGAGCAAGAACAACTATTACTAGTGGTTATGTTTTTTTTTTCCTTTTAATTAAATTGATTAACTAAAAAAGAGGTTTCATATGAACAAGTGTTATATTAAACCAACCTAGATCCATTTTAACTCGTGATCTACCAAGCCTCTAGAGAGATCAAATATCTTTTTACTCTAAAGGAAGTTTGCATTTGAGGAAATTTGATCCCTTTTATCACTTAGTAGATCAGAGTTAATATAATTTGACCAAATCAAAATATTTACACCAGAAGATATTACAATATCTTTTTCATATTGAACTGAAAAAAATCACAATAATAAAAAAATTTAAAATTTTATAATTTTTTATGAAATTATCCCCCAAAGGAATGTGGCTACACTTGTAAATTGATAGGATAACACTCAAGATAGCGACGCCTTTACATCGCATAATTAGGCAGATGTCAAATCCGATTGTCGTGAAAAATTTGACTTTATAGATTGTGATGTAATACATCCAACTATCTCTGCAATACAGTATCCTTCCCGAACCACTAGAGCGTTTCATGGAAGTTTTTTTGGGATAACCAGGGACATAACAAGAGATTGAATATGAAGTTCAATCTGTACATTAGCATGTGGAGATCTTCTTTAAATTCAAATTGAAGTTCAGTCCTCCATAGAAAAATAAATAAGTGGAATCAGTCCTCCATAGAAAAATAAATAAGCAGTCAGCATACTAATAAATTCATGAGCAAGCAAAAATATAAAGCCGACTGTATCCTTGTGATCAGGAAACTTGTAACCCTATATGACCACCATCAGTCTCTCGGGATTCTCTGTCACTTGTACACTCTTCTTCTCCTTCAAGATCACTAGAAGCTTCTCTGTGATGGCCGCAAGCATCTCCATTAGGGTGGCTGGGTAACTCTTCTGTGGTGGAAACCCTCTTTGGCACACTCACATTAGTATTCATCTCCTTTGATTTACCCCATATTACTGAATAGAGACCCATAACGATCAGAATCGAACCCAGGATACTGCATGCAACAATCTAAATAATTAAACATTTTGTCAAAACCCGGATAGAATTTAGATTTTTATAGTATGTTTATATTGCAGGTAAATTTTTGGAGTTGAATTTGTAAGTAGGTTGAAATAAAAAATGTTGAAATGAAAACTTTTGTAATTAATAGATAAATATTTTTCCAATTAATCACATCACTTAAATTTCAATCTACTATCTACAAAACATTAATGGTTTTATACACCATAACTGAGAAATAGTAAAGACCTTAATGGTTTTATACCCAATAACTGAGAAATAGTAGAAGATGTGCAAACCTTCCCAAATGGAGCTGGTCGTCAAAGATTATGGTGCTTATGATTGCCACGACTATCAAAGACAATGGGCTAAACATATTTACAAACAGAGGACCTCTCTTTCTAATGCACCAAGACAGTCCAGAAAATGCTATGGCCGACGATATAATTCCCTGCACACCTCCACAGAAAATTTATATACAAACATTGCACAAGATCAAGAACCATTACCATAAACCTTGCATTTCACATAATGATTATCACCAATATGTGTGACGTATAACATACCGAGTAGACTGCCTGTAGAAGCTTAATATCCCAATGTATAGCCCACACAGAAGGATGATGCCGTTCAAAAATTAGGGTTGCAATGCCTGCTTGTATAGCTGCAAGGAAACACATCAGGGCTGTGCTAGAATACTGAGCTGCGTATTTTTGACCAATTTTAGCCTGTGACCAACAAAGGGAAATCAGGGGAGGTTTTGGCTTAGAAACCTATAAAATTTGGTGAAATTTTTTGGAAATCAAGATTATAATTGTCAATTTTAGGATTTTGAGTGTTTCACTAATTTTTGATGATGTATCCATTTTTTTGGAAAAAAAATGACCAAAAAATAGTGATCTCTACCTATGACCTCTCTACATAATCATAATCATAATCAGAATAATAAAACCTTCACAAATGCACAAATTTACCTGTATAATAAACCAGGCTGACCAACTTATACAACTAGCCACCACGAACAGTGAGGCCTTCGTTAAATCTTCATGGGCTCTGCCTTTCTGGGTCAATTTCAGGTGGAACGGTGACGACCATAGTGTTATAGCTATTCCTTTGTATAGGGTCATTAACATGGCTCCACCCACACAAACTAAGGTGCCGAAGACCTTTGCAACACCGGCCCGGCTTCTCAACTGAAGCCTTTCCAATCTATATACATAACAAATTCACAAATTTAAATGGATTATTAAGGGTACGATTGGGATTCATCAATGGTGTATTGTAAGAGATGACTTTAAGTTTACCCAAAAGGAATAGCCATGAGAAAAGTCACAGCAGGTCCTATGTTGCTTAGTGCAATTGTAAATGTGGCTGTTGTGTAACTCATTGCTCCATAGTAGAAATTCTGATTCAAAGTGCAGCTGTACATAAATAGGCTATGAGTTAATTTCAAAAGAAAAAGAAGAATGACCAGGGGGATTGAGTTTAAGAAAAATTACCCAAACAAAGCGCTTAGAAAAATCTGGCAAAATATCTTAAATGTGAGGGGTGGCCTGGTCCGCCTGCAACAAATGAAAACATACACAAATCTCAACTAAGTTGATGAAATATACCTATTGTTTTTCAAATTTTTGTGACAAATGATAATATACACATATAAATTAAGTTGCAGAATATCAATAGGGGCGTACTTGGTTGTTGAAACTTAGAAATGAAATGATTGGATCTAATATAATAGATATTTACTGCATGTATAAAAATATATATATTATTCTTTTAATATTTGATACTTACCTTTCCAGAAGATAGGCAAAAGGAGTTATTGCCAATGTGGCAACAGCATGCCTATAGAATACCATCACAAAGTAAGATACTCCTTGGTTAATAGCGATCTTTGTAATTACATTCATTATGGCGTAAGTGAT
The DNA here is from genome assembly GCA_034641835.2 of Pinus albicaulis. Taxonomy (NCBI): domain Eukaryota; kingdom Viridiplantae; phylum Streptophyta; class Pinopsida; order Pinales; family Pinaceae; genus Pinus; species Pinus albicaulis. The sequence goes on from CM076583.1 coordinate 601,998,644, forward strand.
CTGCAGAATTATCATAATTATTGCTGGCTTTGCATTCTGAAAGCAGCTTCTCTCTACTGCTGGCATTCCTTCTTCTGTCTTCTGTATATCAATCAATATTTACACCCATCACAATCCAAGAAAACAAAAAGTGAGTGAATTCAATTGCCAAATTTTGACCACTGAAAGTTTGGACAGGAAACTGAGCTCATTCATATCCTGTGTAAGAAAAAGAAATTTAAATGAGATATAAAGGTTAGAAAAATCTACAAAACATAAATAACTACAGCCTGCCATGAAATATAGTTACAGGGTGTCATGAAATGATCAATGGCTGAGTGCCAAGCAGAAAAATTTGTATTTTATTTTATTTTATAGATACTAAATATCGAAACTTGTTTGGCACTATCTTCATAACTGTCATACAAGAGAAAGAGAATGCATTCAATTTGCTTAAATACAGTTTGGAAGTTAAAAAGAATCTTGATGACATCCCTTGTAAGGCCAAATTCTTTAAAACTATGTCAAGCCACTTCAGGATTCTGCTAAGATGTATCGAATACCTCTATCGTGTATGAAGCAAAAGTTGTCAATTGTTTGTGTTAATGAGATGTATTCACAAGAGACATTAATATAATCCTTGGTTCAGGTTTGAAGTAGAGAAATGATCATGTCATATCAGCCTGGATTCGCCCTGTGAAACTGTTATATGCTCAAATTTGCTTGGTAATCCTTCTTCGTTATTTTGTGATGGATTCTTTTCAATATGTTTTATTTCATACCTATTACAAAATAAGTATTAATTTTCAAATTGATTCGCCCTGTGAAACTGTTATATGCTCAAATTTGCTTGGTAATCCTTCTTTGTTATTTTGTGATGGATTCTTTTCAATATGTTTTATTTCATACCTATTATAAAATAAGTATTAATTTTGAAATAAATAATTATTAATTTTGAAATTCATTATTTCTTTTTTTATTAGCACTTCCTAAAATATTTTCTAAATCTCCACAATGGAAGGGAATATATTTATTTTTCCATATCATAAATTTAATTATCAAATAATAAATTATATATATCAAGGATAATCAAAATTTATAATATGGGTGAAGAATAGGGATAGAAACTAGTTAAATGAATCATATAGACTTCAGGAGTGAGGTCACCCATCATCATTTCTGGGCCACGTCACCCATCCCAGAAAGGGCGAGGTCACCCATCCCGACCATCCCAGAACTCCTCTCTCAGAACTCCTCTTGCTCAAGAGTTGTTAAGTGTGGAGTTTTCCCCACAATCAAGCCCACTTAGCTTGCTACTTCATTTGCAAAACTTTAGCAAGTATTGTGCCTCATGAACCATTCAATTAGAGCTCTCATTACTCTTTGTGTTTAACTATGAGTGGTTTCCTCATTGCATTATATTAGATATCATTTTTTGTTTTCAAGTGGGTTAAGTAAGTCATTCATCTATAACCATTTCAACTTAGCACTCATTACATCAAGTGATGGTCAAAGGAGTGAAGAAGTGGGATTGAAACTAGTGAAATGAATCACATAGTGTCATACACCTTGTAACCACTACTTCATAGGATGTCACCCATCCCACTCAAGCATTTGTCAATTGATGTTATTTCAATAGTTAAGTTAAATAATTATTATCTTTTTCACTCAAATTCAAGTCTCCACTAACCACATGATACACTAAATCAAAAACTTAAAACACTTCAATTACTTATCAATTGGTATTATCTCTAATAGTGATTCAAATCCCCACTAATGTAGGCTGACATCAATGCCTTAAACAGCAAATTGTTATTATCTTGTTAACTAATTAATTGAACATAATGAAATTTGATGTAAAGAATGCCAAATTTACCCCCTCGGACTTCACCTTTCGAAAAAAGATATCGGACTTCACCTTTCGATAAAACATAAAAAGGATGATCCATAAACTTATAAAATGGATTGTTGAAACGTGGGCTTTACCTTCTGGTAATGATCGTATGATGTGTTTGGTGTTCGTCGCATTTTACCCTTCAATAAAGGCATCAGACTTCACGCTGCTCAACAATGAATTCAAGGTGTTTGTTTTTCGTCAGATGATCAGATTTCGCCCTGTTCAACAATAAAAAGGAATCAGACGTCACAATGAAAAGACTCTACTGAACACTGTAAAGTTTAATCACAGTGTAAGCCCGCCAGCAAAATTTTTATATTTTTTTGATATATTGAACTGTTTTTTAAACTTTTGTAATTTATCTAACATAAGAAAGAAAAAGGGTAAATATCCTGAGGTGGCATAGACACAAAATCATATAATGCTTGCACAGTGTAATAACAACCAACAAGACATAAATATATTCATCATATTTTTTCATTTCTTCATCAGATTTAACCTGTTCAACAAACAAAAGTTAGGTACCAAAATTGTGTGAGGTAGATCTAGTCTCTACAGGAATGTAACAACTATTATCTCTTACAACTAGTTTTTATTCTCAACCTCTTTCTTTGAAATTTTGAACTTGAAAATGAGATTTTAAACCTAAGTCCTAATAGAGATTGAACATTACACAAACCAACAACTTTATTAACTTATAAATAACTAACTATTAATTTATAGATTTTTCTAAACAAAGTTATAGACTTTTTTTTTTTTTTTACACTTATTAACCTTTCAGTAGCTTTTTTTAAACTCAATTTTTG
>CM076583.1:602006325-602029347 GCA_034641835.2 Pinus albicaulis
TTGTTAGAATTATTAGTTTTATTTGTAAAGTTTACACAATTTAAATGTTTTAAGAGTTTTTTATGTGCTAAATTTATTTATGAATTAAAAACAGATTTAAATATATATATATATATATATATATATATATATATATATATATATATATATATATATATATATATATATTAAAAATTGTTATTTTTATTTTATTTAAAAAAAAAAAACTCATAATAGTTTGACAAAATTGTTGTTGATATAGGTGAAGGATTAAATTTGACTCGTATTTTCTTTTTTCATGTCATTAACTTGGACTTAATTTTCAAATTTGTCAATTTAATGAATTCAAAATTTACCTATATCTCCTTTAAATTTTAATATCTTATATATATTCAATTCTAAATAGACTTGCAGAGAATAAAAGAAGCCAACGGCATTGCTAGTTGATACTCCAAGAGAAGCATTGGATGATGGGATACCCACAATACTAAATCTCTATGATGAGACTTCAAGATATGTAGAGAATATCTTCACAATGCTGAGACTTCAAGATAAGCACAAATTCACACAAATGGATCTTTGGACATGTTATAAAAAGTCATTTTCAGTCTCCATCCACATCATGGAACTTTGTATTGTGCGCACTTGAGCCTAAAGCCTAAACATTGAAACCTAAAGCTTAAAGGTTGAGAGTCACATGGCATGCCTACACCCATTGGCCATTGCTATGAAATATAAAACACTAACTTATGGAGATAGAGCAATCAAATTGAAGTGTTTTTAATTATTTTGTGTTGGTAAGTTAGTGATGGATCTCCACTTTTGTAAATTAGGTCTATTATTATTTTGATTAGAAAATGGATCTATTTTATGGTTGCATATGACAATCTCAAATGTTTGGTTACCATGACTATAATGGTTTAAATACATTTATAACTAAATATGAAAGCAATTGTGATTGATCCTTTTGACGTGTTGGGATGCCAAGTAGAGATCTTCCATCCTTCAAAATGAATTATAAATGTCTTCAAAATGCATGAATTGTATATTGTTACTGTTTGAAATGTCAAATTATCCCAAATTCCTATTTAAAATTTTCTTCAAACTTATTATAATTATTTAAAAGTTTGTTCAAACTTATTATATTATTTTTAAGTTACTCAAACTCATTACATGAAAGTTGAAATTGATTGTGAGTCTTTGACCAAATTATCTTATAAATTTTTAAGAATAATTGAAACCTAATTTATAATACATTTGAAATTATATAAATAATAAATATATATAATTACACTAAATTATTAATTAATTTAAAAGTAAAATTAAATAGATCTGAATATATTTAATCTTTTTAAAATAATATAAAACATGTGTATCATTCATGTTACATATTATAATTATAATTATATATATATATATATATATATATATATTTGTCAGTTTTAAAACAACAAGATTCGATGCATGGCAGCTAGTCCCTGCCTTGAGGAGTCACAATGAACCAATATGTGTGCAGTTCTTGATCAAAGTTCATCCTGAAAGGTTTATAGGTTCAAGGCTTTTGGCCCTTGGTGAAACTTTCTGGTAACTGGGCTTTCATAGAGGCATGAGCATATTATGCAGAGCCAAGCTAGGATATTTTCCAACTGTCAAGGAGCCCACACAAAAATAGAGTGCATCATCTACTACCAATTCTTAGAGTTCATAGAGACACAAAAATAGAGCACATTATCTGCTACCAATGCTTAGAGTTCATAGAGACACAATTCCCACCATGAGTAGAAAAAAATCAGCACGGTCTCTAAAAGGTCTATTTGGTTAAGAAGGCGAAGCTCCATTCTTGCAATGGGTTGAAGATGGAAAATTTTGATTTTTAATATTTAAACGTACCAAGTGAATTACGAAAAATGCAATTGCAATTGGTACATATCAATTGGCATCGTGCAAAACAGTGTTACAATGACATGGTGCTATAGAAGAAAACCTCTATACAAAGAGATCATTGCGCACACCCAGCATTGAAGGTTAAGATTGAACCACTGGAAGACTAGGAAAATTTTGACACATATTGAGTTGTCAACATTGAGCATGAGATGCACAGATTCACGATGGGGTGTAAGATTAGGCACTGGCACATTCTCATAGCAAAAAATAAGAAAGAGGTTATTTTAAGAATAGAGTAACCAAGTCGCTCTTCCATCCAGAGGAATTTAGATTGGATTGTTCAACTTATAAAATTCCATTTGATTAATAAGTCGAAGCTCCATTCTTCCAATGGGTTGAAGCTGGAAATTTTCATACACACAACAACTTAAATTGTATCTTTAAGCGTACCAAGTTAATTGCCAAAAACGCAATTCAGGCATACAAGCTACAAGTTTGATGTTGCCTAGCTCTTTCTGTTCTTTCACAACCTGCACAGATCATTAATTGAATCAATATGATGGGGATCGATCAACTCTAATTTGTGTGTTCTTAATAAATTCATAAGTATTTATGTTTAAAAAGTGCAATTATGCTTATTACCATGAAGAGGAAATGCTCATTAACTTTCAGGGAAAACTTGAAGTGGTGTTTACAACAACAGTTTTACAACCTGTGATGGGTTTATCTCACCTGTTTTAGTGATAATGGAAATGTGATTATTCCACACTTTTATGGAGTTTGGAAAATCTCTTTCCTTATATCCCTCCAATACCTGTAAATGACAGCACAAGCTACAACATTTTTGTGAGTTGGCCAAGTTTCTTCACTAGCCTCTAGCCTTTGAATCACATCGTGTAATAGTTCTGGAGGAAGGTTGGCCCAGAAACTCTGTTGGACAGGAGAAGCATGAATCTGCTCTTCATAAAATTCACCTCGGGATTTTTCCTATGAATATGTGACAACTTCACTTAAAAAACTATCCTAGAAATGTGTTGGCTTGAGGGGTCCTGACCCAGGTTCGGATTTAAGATTTGCCAACAAACCCCTATACTACTGGCCCTTTCTTCAATGACCTACTTTCGCAAGCCAAAGTCTCACCCAAAGTAGTATGGGTGGGTGCTTGAACCAGGTTTCCGCACCCTGAGAGAGAGTGGGTAATTAGCATATCTTGTTGAGTTCTATCAGGTTCGCACAGAAACAAGCCTATTATCGAGCCCTTAACAGTATAACCAGCATGTAAACATAAACAGCGCTACTATTATTAAGTATATCTTATTCACATCCGCGTGCGCATCAGTAATTATCATCACAGAATAACACAATCGCAGCTAATTCGCAGCTAATTAAAATAACACTGAGGTACTTCAATAGTGAATACAACCAGTTCAGATAACATAACAGATTCAGTGTTCATCCAAAACCAAGTTACAAACCCAAGTCACAACCCATGCACACAGCCAGCGGGGTCCGCACAGAGCAGGACAGAGGATCTCTACGCACACAGCCAGCAAGATTCCTTACCCAAAACTACCCAAACATATCTCAACAGTTCATACGTAGCATCTTTCTTACTTACCTCTAGACTCAAAATATCTATCTATTTATATCATCATAGCCTGCGCTTTCCTGTGGTCCGCAAACTGTGGTTTACGGACTCTAGGTCTACCCTTTAACCCATTAAAATAGATTGGGGGCTTTGACCCACCCCAAAGCCCCTGCGAAATACCAATTACTACAAAAATATATCAAAAACGCAGCTTTGGAACATATCAAAACGCAGCTAGGGGACCCTGTTCCAACAGGCCCCCAACACAATCTTGTGACTCGTCCCGAGTCATAGCGGCCCTGGGGTTTGCATCTTTGCCTGGAGCTGCTTAATGGCATCGACCAGAGGGGGAAACACTCCTTCGCACTACATGGCAGCATTCTTTGCAATGTCCGCCAAATTCTGCGAAGTTGGGCCTTCAGTGGCAGTAGTGACACTATCCAAGGTCTGATTCAGTTGTTTGAACACAACATCCAAGTCCCGAGATATCTTGAGGGCTTCATCAGCCCATGCCTTGAGGTGGTCACTCTGAACCTTCTTCTTGTGGCGAAGCTCTTCCAAGTCATCTCTGAGCGCATGGCTAGCTCGCAGACGTGCTAGGCGTTGAGCGGGGATCAGAGTGGGCATTATAGCCTCTGGTTGCTTGAATTCTTCTTCCTTCTCACACAGGAGAGGGCCGCATTGCACCTTAGACCACAGCTGCATAACTATCTCAAGAAATTCGGCGCCCTGAGCGATCTGAGTTGTAATGATGTTCATGGCTTTTGTGACCAGCGCAGCTCTCTGGGCGCGTACCTCAGGAGAAGTTTCCGACTGCAACTTAGCCTGCAACGCAACAATCGTCTGCTCCATCTCAATCTTGAAGTTCTGTATCTCGGTCTGAGAAGCCTTCAGGGCTGGGACGAGTCCCTCAATCTTGGCTTGGGGGGTGGTAGAGGTCGGGATGTCTTCAATCACATCTGCGTAGAGTCTTCTGATCAGGAACTCCAACTCGGTCTATTATGTGGTGACAAGGATGCACGCAACTTGTGCCTGGGACACCTCGGTAGTATTTTCTACGATTTTCTGCTTGGTTGTACTTAGCTGTTATTGCACCTAACGGTCTCTGTGTTAGATTTCCTCAAATAGGGATTTGTGGAGAACCTGTAGCGACTCGTGCGGAAGCTAGGCCAAGTCCAAATTTACTTTTGCGCAGGCCTGGACTTGCGCACATAAGGCAAGTAGACTGAGAGTGATTATTACGCCTGGTAAGGGGCGGAGGCGACTCTCGGTTGTGGAAATCAACTAAGTGGTGGTCGCTTGAGGCACCCTCGCTTGTACCACGCTCGTCTGCAGGGTATCAACCTTGAGGTGAAGAGCGTGAATCTCAGACTATAATGTGGTAACTACAGCCTTCTGTTGCTCTTCCCATGCAAGATCTATCTTTTGAAGCGAGGGTGACTGCATCTACAATCGCTCCAAATCTTCCTCGGTTAAGGTAACCTCAGTCTCCCTACCGGGCCTCGTAGCCCGTCATTTCGTTCGTTTTCCCTTGAGAGGTGCACCTGTTTGTTTCTTGCCACGTGGGGAATCAGCACCCTGCGCATCTAGACCCTCAGTTTCGATGGCCTGTTGTGATTCCTCCTCTATGCCCTGCACTGTGTATGGGGGAACCTTCGGCCTGGTGGAGCCTTTCGGGCCACGACTTTCCAAAATATTGGTGGTATCAGGTGGGGTGGGGGTCTTCGGGACTATGCTTATACCAGCAGTGTCAGCCGTGGCCAATTTGAATCCCAATTTCCAGTGCGGTGGCCAAGTGGCGATGAGCCGGTTGATTTCCTCATCGGCGACCATGTAAGGCAGCGACATCCAAGTTGGATCCTTACGGCCCCGAATCTGCATGTTGTGCATCGTGACCTGGAATGCTGCGATGCTCTTGTATTTGTCGTAGACCGTTGGCGACAAGCGTGGCCAGGAGTGAATTTTTGCTATCATCATGCTCTAAAATAGTACCCAAAATACTTTGTTTTCTTTAATCCGTTGCTCATCCTTCGAATCCCATAAGTTTGTGTATCGCACCCCTTCACACATGTCCGGTTAAAGCTCAGGGAGGACCGATCCTTTAGGGGCTTCCCATGCAACTAATGCAATTAGGAGCAATAGCCAAGAGTAGCAGAACGCACTCCCGTGATCCTAGGCCTCGCGCACGTTTTCCAGAAACTCATTGCAGAGGAACTGTGACTAGTTAAAGTAGAACCCTTTTTCGCAGCGTCCAGCAAGCTGAATCACATAGGTAGGGTGATCCAGGTGGATATTGGTGGCCACCCGCCTATTCCACTTGGGGCTCCACCATTGTCTATTTCAGTTTTTTAGTTTCGGCACAGTTTACTATTTTTAGCAGTTTTTCGGGTCCTAAACTTCCGGAGCCGTTTTGAGGCCCTAAACGACGTTTTTTGGGAAAACGGAGGGTGTTCCAAATTTGTAGTCCTCGGATAGATCTTTCTAACGAGGTATGGTACGCGTCAAACGGAGATCGTATGCCAAAGTTACGCCCCTGGGAAGTTGAAACACCAATTTACCCAAACGAGGCCCATAGTTTTGGCGCTTCATCTCCTAGGGTTAGGGTTTTGGCCGTTTAGGATTTCCCATTGTTTCTAAATGATAAATAGGCCCTCGAGCCTCATTGTAACACAGTTCAGAGGCCTGTAGCCGCCACATCTCTTCTCAGAGATAGCTACCAGCGCCCTAGCTAGTTTTATTTCCATTCTGTCTGTAAGCAAATTTCAGTTCTTTGATATTAATGAAATGAAGTGTTATTTCAGCTGCATCTCTGTGTTTATGTTTATATGTTTATTCTGTTGCGTTCCTGCATAAATCTGGATCAGTGGTATCAGAGCGGTTTGCTTTTTCTCGATCCTTCTTTGCATGTCCCCAACGAGGTCGGGGTATAAGGAGCTAGGGCTCGATCTGGTGGAACCTTTGCAAGATCAGCCTCGCAAACCTCGACGGACGCCCAAGGGGGACGAAAAGAAAGATGAGGGAGCAGGAGATCCTATCAAAATATTGCTCGAGGAGGCCCTCGAAAGACAAAGGAACGTGATGATGGATAACTTTGCTCAGATCCTTCAACGACTACCCACCGGCGGCGCATCTGCATCCAGCAGCCACTCTAGAGGCGCGACTCCTTTTAAGGTACAAGTAAATTTTGACATTCCCATATTTGAGGGTCAAATAGACGCAGATGCCATAGATAGATGGTTGAATCTATTAGAAGGATATTTCTCTGTTCATGACTTTTCAGACCGGGAGAAGATTATTTTTGCACTCCTCAAAGCTACCCCCATGTTAAGGACTGGTGGGAAACCTACTGTGAGAACAAGGACCAGACAGAACCCGCTCTGTTCTCGGCCGTACCAACTTGGAATTCTTTCCGAGACGCCGTCAAGGAACAGTACTATCCCGTGGGGAGCTATGAGGACAAGTACATACAATGGACCACACTGCGACAACAAAGGGATCAAGATGTGCATGAGCCGACGAATCTGTTCCATACCCTGCGCACAAAGTTGGGTATCAAAGATTCAGAGAAACATTTGGTGCTAAAGTATCGCAGCTGTCTGCACAGATACATTCAGGAGGAAATGGAGTTCCTCGACATCTCCTCGCTTGGTACGGCATACCGGTATGCCGCCAAGATTGAGCAGAAATTCAAACAGAAGAAGCGAGACTTTGGATCTGTGAATCAAAAGCAAGGAAAAGGTGCTTCCAAACCGCAGAACAAAGGACAGAGCATGGCGGCTAAAGACAACCCGTCAAAGCCACAAGACAAGAACAACACCGTAAAGACAAAGAAGGACACGGGAAAGTGGTGTGAGTTCCATAAGAGCTCCACTCACAACACAAGTGAGTGTCGGGCCAAGTAGTCGCTAGTGGCCGAGATGAGACTTTCGAGTCGGATACACTGATACCCGAATCGAACTCCGAAAGGCGAGTGAAAGAGAAAATGATTATTGATGCGGAGCTCAACGCCATCAAGTACACTGCAAAGATCCAAAAGGAGGAACCGGAAGATCCAGAGGAGGAGGAACATCTCTTCCACTCCCAAATGTGGGTAAAGGGCTCCCCGGTACAATTCATTGTCGACAATGGGAGCCAAAAGAACCTCATTTCAGCAGACGTCGTGAAGCGGTTGGGATTGCCGACCACAGCTCACCCACATCCATACACCATCGGGTGGCTTCACCAAGGACGAGATCTCCGCGTCAGCCAGCAGTGTCGCCTTCCCTATAGCATCAAGCCCTTCACGGATGAGGTATCATGTGATGTTGCTCCTATTGATGTTTCTGATGTATTATTAGGACAACCATACTTGTGGAAGCGTCATGCTGTGTATGAGTCTCGACCTCGTGCTGTTATTGTTACTTTGGGAAATAAGTTGTACAGGATACCAGAGGTACCACCTCCTGCCGCTATCTCTTTGGTTACTGCAAAACAATGCAGTAAGCTCATTTCCCAAACCAGGAAATTCATTTTCCTGATGATCCGCCCCCAAGGCAAGAAGAAGACTGTGGCCACGACCTCCAGACAGGGCTCCTCTGCACAACAACAACAAATGGATAAGGTTGTGGAGGAGTACGGGGACATATTCACCTCACCCACAGGGGTTCCTCTGCACTGTCAGGTCAAGCACCCGATTGATCTGACCCCCGGTGCGCCGCTACCTAATGGACCGATCTATCGGCGCTCTGTTCTGGAGAATGATGAAATCAAGAGGCAGATTCAGGAGCTATTGTAGAAAGGTCACATCAGACCAAGTTCATCGCCCTGTGGGAGCCCGATCTTGTTGGTACAGAAAAAGGATGGGACATGGAGACTCTGTATTGACTATCAGGCGCTGAACAAGATCATTGTCCAGAATAGGTACCCAATTCCACGGATTGATGACCTTCTGGACCAACTCAAAGGTGCAAAATATTTCAGCAAGATCGACCTGAAGTCTGGGTATCACCAGGTACCAATTGAACCCTCCGATGTGTGGAAGACTGCCTTCAAAGCCAAGGAAGGCCTTTTGGAATGGCTGGTCATGCCTTTCGGGTTGACGAATGCTCCCGCCACCTTCATGAGGATGATGGATGACATCTTGCGGCCATTCACCAACTCATTTGTAGTGGTGTACTTGGATGATATTCTGATCTTCAGCCGGACTTGGGAAGAGCACCTTCACCACATCCGACAAGTCCTCCAAACACTGCGGCAACACAAGTTGTGTGCCAATTTGGAGAAGTGCACTTTTGGCATGACCCAGGTTCAATATCTGCGATATATTATTGATGAAAGGGGGTGCATGTGGATCCAGCCAAGATCCAAGTCATTCGGGATTGGCCAGCCCCAACCACTATAACAGAGCTTCGCAGCTTTCTGGGTCTTGCTAATTTCTACCGAAGGTTCGTGTTGGGATTCTCTCATATCACTTGGCCCTTGAGTCAAGTCACCAAGGGAGGAGCGAGAGAAAAATTTTTTTGGTCGGAACCTCAGCAGAAGGCGTTCACAGAATTGAAAAATCGCCTCTGTTCTGCCCCAGTGCTCACTTTACCGGACTTGCAACAGCCATTTGAGATCGAGACAGATGCCTCTGACTATGCTATTGGGGCAGTTCTTACTCAACAGGGACATCCAGTGGCATTTCACAGTGAGACATTGTCTGACACAGTTCGCAAGTACCCCACATATGACAAAGAAATGTACTCCATTGTGCAAGCTTGTCGACAATGGAAGCATTACATTTTGGGGAAGGAAACAATCATCAACACAGACCACAGGCCCCTGCAGTTCATACAGACACAAGGGAAGTTGCAGAATGATCGCCATCAGAAGTGGTCTACATATCTGCAACAGTTTCATTTGAACATCAAGTATAAGAAGGGTAGCACCAATCATGTTGCAGACTGCCTGAGCCGACCACCGATCGTTGCGCTCACCACTGTGCTCAAATCTTGTGGGCACGAGACCTCTGATTGGCCGCTTCTCTATGAGAGTGACCTAGAATTCGGCCAAACTTACAAGGCACTCTTGGGGGGTATGCAAGTTCCAAAGTTTCACCTCCAAGATGCACTTTTATGTCACATGGGACACCTTTGTGTTCCTTCAAGCGAGCGTGCCAAGATGATATGGGAAGCACACTACAGTCGAGTCACTGGGCATTTCGGGGTCGAGAAAAAAGTAGCAATCCTGCAGAAGTATTTCTATTGGCCGAACCTTCGAAAGGATGTCGAGAAGCACATCAGATCCTGCACTTCTTGTGCCATTTCCAAACCGACCATCAAGAAGCAAGGCCTATATACTCCTCTACCTACCCCTAGTCGACCTTGGGAATCCATCTCCATGGATTACATGTCGGGCCTGCCTTCTACTAAGCAGGGAAATGACTGTGTTTTTGTGGTCATCGACAGATTCTCTAAGATGGCCATTATGGCGGCCTGCAAGAAGAATATCACAGCAGAAGCCACTGCTAAACTCTTCTTTGAACGAGTGTGGGTGCACTTTGGGATCCCACAGTCTATCATATCAGATCGGGATAGCAGGTTCCTCAGCACATTTTGGTCCAGCCTCTGGTCGATGTTGGATACCAAGCTCACCAAGTCCACGGCTTTCCATCCCCAAACAGATGGCCAGACAGAGGTCATCAACAGAATGATTGTACGCATTCTGCGCATGTACAATTCAAAGCATCCACGCACATGGGACGAGAGCCTCCCTTATGTACAACATAGTTATAATCGGGCTCTCCACAGTTCAATCGGCCATAGCCCCTTTCGGGTGGGCTTGGGATTCCAGCCACTATGTCCCATTGACGTAGCCATGCCATTTGCAGCTGCTCAGGCCAATTCAGCTCATGTCCAGTCTGAAGTTGACAAAGCCAGTAGCTTCATCGAGCGCATTCAACACATCCGCCAACAGGTTCATGATATATTGGACAGAGCCAATGCCAAGTACAAACAACGCCATGATCAACACCGGGTGCCACACAACTTCCAGGTGGGTGACAAAGTATGGCTACATTTGCAGAAGGAGCGCCTCACTGGACCCCACCGCAAGCTTCGCCCACTCCGATACGGGCCGTACACCATCACCAAGGCTGTAGGGAACAATGCATTCGAGCTCGGTATTCCACCATTCCTTGGTCTGCACCCAGTCTTCAATGTGGATCGCCTTCGTCCTTACTTCCCACCTCTACTGGACACCTCGGACATTGCAGAACAACTCACACCAACTGAGTTAAATCCAGACTGCATGGAACAGGCCACCACAGATTGCATCATGGACATGCAAATCAAGAACACTCGCCGGCAGAAGATCCAACTATATCGGGTTGTCAAAGCTGGCCAACTCCTGCACCAAGGAAAGTGGTTCACCAGGGACCAAGTTCAGCAGAAATTTCCTCATCTCATGGAGGCACTTAACGCAATGGGGACCATTGCTTCCTAAGGGGGGAGGAATGATCCAGGTGGATATTGGTGGTCACCCGCCTATTCCACTTGGGGCTCCACCATTGTCTATTTCAGTTTTTCAGTTTCGGCACAGTTTACTATTTTTAGCAGTTTTTCGGGTCCTAAACTTCCGGAGCCGTTTTGAGGCCCTAAACGGCGTTTTTTGGGAAAACGAAGGGCAACATGGGTCCATGGACCGATGTTGCCCATTCCAAATTTGTAGTCCTCGGATAGATCTTTCTAACGAGGTATGGTACGCGTCAAACGGAGATCGTATGCCAAAGTTACGCCCCTGGGAAGTTGAAACACCAATTTACCCAAACGGGGCCCATAGTTTTAGCGCTTCATCTCCTAGGGTTAGGGTTTTGGCTGTTTAGGATTTCCCATTGTTTCTAAATAATAAATAGGCCCTCGAGCCTCATTGTAACTCAGTTCAGAGGCCTGTAGCCGCCACATCTCTTCTCAGAGATAGCTACCAGCGCCCTAGCTAGTTTTATTTCCATTCTGTCTGTAAGCAAATTTCAGTTCTTTGATATTAATGAAATGAAGTGTTATTTCTGCTGCATCTCTGTGTTTATGTTTATATGTTTATTCTGTTGCGTTCCTGCATAAATCCGGATCATAGGGACAGTCATGGCCTGACACTTGCGCATCATTTTGCAAGCCAGTAGCAAAGTACCCATGCACACTCCAGGGTCGTTAATGGTGTTGATTATGAACCCTCTGGTATTGCGCTCGGCGTGGTAGTCTTCTCGCATCTTGTTGGCGATATGTTGCTTGTGATTCTTTCCAACGCGCTCCATGGGATTCGGCCCCTCCATGGGTAGACTAGTGATGCGGTGAATTAGGGCAGCATCGATGGGAATGAGGTCCTAGATCCACAAGCTACCGTCATGGATCAGGGCTAGCAGTTGTCGCATGACTTGATCAGTTACATTGTATCGACCAAAGTGAGGTATCCGCAGCAAGTTTAGTAATCCTTATTTCTCTAACCCGCACGCCCACAGCATTGGTACGACCCTTAGCACGTCGTCCTCCAGTACTCTTTCGAGGCACAGCTCAAGTGCCAATTCTAGGAAGGCCTCCAGGTTGGAAAGGTCATGATCGTCAAACTTAATTAAGGAGAGCTTGCCGTATGCTTCTCAAATTATGGGGACTTCACCTGGAATTAGCGGCATTTGCATATAGGAGCGCATACCCTTGATATTCTTAGATGTGCACACCAAGGGCCTTCGGGGAAGAACTTAGGGTGGTAGCCAAGTGATTGGGGCAGTGAGCCAAGCTTCGTCCTGAGCAGACAAAGGTTTCTTTGTTAGGTTACGCAAGCGTGCCTTAGGCATCGCTCGGGGAGATTGCACGTTCCGAGGGGAGGTGCACGGCTTCCCCCCAGCCCATTTCGTAGCCCTCCCCTGCCCTTACTCCTAGCCTTTCCCCTTGCTTTTCTTTTTGTCCACCTGCTTCCCCTTGGTTGGTGTGGACACGACTTCTTCGACTTCAGGGGTGACCTCCAATACTTCATCGGATGCTCTCTTAGTAGAGGCCACGGTTTGCGATGATTCACCGGGATTGGTCGTAGTCATTCTTGCTCGGAAGATGAACTCAGGGTTGCTACTATCAAAGGGGGTAGCACGCCCAGACATGAACAGAGCACAATAATTACGTAAATTTGCAAGGCATGAGATTTTCAGGATATGCGAAACCCAATTTTGAGCTTCCTTCCTCCATTTATAGCTTTGAGTAGTGAGCAATGGTTAGATGACACTTAGCTGAAACTTACCATCAAGGAAACGATAAAAATAAATTGGAAATCTCCGCATTAATTGCCTACTGCCCGCTCCTTCCAACGGTAAAGTTGGATTTTCACCTAGTGGTATTGTTCCAACGGCTAGTTTTCGTAGCTATATATTAGCCCTGTGCTCTTAGCGCACATCCCTGGGCTTCCGGACCTGCGGTCGACCCCTATGCTCCTATTGCACCTCCCCGGGCTTCCTGACCTGCAGTCAACCCCTACGCTCCCAGTGCACCTCCCCGGGCTTCCTGACCTGCGGCCAACCCCTGCACGTATAACGGGCTTGATTGTGTTTTTCCTCTTTCCTACGCGTATTCTGCCTAATACAGCTACTCCGACCATATAGTCATTTGATCGACACGAAGGAGTCCCAAGAGGGCTTCAGCCGGCTTCCATTAACATATCCTGGTACAAGATCACCGCACAATGTAGCTAACCAGACAGCTCCTCCGTCAGTGATTTCCTTTACCATATAAGGGCCTAGCCAATACTAACAAAACTTCCCCAAGTGTTTTACAAACTGGCTATCGTATAGCAAGACCAATTCTCCTTCCGAAAATACCTTCTGCTAAATATGTCTATCATGCCATGCTTTTTCCCGGGCCTTCTGAACTTGCTCATGAAAGTTAGCAATGAATTGATCTTCCTCCAAGGCGACTAGCTGCACTAAGCATTCCTCCATGATATCGAGCTCTGCCATGTTTGTAAAGGCTGCGTTGAGCAAGTTAGGAACGATATACTCCATGGGAATAATGGCCTCCTTTCCATAAACCATCTGAAACATTGTTTTCCCAATCAATTTCTTGCACGTGATCCGATAGGCCCAAAGGACCGATAGGATGTGCACGTCCCAATCACTTCGATCGACATTACAGATCTTGGTCAGCGCCTTTTCTAGAATTTTATTAAAAGCTTCTACCATTCCATTTTCCTGTAGGTGATATGGGGTACTTTTTGCATGGTGGATTCGAAATTCTTCAGTCAAAGCTTGTATTGTTTCATTAACGAATTGCACACCTCTATCGCTTGTAAAGATCTTCGGACAGCCAAACCTAGTTATAATATGTTCAAAAATAAAGTGCATAGCAGTATCGACAGTACAATCCTTCACAGCTTGCACCTCTACCCACCTGGTTACATAATCAATCGCAGTGATGATGTAGCGGGCACCTGTCTTCTTACCTAGTGGGTTGATGAGCCCAACGAAGTCGATTTCCCATTTATCGAATGCTTGCAGGGCCATTTGTGGTTGTAAGGGCATTTCATCCCTGCGCTACAGTCTTCCTATCCTTTGGCATGTGTCGCAGGCTTTGCAATAGTCATAAGAGTCACTATGTAGTGTGGGCCACCACATCCCAGCTCTTAAGATTTTCTTCGTCGTTGCTTTTCCTGCATAGTAACCTCCTGCTACGCCTCCGTGGGCTTCTTCTAAAATGGATTGTCTTTCATGCTTTATAATGTATCTTCGCAATACCTCATTAGCTCCCAGCTTATACAAGTGGCCTGCTATGATGGTAAAGTATATTGTGTGGGTTACTAGCTCTTTTTTCTATTGTAATGAATATTCTGCAGGTGTCATCCCCGTAGTTAAGAATTGAATAATATCGGAAAAGAGTGCATCAACCACCTTAATAGAAAATAGTTGCACATTGGGAAATCCTTCCTCTAGGTTGGTTAGCTCTTCACCATTCTCAATTCAGGACAAGTGGTCTAGTCCAACATTTAGTTTCCCCAGCTTCACAATTATCTCAAATTCATATTCTTGAAATAGCAATAACCATCGGCAAATATTCTCCCCCAACACAGGCTTATTGACTAGGTACTTCAAAGCGAAGTGATCCATGAACATCTTGAAGTGCCCTCCCAAGAGATAATGTCGGTATTTTTGCAGGGCATATACTATGGCCAGCCCCTCGTGCTCAATAGTGGAGTAGTTACACTTCGCACTAGAGAGTTTTCTACTAGCAAACACAATTGGGTGGTCAATGTCCCCCTCCCCGGGCTGCGTAAGAACAGCTCCCAGGGTGATCCCTGAAGCATCTACATGGACATGGAAAACCTTGGCCCAGTCAGGAAATATGAGGATAGGTGCAGAGACCATATTTTCCTTGAGTAGCTCAAAACTCTTCTGACACTTCGCGTCCCAAAAAAATGAAACATCCTTATTTAGCAACTTCTCCATGGGTTTCGTGATCAGTGCGTACCCTTGAATAAAATTCCTATAGTAGCCCGTGTGCCCGAGGATGGAGCACAGCTATTTCTCAGTCGTAGGGACTGCTAAGTTGATGATAACTACTACCTTGGCAGGATCAACCATCAGTCCCTGCTGACAGACTATGTGGCCTAACAAGATCCCGAAAGGTACGTATAATATGCACTTCTTAATATTTAGGGATATCTGGTGCTTTCTACAGGCGTCCAACATCATGCGTAGGTTCGAGACGTGCTTCTTTACCAATCAAAACATTGTCCAATCGTCAAAGTATACCTCCAAGAACTTGTGAACGAACTCCTTGAATACTGCGACCACTACCCGCAAAAAGATGGCAGGGGCATTTTTGAGCCCAAACGGCATGACAGTGTACTGGAAGGATCCCCATTCGATGGCGAACATAGTTTTGCTACGATCTTCTGGTGCGATCCTGATCTCATGGTAGCCTGAAAACCCGTTAGTGAACGGGCATGCTTCCTGCCCTCCCACACTATTGAGTATTTCATCAAAGAATGGCATAGGGAAGGGATCATGTATGCAAGCATCATTCAAGTTACGTAGGTCGACGCAGATTCTTATTTCTCCTTTAGTCTTTTCCTCTTGAACCACCATAGGGCTTACCCATTCTGACTGTTCTGCTGGTTCGATGATACCTGCGGCTAGCATTTTGTCAATTTCTTCCCAGAATTTCTACTTATACTTAGGGTTCAAGCGGTAAGATCGCTGCTTGATAGGGTGCGCATCCAGTTTTAAAGTGATGCGCATGACCCCAGTTCCCTTGTAATACCCTTGAGTTCTGATAATTTCGTAGGAAACAGGTCCTGGTACTCCGTGAGAAGTTCCACGATTTTTCCAATAGTATCGTCATCCCAGTAGTCCCCAATCTTAGCTAACTTAGGTTGTTCTTTTGTTCCAATGTTGACTTCCCTTATCCTAAGACGCTTGGTCACATCGATGGTCTGTAGTGGGGGTCTAGTAACTGCTCGTTCACCCTCCGATTCCAGGATAGTGGCATTTCGCGGGTCTTTTTCACATTCCTCCATTGATATATTGTGGCATTTTTCAATATCCTGCATCTGCGTATCCCAAGTTGGTGCCCCATATTCCACACGAGGGCGTGATTTGTCAAATACTAGTGCATATATGTCCTACAGAGCTTCGTATAATGCCTCAGTTCCACCTATCAATCTGAACGTCCCCACAAAATCGTCTCTCAGGGTCTCCTAGTTACAAGTACGCTGATGTAGCTCTACATACAAATACCATGCAGTGGTGATCCGAATTTATGCAAGAACACAACAGAATAAACATATAACCTTAAATACAGAGATGCAGTGGAAATAACACTTCATTTCATTAATATCAAAGAACTGAAATTTGCTTACAGACAGAATGGAAATAAAACTAACTAGGGCACTAGTAGCTATCTCTGAGAAGAGATGTGGTGGCTACAAGCCTCTGAACTAAGTTACAATGAGGCTCGAGGGCCTATTTATTATTTAGAAACAATGGGAAATCCTAAACAGCCAAAACCCTAACCCTAGGAGATGAAGCGCCAAAACTATGGGCCCCGTTTGGGTAAATTGGTGTTTCAACTTCCTGGGGACGTAACTTTGGCATACGATCTTCGTTTGATGCGTACCATACCTCGTTAGAAAGATCTATCCGAGGACTAAAAATTTAGAGTGATAAAAATTAGTCCATGGACCCATGTTTCTCCCCGTTTTCCCAAAAAAATGTCACTTAGGGCCTCAAAACAGCTCCGGAAGTTCAGGACTCGAAAAACTGCTAAAAATAGTAAGTTGTGGCGAAACTGAAAAATTGAAAGAGACAATGGTGGGGCCCCAAGTGGAATAAGCGAGTGACCACCAATATCCACTTGGATCATTCCTCCCCCCTTAGGAAGCAATGGTCCCCATTGCGTTAAGTTCCTCCATGAGATGAGGAAATTTCTGCTGAACTTGGTCCCTGGTGAACCACTTTCCTTGGTGCAGGAGTTGGCCAGCTTTGACAACCCGATACAGTTGGATCCTCTGTTGGCGAGTGTTCTTAATTTGCATGTCCATGATACAATCTTTGGTGGCCTGTTCCATGCAGTCTGGGTTTAACTCTGTTGGTGTGAGTTGTTCTGCAATGTCCGAAGTGTCCAGTAGAGGTGGGAAGTAAGGACGAAGGCTATCCACATTGAAGACTGGGTGCAGACCAAGGAATGGTGGAATACTAAGCTCGAAAGCATTGTTCCCTACAGCCTTGGTGATGGTGTACGGCCCGTATCGGAGCGGGAGAAGCTTGCGGTGAGGTCCAGTGAGGCGCTCCTTCTGCAAATGCAGCCATACTTTGTCGCCCACCTGGAAGTTGTGTGGCACCCGGTGTTGATCATGGCGCTGCTTGTACTTCGCATTGGCTCTGTCCAATATATCATGAACCTATTGGTGGATGTGTTGAATGCGCTCGATGAAGCTACTTGCTTTGTCAACTTCAGACTGGACGTGCGCTGAATCGGCCTGAGCAGCTGCAAATGGCATGGCTACGTCAATGGGACATAGTGGCTAGAATCCCAAGCCCATCTAAAAGGGGCTATGGCCAATTGAACTGTGGAGAGCCCGGTTATAACTATGTTGTACATAGGGGAGGCTCTCGTCCCATGTGCGTGGATGCTTTGAATTGTACATGCGCAGAATGTGTACAATCATTATGTTGACGACCTCTGTCTGGCCATCTGTTTGGGGATGGAAAGCTGTGGACTTGGTGAGCTTGGTATCCAACATCGACCAGAGGCTGGACCAAAATGTGCTGAGGAACCTGTTATCCCGATCTGATATGATAGACTGTGGGATCCCAAAGTGCACCCACACTCGTTCAAAGAAGAGTTTAGCAGTGGCTTCTGCTGTGATATTCTTCTTGCAAGCCGCCATAATGGCCATCTTCGAGAATCTGTCAACGACCACAAAAACACAGTCATTTCCCTGCTTAGTAGAAGGCAGGCCCGACATGTAATCCATGGAGATGAATTCCCAAGGTCGACTAGGGGTAGGTAGAGGAGTATATAGGCCTTGCTTCTTGATGGTCGGTTTGGCAATGGCACAAGCAGTGCAGGATCTGATGTGCTTCTCGACATCCTTTCGAAGGTTTGGCCAATAGAAATACTTCTGTAGTATTGCTACTGTTTTCTCGACCCTAAAATGCCCATCGACTCGACTGTAGTGTGCTTCCCATATCATCTTGGCATGCTCGCTTGAAGGAACACAAAGGTGTCCCGGGTGACATAAAAGTGCATCTTGGAGGTGAAAATTTGGAACTTGCGTGCCCCCCAAGAGTGCCTTGTAAGTGTGGCCGAATTCTGGGTCACTCTCATAGAGAAGCGGCCAATTAGAAGTCTCGTGCCCACAAGAGTTGAGCACGGTGGTGAGCGCCACGATCGGTGGTCGGCTGAGGCAGTCTGCAACATTATTGGTGCTACCCTTCTTGTACTTGATGTTCAAATGAAACTGTTGCAGATATGTGGACCACTTCTGATGGCGATCATTTTGCAACTTCCCTTGTGTCTGTATGAACTGCAAGGGCCGGTGGTCTGTGTGGATGATTGTTTCCTTCCCCAAAATGTAATGCTTCTATTGTCGACAAGCTTGCACAATGGAATACATTTCTTTGTCATAAGTGGGATACTTGAGAACTGTGTCAGACAATGTCTCACTGTGATATGCCACTAGATGTCCTTGTTGAGTAAGAACTGCCCCAATAACATAGTCAGAGGCATCTGTCTCGATCTCAAATGGTTGTTGCAAGTCTAGTAAAGTGAGCAAGAACAGAGGCGATTTTTCAATTCTGTGAACGCCTTCTGTTGAGGTTCCGACCAAAAGAATTTTTCTCTTGCTCCTCCCTTGGTGACTTGACTCAAGGGCCAAGTGATATGAGAGAATCCCAACACGAACCTCCGGTAGAAATTAGCAAGACCCAGAAAGCTGCGAAGCTCTGTTATAGTGGTTGGGGGTGGCCAATCCCGAATGACTTGGATCTTGGCTGGATCCACATGCACCCCCCTTTCATCAATAATGTATCCCAGATATTGAACCTGGGTCATGCCAAAAGTGCACTTCTCCAAATTGGCACACAACTTGTGTTGCCGCAGTGTTTGGGGGACTTGTCGGATGTGGTGAAGGTGCTCTTCCCAAGTCTGGCTGAAGATCAGAATATCATCCAAGTACACCACTACAAATGAGTTGGTGAATGGCCGCAAGATGTCATCCATCATCCTCATGAAGGTGGCGGGAGCATTCGTCAACCCGAAAGGCATGACCGGCCATTCGAAAAGGCCTTCCTTGGCTTTGAAGGCAGTCTTCCACACATCGGAGGGTTCAATTGGTACCTGGTGATACCCAGACTTCAGGTCGATCTTGCTGAAATATTTTGCACCTTTGAGTTGGTCCATAAGGTCATCAATCCGTGGGATTGGGTACCTATTCCAGACAGTGATCTTGTTCAGCGCCCGATAGTCAATACAGAGTCTCCACGTCCCATCCTTCTTCTGTACCAACACGATCGGGCTCCCACAGGGCGATGAACTTGGTCTGATGTGACCTTTCTGCAACATCTCCTAAATCTGCCTCTTGATTTCATCATTCTCCAGAACAGAGCGCCGATAGATCGGTCCATTAGGTAGCGGCGCACCTGGGGTCAGATCAATCGGGTGCTTGACCTGACAGTGCAGAGGAACCCCTGTGGGTGAGGTGAATATGTCCCAGTACTCCTCCACAACCTTATCCATTTGTTGTTGTTGTGCAGAGGAGCCCTGTCTGGAGGTCGTGGCCACAGTCTTCTTCTTGCCCTGGGGGCGGATCATCAGGAAAACAAATTTCTTGGTTTGGGAAATGAGCTTACTGCATTGTTTTGTAGTAACCAAAGAGATAGCAGCAGGAGGTGGTACCTCTGGTATCCTGTACAACTTATTTCCCAAAGTAACAATAACAGCACAAGGTCGAGACTCATACATAGCATGATGCTTCCACAAGTATGGTTGTCCTAATAATACATCAGAAACATCAATAGGAGCAACATCACATAATACCTCATCCGTGAAGGGCTTGATGCTATAGGGAAGGCGGCACTGCTGGCTGACGCAGAGATCTCGTCCTTGGTGAAGCCACCCGATGGTGTATGGATGTGGGTGAGCTGTGGTCGGCAAGCCTAACCGCTTCACGGCGTCTGCTGAAATGAGGTTCTTTTGGCTCCCATTGTCGACAATGAACTGTACAGGGGAGCCCTTTACCCACATCTGGGAGTGGAAGAGACGTTCCTCCTCCTCTGGATCTTCCGGTTCCTCCTTCTGGACCTTTGTAGTGGCAACAGTGGCGTTGGGCTCCGCATCAATAATCTTTTTCCCTTTTTCATTCCCCTTTTCAGGTTCTGATTCGGAGTCGGAGCATGCATCTGACTCAGAAGCCCTCATCTCGGCCACTAGCGACTGCTTGGCCCGACACTCACTTGTGTTGTGAGTGGAGCTCTTATGGAACTCACACCACTTTTCCGTGTCCTTCTTTGGCTTTACGGTGTTGTTCTTTTCTTGTGGCTTTGACGGGTTGTCTTTAGCCGCCATGCTCTGTCCTTTGTTCTGCGGTTTGGAAGCACCTTTTCCTTGCTTTTGATTCACAGATCCAAAGTCTCGCTTCTTCTGTTTGAATTTCTGCTCAATCTTGGCGGCATACCGGTATGCCGTACCAAGCGAGGAGATGTCGAGGAACTCCATTTCCTCCTGAATGTATCTGTGCAGACAGCTGCGATACTTTAGCACCAAATGTTTCTCTGAATCTTTGATACCCAACTTTGTGTGCAGGGTATGGAACAGATTCGTCGGCTCATGCACATCTTGATCCCTTTGTTGTCGCAGCGTGGTCCATTGTATGTACTTGTCCTCATAGCTCCCCACGGGATAGTACTGTTCCTTGACGGCGTCTCGGAAAGAATTCCAAGTGGGTACGGCCGAGAACAGAGAGGGTTCTGTCTGGTCCTTGTTCTCACAGTAGGTTTCCCACCAGTCCTTAACATGGGGGGTAGCTTTGAGGAGTGCAAAAATAATCTTCTCCCGGTCTGAAAAGTCATGAATAGAGAAATATCCTTCTAATAGATTCAACCATCTATCTATGGCATCTACATCTATTTGACCCTCAAATATGGGAATGTCAAAATTTACTTGTACCTTAAAAGGAGTCGCACCTCCAGAGTGGCTGCTGGATGCAGATGTGCCGCCGGTGGGCAGCCGTTGAAGGATCTGAGCAAAGTTATCCATCATCGCGTTCCTTTTTTTTTCGAGGGCCTCCTCGAGCAATATTTTGATAGGATCTCCTGCTCCCTCATCTTTCTTTTCGTCCCCCATGGGCGTCCGTCGAGGTTTGCGAGGCTGATCTTGCAAAGGTTCCACCGGATCAAGCCCTAGCTCCTTATACCCCGACCTCGTTGGGGACATGCAAAGAAGGATCGAGAAAAAGCAGACCCCTCTGATACCACTGATCCGGATTTATGCAGGAACGCAACAAAATAAACATATAAACATAAATACAGAGATGCAGCGGAAATAACACTTCATTTCATTAATATCAAAGAACTGAAATTTGCTTACAGACAGAATGGAAATAAAACTAGCTAAGGCGCTGGTAGCTATCTCTGAGAAGAGATGTGGCGGCTACAGGCCTCTGAACTGAGTTACAATGAGGCTCGAGGGCCTATTTATCATTTAGAAACAATGGGAAATCCTAAACAGCCAAAACCCTAACCCTAGGAGATGAAGCGCCAAGACTATGGGCCCCGTTTGGGGTAAATTGGTGTTTCAACTTCCTGGGGACGTAACTTTGGCATACGATCTCTGTTTGACACGTACCATACCTCGTTAGAAATATCTATCGAAGAACTAAAAATTTCGAGTGAGCAACATGCATCATGGGTCATGTTGCTCCCTGTTTTCCCAAAAAACGTCGTTTAGGGCCTTAAAACGGCTCCAAAAGTTCAGGACCCGAAAAACTGCTAAAAATAGTAAGTTGTGCCGAAACTGAAAAATTGAAAGAGACAATGGTGGGGCCCCAAGTGGAATAGGCAGGTGACCACCAATATCCACTTGGATCAGGTGGGGATTGGCCCCAAGGCATGAATGAATAGGTGGACCCATTCGTCCCCGGTCCTTTCACACCACACCTCCATCCATGTGGCCAAGTGCTTGTGCGGGTCCCCTTGGCCAAGGAAAGTCTCCACGCGAAGGTGAACCGGAGGTTCAAACCATAGGATCATCATCTTGCGACATTCCTCCCAATCCTGGAACGTCCCTTTATGATTTTCCCACCACTGCGCAGGGGTCGCATGCATGGCTAGGTTAAGCTCCCACATTCTTCGCTCCCTTGGGACTTTTGCTTCGAATGCTCTAAGAAAATCCCTAATACTACCAAAATCATCAAAGTAAGGAAAATCTCTTACCTCTGAGGAGATACACCAGAAGCTCTTCATGACCCTAATACATCGTAGCACAGATATGTCATGTAACCGATTTTTCCAATTTTCAATCTCCCCGTCGAAGTCAGAGAGGTATTCATTGTCTTTCTCCCAGCAAAGCACGCCAGCAGCGATAGGATTAATCCAATCCTTGTCCTAGGCGGTTAGTTTATAGATATGATCCACGTCATATTCTTCATGCACGGGTTCTGTATATCGTTCTCCTTCCGCTGGGTCTAGAGGGACTATTACTCTCATACCCTCATTCTCAAATACCATGCTCCTTTTCCTCAAGTTGATAATGCCTCCCATGTATATAGCACAATCCATTCCCAAGAGCATAGGATAAGGGTCCGCATATTCTACAATTTGAATTACCTCAAAATCCACATATACCTTAACCCTTGCGATATCTACCATAGTCTTTGATAGTCTCCCTAAAGGTATGATCTTCTGTTGGTTAGCCATGCGTAGCTGAATAGTAGACCATTCCAACTTAGGTTCGCCCATCCTCTACCATGTCTGTTTGGGCAAGAAATTTTCATCGGATCCCAGATCCAGGATGACCTGATCCATTTCATAATCACTAATCTTCATAGTTAGCCGCATTTCCCAACCAGTGTGTTTCTTA
>CM076583.1:602029447-602252145 GCA_034641835.2 Pinus albicaulis
AGATATGTGGACCACTTCTGATGGCGATCATTTTGCAACTTCCCTTGTGTCTATATGAACTTCAGGGGCCGGTAGTCTGTGTGGATGATTGTTTCCTTCCCCAAAATGTAATGCTTTCATTATCGACAAGCTTGCACAATGGAATACATTTCTTTTTCATAAGTGGGATACTTGCGAACTGTGTCAGACAATGTCTCACTGTGATATGCCACTGGATGTCCCTGTTGAGTAAGAACTGCCCCAATAGCATAGTTAGAGGCATCTGTCTCGATCTCAAATGGTTGTTGCAAGTATGGTAAAGTGAGCACTGGGGCAGAACAAAGGCAATTTTTCAATTCTGTGAACGCCTTCTGTTGAGGTTCCGACCAAAAGAATTTTTCTCTTGCTCCTCCCTTGGTGACTTGACTCAAGGGCCAAGTGATATGAGAGAATCCCAACACGAACCTTCGGTAGAAATTAGCAAGACCCAGAAAGCTGCGAAGCTTTGTTATAGTGGTTGGGGCTGGCCAATCCCGAATGACTTGGATCTTGGCTGGATCCACATGCACCCCCCTTTCATCAATAATGTATCCCAGATATTGAACCTGGGTCATGCCAAAAGTGCACTTCTCCAAATTGGCACACAGCTTGTGTTGCCGCAGTGTTTGGAGGACTTGTCGGATGTGGTGAAGGTGCTCTTCCCAAGTCTGGCTGAAGATCAGAATGTCATCCAAGTACACCACTACAAATGAGTTGGTGAATGGCCGCAAGATGTCGTCCATCATCCTCATGAAGGTTGTGGGAGTATTCTTCAACCGGAAAGGCATGACCAGCCATTCGAAAAGGCCTTCCTTAGCTTTGAAGGTAGTCTTCCACACATCAGAGGGTTCAATTGGTACCTGGTGATACCCAGACTTCAAGTCGATCTTGCTGAAATATTTTTCACCTTTGAGTTGGTCCATAAGGTCATCAATCTGTGGGATCGGGTACCTATTCTAGATAGTGATCTTGTTCAACGCCGGATAGTCAATATAGAGTCTCCACGTCCCATCTTTCTTCTGTACCAACACGATCGGGCTCCCACAGGGTGATGAACTTGGTCGGATGTGACCTTTCTGCAGCATCTCCTAAATCTGCCTCTTGATTTCATCATTCTCCAAAATAAAGCACTGATAGATCGGTCCATTGGGTAGTGGTGCACCTGGGATCAGATCACTCGGGTGCTTGACCTGACAGTGCAGAGGAACCCCTCTGGGTGAGGTGAAGATGTCCCCGTACTCCTCCACAACCTTATCCATTTGTTGTTGTCGTGCAGAGGAGCCCTGACTGGAGGTCGTGGCCACAGTCTTCTTGTTTCCCTGGGGGCGGATCATCAGGAAAACAAATTTCTTGGTTTGGGAAATGAGCTTACTGCATTGTTTTGCAGTAACCAAAGAGATAGCGGCAAGAGGTGGTACCTCTGGTATCCTGTACAACTTATTTCCAAAAGTAACAACAACAGCACGAGGCCAAGACTCATACATAGCATGATGCTTCCACAAGTATGGTTGTCCTAATAATACATCAGAAACATCAATAGGTGCAACGTCACATAATACCTCATCCGTGAAGGGCTTTATGTTATAGGGAAGGCGGCACTCCTAGCTAACGCGGAGATCTCGTCCTTGGTGAAGCCACCTGATAGTGTATGGATGTGGATGAGCTGTGGTCGGCAAGCCTAACCGCTTCACGGCGTCTCCTGAAATGAGGTTCTTTTGGCTCCCATTGTCAACAATGAACTGTACTGGGGAGCACTTTACCCACATCTGGGAGTGGAAGAGACATTCCTCCTCCTCTGAATCTTCCGGTTCCTCCTTCTGGATCTTCGTAGTGGCAACAGTGGTATTGGGCTCCGCATCAATAATCTGTTTCCCTTTGTCATTCCCCTTGCTAGGTTCTGATTCAGATTTCAAGCATGAATTTGACTCAAAATCCCTCATCTCGGCCACCAGCGACTGCTCGGCCCGACACTCACTTGTGTTGTGAGTGGAGCTCTTATGGAACTCACACCACTTTCCCGTGTCCTTCTTTGGCTTTACGGTGTTGTTCTTTGCTTGTGGCTTCGACAGGTTGTCTTGAGTCGCCATGCCTTGGCTCTATCCTTTGTTCTATGGTTTGGGAGCACCTTTCCCTTGCTTTTGATTCGCAGATCCAAAGTTTCGCTTCTTCTGTTTGAATTTCTGCTCAATCTTGGCAGCATACCTGTATGTTGTACCAAGCGAGGAGATGTCAAGGAACTCCATTTCCTCCTAAATGTATCTGTGCAGACAACTGCGATACTTTAGCACCATATGTTTCTCTGAATCTTTGATACCCAACTTGGTGCGCAGGGTATGGAACATATTCGTCAGCTCATGCACATCTTGATCCCTTTGTTTTCGCAGTGTGGTCCATTGTATGTACTTGTCCTCATAGCTCCCCACGAGATATTATTGTTCCTTGATGGCGTCTCAGAAATAATTCCAAGTGGGTACGGCCAAGAATAGAGAGGGTTTCGTCTCGTCCTTTTTCTCACAGTGGGTTTCCCACCAGTCCTTGACATGGGGGGCAGCTTTGAGGAGTGCAAAAATAATATTTTCCCCGTCGGAAAAGTCATGAACTGAGAAACATCCTTCTAATAGATTCAACCATCTATCTATGGCATCTACATCTATTTGACCCTCAAATATGGAATGTCAAAAATTACTTGTACCTTAAAAGGAGTCGCACCTCCAGAGTGGCTACTGGATGCAGATGCGCCGCCGGTGGGCAGCCGTTGAAGGATCTGGGCAAAGTTATCCATGATCGCGTTCCTTTTTTTTTCAAGGGCCTCCTCGAGCAATATTTTGATAGGATATCCTGCTCCCTCATCTTTCTTTTCGTCCCCGATGGGCATCCGTCAGGGTTTTCGAGGTTGATCTTGCAAAGGTTCCACCAGATCAAGCCCTAACTCCTTATACCCCAACCTCGTTGGGGACATGCAAATAAGGATCAAGAAAAAGCAGACCGCTCTGATACCACTGATCCGGATTTATGCAGGAACGCAACAAAATAAACATATAACCATAAATACAAAGATGCAGCGGAAATAACACTTCATTTCATTAATATCAAAGAACTGAAATTTGCTTACAGACAGAATGGAAATAAAACTAGCTAGGGTGCTGGTAACTATCTCTGAGAAGAGATGTGGTGGCTACAGGCCTCTGAACTGAGTTACAATGAGGCTCGAGGGCCTATTTATCATTTAGAAACAATGGGAAATCCTAAACAGCCAAAACCCTAACCCTAGGAGATGAAGCGCCAAGACTATGGGCCCCGTTTGGGGTAAATTGGTGTTTCAACTTCCTGGGGACGTAACTTTGGCATACGATCTCTGTTTGACACGTACCATACCTCGTTAGAAATATCTATCGAAGAACTAAAAATTTCGAGTGAGCAACATGCATCATGGGTCATGTTGCTCCCTGTTTTCCCAAAAAACGTCGTTTAGGGCCTTAAAACGGCTCCAAAAGTTCAGGACCCGAAAAACTGCTAAAAATAGTAAGTTGTGCCGAAACTGAAAAATTGAAAGAGACAATGGTGGGGCCCCAAGTGGAATAGGCAGGTGACCACCAATATCCACTTGGATCAGGTGGGGATTGGCCCCAAGGCATGAATGAATAGGTGGACCCATTCGTCCCCGGTCCTTTCACACCACACCTCCATCCATGTGGCCAAGTGCTTGTGCGGGTCCCCTTGGCCAAGGAAAGTCTCCACGCGAAGGTGAACCGGAGGTTCAAACCATAGGATCATCATCTTGCGACATTCCTCCCAATCCTGGAACGTCCCTTTATGATTTTCCCACCACTGCGCAGGGGTCGCATGCATGGCTAGGTTAAGCTCCCACATTCTTCGCTCCCTTGGGACTTTTGCTTCGAATGCTCTAAGAAAATCCCTAATACTACCAAAATCATCAAAGTAAGGAAAATCTCTTACCTCTGAGGAGATACACCAGAAGCTCTTCATGACCCTAATACATCGTAGCACAGATATGTCATGTAACCGATTTTTCCAATTTTCAATCTCCCCGTCGAAGTCAGAGAGGTATTCATTGTCTTTCTCCCAGCAAAGCACGCCAGCAGCGATAGGATTAATCCAATCCTTGTCCTAGGCGGTTAGTTTATAGATATGATCCACGTCATATTCTTCATGCACGGGTTCTGTATATCGTTCTCCTTCCGCTGGGTCTAGAGGGACTATTACTCTCATACCCTCATTCTCAAATACCATGCTCCTTTTCCTCAAGTTGATAATGCCTCCCATGTATATAGCACAATCCATTCCCAAGAGCATAGGATAAGGGTCCGCATATTCTACAATTTGAATTACCTCAAAATCCACATATACCTTAACCCTTGCGATATCTACCATAGTCTTTGATAGTCTCCCTAAAGGTATGATCTTCTGTTGGTTAGCCATGCGTAGCTGAATAGTAGACCATTCCAACTTAGGTTCGCCCATCCTCTACCATGTCTGTTTGGGCAAGAAATTTTCATCGGATCCCAGATCCAGGATGACCTGATCCATTTCATAATCACTAATCTTCATAGTTAGCCGCATTTCCCAACCAGTGTGTTTCTTATGCTTGTAAAGTTTGTGAACATCTTTAACTTTTGTTGGAGGGTCAGTTTTTTTTGCGCAGCTGTCTATCAGTGCTTGAATATTTTCTACTGCCCTCTGGTTACGTAGCAACTTCATACATGCCTGTAGGAATGGTTTAACTTCGTCATCCTCTTTGAGGTTTTTTGGAGCCTTGGAAGTAGATGCCTCATCCTTGGTAAAGTCTTTGCGAGTTTCTATGAAGGTTTATTTCTCCTTGTCTAGGTCCAAGCTTTCCTTTTTTCTTTTCGGATAAGGGGTTCAACCGCAGCTCTTTCCTCAGCTCCTCCAGTATCCATGCCGCTGCGCTTTATGACATTAACACTGGGCCCCTCATCATGCGGTTCTGCCTTAACCCTTTGCACATTTTGTGTTGGTGTTTGTTGTTTTTCCTGCATTTTTTCTATTAGTACAAGACAATATTCGATCACATGATCCAATTGTCTACAATATCTGCAAGATTGTCGTGCAGGGTTCGGAAAATCCCTTGCGAAGTGCCCTACTTCTCCACAATTATAACAGATCAATTTCCCTCTTCCCCGACTTGCGCTTCCAACTCTTCCCCCCCCCCCCACCCCCCAGCCTCTGGCGGGGGAGCCTTGTCAACCTGTACCCTGTACAGGTTTCCTCAGTCGATCATTAATTCATATGTCTAGCAGTTATGTTCGGCATGTCCTATAGATGAGCAGAATCAGCACCATTGTTGCTTCAACTCTAGAATATAGGCACCAAGACAGGGGTAGTGGTTGGTATTATGTAGTCCAGCTATGCGAAAGTCAGTGCACCATAACGTGGGACCACTTGGTCCCACAACTTCTTTATGGCACAATGGGTTGGGCCCCCCAGCCTGCATGTAGTCCACCAGCAGAGGGAACTGATCTTTGGTGTGGCCTGACACCCTGCATCTTATGCACCATACGTCTCGGCTAGCTTCTTTTCCTCGCTCTTTCCGCAAATTCTGGATTTTGAGGTGCATTGCCTCCAGCTGTCCCTGGATCTTCTATACCCCAAACTGGCATCGTCTCTTGGCGCATCTTCTATCTTCATAGAAATATCCAAGGCTTTCTCTTTTTTCTTAATCCCTCGTTGACCCATGGGTCCGCACACATGAGGTAATAGCATGGCGATGAACCATTTCTTGCGTGTCTATCCTCATACTTAAATTCCCCATCTCTGATAACCTTCTTTAGCCACTGATCAGCCTCCCATATTGACTCAGTGGGTCCTTATCTAAAGTATTTCAAGTCAACCACCAGTTGAGCATAGGACTTAGGCTTCTGAAACTGTTGTTTTAAAGCATATTTAATCTCTTGTATTGATGGATCCGCATGTTGGCCTACGTACCCCATGAACCAATCCAGGGCCCTTCCTTCAAAGGCGAGGGACAGCTGCGCCCTTTTTGTAGCATCGCTAGCCACTCCTGGAGCTCATGCGCAAAAGTTACAAAGAAAATTTCATATACTTTGGTGAAAATATATTTGTTCTTCCACTTCTCAGCTGTTAGCTTCGTGTTGCGATTCTCCTTCACAAAAAATTCCTAAATCTATTTTTGGAACCAGTCTTCGAGCTCCAATTTCTTAGGTCTCCAATGGCCTCGTGGCATTACCCGATCTCTCTCTCAAAATTATCCTAGCCCCGGCAACGGAACCATTTGTGGCTTGAGGGGTCCTAACCCAGGTTCAAATTTAAGGTTTTCCAACAAACCCCTATACTATTGGCCCTTTCGGCAATGACCTACTTTCGCAGGCCAAATTCTCACCTGAAATAGTATGGGTGGGTGCTGGAACCAGGATTTTGCACCCTAGGAGAGAGTGGGTAATTAAGGCATATCTTGTTGAGTTCTATCAGGTTCGCACAGAAAAAATCCTATTATCAAGCCCTTGACAGTATAACCAGCATGTAAACATAAACAAAGCTACCATTATTAAGCAGATCTTATCAACGCCTTTGCATCCACGTACGCATCAGAAATTATCATCACAGAATAACACAATCACAGCTAATTCAAATAACACAGAGGTACTTCAATGGTGAATACAACCATTTCAGATAACATAACAGATTTTGTGTTCATCCAAAACCAAGTTACAAACCCAAGTCACAACCCGTGCACACAGCCAACGGGGTCCGCACATAGTAGGACAGAGGATCTCCGTGCACACAACCAGCAGGAGTCCTTACCCAAAACTACCCAAACAGATCTCAACACTTCATACGTAGCATCTTCCTTACTTACCTCTAGACTCAAACTATCTATCTATTTATATCATCATAGCCTGCGTTATCCTGTGGTCCGCAAATCGTGGGTTGTGGACTCTAGATCTACCCTTTGACCCATTACAATACATTGTGGGCTTTGACCCGCCCCAAAGCCCCTGCGCAAGACCAATTACTACAAAAATATATCAAAAATGCAGTGTTGGAACATATCAAAACGCAACTAGGGGACCCTGTTCCAACAAAATTCTACCAATTCCATTTCTCATGTCACGGACAATGCTTTTCAAAGACATCTTATCTAGAAATTAAAACGCAAAGTCTTATTCCAAGTATAAAATGAAAGGCCACCTTGACTAGATAAAAATATCTCTTAAAAAATTGCAGTGCAAAAGAAAATCAAGGCTTTGTCTTACTAAAGAGAGTATGATAAATTGGGCCCAAAAGCACGAGCTTTCACTGAATCTATTACTAGATTCACTTGAAAACAATATTTATGGTCTACAAATCAACTTCTGTCTACCAAATAACACTGGTTTCCATAAACAAATTCCTTGATGAATTTTTTCTTTTCAAGATTTCTATATAGAAGGTTGGGTTGGAGGCTTTCAAGAATTCCTTTATCATCAACTTTATCTTTTAGAGAATGCTCCTAGCCAAAGATAAATCACCTTGTGACTTCCTCCTCTTCGAAGTATTCACACTGAGCTAGTGAACCAGCTTATGTACAATCTCAATGTCTAACTTGGACTCCCTTCAATATTCCATTTGATCTAGTCCTTAGGAAAATAGTACCCAAGGACCTAGAGGCCAACCAATATCCAATAACAGGAAGATTACTGATATTTTCTCTGCAGTCCACCAACTCTTCTGAGTTCCTAGTAGGGGTGTTATGTCAATGGAATCCCCTATCCATGAATTACTTGTATTTTAATGAGTGACTTCTCCATGCCCCTCATGACAACTATAGATCTCTCTTATTTTAAATATTAGTGGCTCAACTACAAAATCCCCACAATACAATCAGAAAAGTGATTAAAATTTAAAAGGAACATCAACATATTTGTTATCCTCTTCTCAAAGAGACAAGTCACAAAAAATAAATAAATAAGAGCACACTATTACACCATTTTTTTGTCATCTAACCTATTGTTATTAGATGGACCCAAGTACACCATGTAAGACCAATTTTACCCTAAGTAAAATTGCATTCACTATGAAAATAACTTAGTAAACCACCTTTATTAAGTTGTTTATGGTCTAAATAGGAAACCCCATGAGGAAATATTAAATAAATCTACATTTGTTTGATTTTCCTCAAGGAATAGTTAGTTAAACAGAAGTTTAATTAATATTCCTGGTTGTATTTAACCCAAAATGGGGAAATTAACTAGATAAATCATTATTTATCTTATTATTTCCTAAGAAAAATTATTTAAACCTTATTTAAATAATATTCTTTGTTGAATATGACTAAATCACCCTTAAATAATTAAATAAATCATTATTTATTTTATTATTACTCAACCACATCCTTAAAATGATAAATAAATCATTTATTTATTTATTATTTACAAATAAAGGGATTTGACCCAAGTCAAATTCCTTTTCCCTCCAACAAATGTAATAAAATATTCCATAAAAGTTGGATCTTGATTTGGCTAATAATATTTTAATTATGCACCAATATCTAGACTAACCCAATATTTTGTTATAAATAGAAGGGTTTTACCATTCATTTACCACCTTTTGTTGCCTAAAGATCACTCTGGATCTATAATTTTGGTCTAACTATTGATCCACCATCATAGTCATATTTTGCTACCATTTTTGTCTGGGTTTTCTACACCATCAAGAGAGAGGAATTTTAGATCTGAACTGTTGAGGACTTAAAAGAACCCATCCCATTGAGGAGAACTGGGAACACCCTCCTGTGCTTTCCTCCCAGGTGCCATTAATACAAAATTCATTCAACATATTCTTGTCTTGTCTATTGGATGCATGGAGTAAATCTTGTTTTTTCTATTGCTTAATGTCTTCTAATGCATAGATCTATATTTTTGCAGCATTTATCTTGATCACCTAACTGCATATCTGAGGATATTGGCAGCCATATTTGCTGTTAGGGTTGTTTGTTATGCACAGCTAAAGTGGTATTTTTTCGTACGCTTGGAATTAAGATTCATACTAACAACTGGCGACTCCACAAGGGTTTACGATTACGACCGCTATCATTTTTCTGATCCTTGCATATCTAGCTGCTTCAAACCCTAGGATTTCTCTTCAGCCCCTTGTTTTTGCTTTTCTTGATGTTGTCTTTAACCTATAAAACCTTAAAACGATAAAAATCCTAACTTCTGTGTGTTTTCGGACCCATTGCGCAGGTGATAAACATCAGCCGCAGCTGAGACGATAATTTTTTTCTGAAATCTGCCGTCGAGAGTGCTGGAGGTGCAGGTCGCACTTTTTGGCCCAAAAATTGCGACCTGGAGCTTCAAGATGTAAAATCAGCCCAAAAACTATCATTAGGGGAATTTTGAGGTCTAAAATGGGCCTCCTAAGAAAAATGTACAAAAAAAATAAACTTTATAATAACCAATAGGATTCAAGATGATGATGTCAACCATGGGGGATGATTTACCATTTTTTAAATAAAAGGGTAAAAATATTAAAAAATAATAAAATAATAAAACTACTTTTTCAACTCGTATTTTCAACTTATCTCCCAAAATTTTTACTCAAATTTCGAGTGGGAGTACTCATTGGATGCAGAATTTAATTCCTCATCCAAAGAGTACCCATGTTGCATACTTTCAATGAACTCTACTACATGAAAAATGAGAAATACATAAAAAAACGTGATTACAATCATGTTTTTTATGTATTTCTCATTTTTCGTGTAGTAGGACCCATCAAAAGTATGCAACATGGGTACTCCTTGGATGAAGAATTAAATTTCGCATCCAACGAGTACTCCCCCTCGAAATTTGAGTAAAAACTTTGGGAGATAAGTTGAAAATATGAGTTGAAAAAATAGTTTTTTCAATTTTCCCTCTAAAATTTGATGATGTTATCAAATCTTATTTGATTTTTTCCACTATTATTTTATAATTTCCTTAGGAGACCCATTTTAGACCTCAAAATTCCCCTAATGGACCTCTGCTGAAAATAAGTCAGAAACTGCGACCTGGACGTTTTGTAGGGATTTTTCTGAAAGTTTTTTGGGTTTGTCTGAGCCTCTGTTCAAGGTTGTATGACCTCCGTCTCCGCCCATTTTGGACCTATACTTGTTCTTTTTTACTCAACTAAGTGGGAACCTAGCCCCTAGGGCTTTAGTACCCTGCACTTTTTGTGGAAGAGTTTTTGTTGTTGCAGGTTGTCTGAAATTTTAGAGTCTTCAGCCTTTTTCAGATATGATACCTCACTTTCAGATCCACTTCAGATTGGCTTGTTATCCATCCAAATCACCTCATTTATATTTGTTCGGGTTTTCCTCTAGGGTTCACTCCATTTCCCTCTAGGAGATAGCCTTTCGCCACCTCTTTTTACAGCAATTTTTCCTCTGATTTGTTGTTGTTTTCTGCACCACTTTCTAGCAGATTGTCCTTTAGATTCCTGTCCCTCTTGATCTTAGATCTATTGGCTTTTTTGGTGTGTTTTGATTATTTTTTTACTCACCTATAGACTATTTGTTGAGAGACCCGCCTCCTTGGGTTTAGATTATTGCATTATTAGCTGTTTATTTTTTGTTTTTGCAGGCTTATATACTGTCATTTGCAGGTTTATTTACAGCTATACAACACATTTTTTCTTCTCTACAAACGTTTGGGTTTAAAAATTAAAATTTACACACTTTGCACACACGCCCTAAGCGAAAAATGGCTTGGTTAACACCGCCAAGAAAAGACTCTTAAAACATTGAAATCAATTGATCCTGCACCTCTTTGCCCTTGTTTCAACATTGTAATCAGCTGATCTTGCACCTCCCTGTCCTTATCAGTCTCTTTTTCCTTTGTGCCATGTTTGTGTCATCATCATTGCACCACCAAGGCATTTATCCTGAAGACTTCTTGGCCTTCATCCTCAATTTCTGGTAGAAAGACTTACTCCTCCGCGTAGGATTCGAGTTAGTCCTCCTGCGAGTCCACACTCCGACTCTTCTTCTGGTTCATTTGGTTCTCTTTCTCGTTCCACCTTTGGTTCTCCCCCTGTCACCTTCACCATGTCTGGTGCAGGACCTAATTTTGGTGGTAACCCCAGACCTCATGCTGGGAATACCACTAGTGGGACCGCACGGACACTACCCCGGCTGCACCCTTGCTCCCCTTCATGGCAGGCCTCAGCCTCCCCGATTTAGACCAGTTGATAAATGACCCTATACACCATGACGCTAGTTGGCCTGCTATGCCGATAAAGCTCCCTTCCGAAATCCCAAAGTTTGAAGGCCTTGCTGGAGAAGATCCTTCAAATCATGTTCGATATTTCCACATGTGGTGTTCATCTAACTCCATTACCGATGACTATGTCCGTCTTCGGTTGTTCCAACGTATGCTTACAGGTGAAGCTTCTAAGTGGTATGTTGATCAGGCCCCTCCTCTCATACCACCTTTGCGACTCTTGCCTAGGCTTTTCTATCTTACTTCCAGCTTCCCCTTCGTTATGACACTAGAACCAAACTCTTGACTTCTTTTCGTCAATCGTCTATGACCTGCCTTTTAGACCATTTCCAGGAATGGCAGAGAAGAAAGAGCCTATGTCAAGCCCCTACCTTCGAAGACCGTGTCTACATGGAATGGTTCCTCAGATCCCTCTTGCCACCTATCGAAAAAGATGTCGCATCACACTTTACTTAAACCGAAGAAGACGCTCTCCAAATTGCGCTAAAATATGACCTGTTCTACGCTCAGTCGGGTTATGTTTATACCATTATAACTGATCTATGCGCAGTCGGGTTATGTTTATACTGTTCTACCTGATCTTCCCAGACCCGGTGGTGCCAACGCACGGGGGCATCTCACGCCGCCGACGGTATCGTTGGAGCTCTCTCTAATCCATATGCTTAACCTCCCATCGGCTATGGTTTTCCTCAGGGGGGGGCTAGCACCTCCTGCACTTTTCCCCCTCCCGGTAGCACATATCCAAGATACGGCATGCCTCCTCCTTTTTCCCAACCTCCTATTTACCACACTCTTACCCAACCTCCTTATTATCCGAATCCACAACCTGGTGCTCCAGCTCCTCCAGAATTAGCACCTCCTCCTCCCTTGCCTTCTCAACCCCCGCAACAGCAACCACCGCCCCCTTAGGGGCAAGTGTATGCACAGCAGGGCGCGACTAATCCTCCTCCCTCAAAAAAGAAGAGGAAAGGCACTCAAAATCAAGCTACCCTGGGTAATCCTAGACCTAATCAAGGTAATGCTCCTAACACTATGAACCAGCAATAGGGCACTCAGCCCATGCAGGACAGGCATGTTCATCCGAACAAGCCATGTTCTTGTTGTGGTGTTCACGGTCATTACACACATGATTTTCCTCTTTTGCCACAGATGCGACAGTCGTGGGAGTCTCAAGCAACATTGAGAGGATAGCAGGTCTTCCCTTTTGTCCCTCCCAGTGCTGCACCTAGTCAGCTGGCTGTGCTTACCGATCCTTTCCCTCAGCAAGGATTCGTGGCTACCCAACCACCTGAAGGTTAGGTGGCCACTCAAGCTCTTCCATCTGGTACCTCTGATTACTAGATTCTCATGATGAACTTTGATCAACCTTTAACCATAGACATCAATCTTCAGACTCGGGCCCATCAGTACAACAAGCCTCCCGCTACGTCTGTCCCCAAGCTGCCCCCTTCGGTCTCTACAGAGCCTCTTTCGACACCTAATGGCCCCTTAAAGATCCCTCAGCCTAGGGTGGAGGTTCATACCAATATCCCTAAGGGACCACTACGCCAAAATGCTGCTTCTGGAAAAGTTGCACATTCGTATAGCATAGTAGATGATTTGGCACAATCCCCTACTGCCATTTCAACGTTGGAACTCCTCCATTCGTGCCCTTCAAAATGAAAATCTCTACTATCTTCCATGGGCATTATAGATCCTTCTGACGATCGATTTATTGTCTTTGATGTTGACTGGTCAGAACATCCTCCTCTCCCTACTTTCGTCGCCTTCCAAATCCCAGTAAAGATCCGGAATGCCAACGTTTTCCGGTGCATTATTGATGAGGGGGCATCCACCTGTGTGATGTCTGCCTCGGTTTGGAAGCAACTTGGATCTACTAAGTTGGCTCCTTCCACAATCACTCTCCGAGCGTGGGATGGCCATGCCTCCCAGCCCATTGGCTTATTCCACAATTTTCCTATTACTCTTGCGGGCAAGACTGTTTGTGTTGATGTAGAAGTCATAGATTCCCCCTTATATTACAACATTATATTGGGTCATAGCTACACTTATGCGATGTCAGTTGTCCCTTCTGCGGTCCACCGCAAGATGTCCTTCCCTCATAATAGAAAGATAGCCACCATCAACCAGTTTACATATTACGAACCGAAGTCTCAGACCTCCCCTGAGTTCACTATTTCTTCAGTGACCAAAAATCAAACCGTTGATCCTTTGATCGGTGTTTCACTTGGAGTCTACAAATATTCCTCATTGCTTGGTACATTCCCTAGTCTTCCTCCTCCTGTCTCTGATCCCAGCTCGTCGAATGTTTGCATTATGCAATCGTCCTGGGCTGCCCTCAAACGGCCCGCCTTGGCTAGTCAGCACCCTCGTTGCCCTCCACAGCCTACTCCTAGCCCTTCAATTCAGCCTTCTGGACCTCCTCCCTCTGGCCCTTCAGCTGGTACTCATGAGCCTTTTTACCCTCCTGGAACAGTTCCTCCAGGCCTTAACCATTTAGGAGTCGTCCCGCCTGGCCATTACCCCTCCGGTCAGATACCGTTCCTAGCTCCCCCACCAGGAGTCTATATGGCACCTGTCATTTCCACCCTCTCTCTTCCTAACTTGACCCTTGGGATTCCCATCTGGTACCTTGATCCTCCAGCCACTACCCCACCAGGACAACCTAAACCTTATCTTGCTTTAACCCTGGTTCAACCGGTCCCCATGACTTCTCCTGCTGCAACAGTGCCTCAACCACCTCAACAGGAACTACCTCTTGTTGCGACTGTTTCAAGTAAGAAGGGAAAATCTCGCAAGGGAACCTCCAAGGACAAGGCTACCCCGACGGACCCTGTACCTCCCCCGCCTGCAAAGCCCTATTCTTTGTGCGATGTCGTCGGCCATGCCACCCATAACTGTCTTGAACTGCCCTGTATCAATCCCATGGTTAAAGTTGCATTCCCTGAGTCTAAGGTCCCTGAAGCCTCTGTTTCTTCCTCGACTATAGCCAAGAATCCTAAAACTATTCACATTAATCAACCTTGTGCGTTGTGTGATCTCCATGGTCATTATTCTCACCATTGTCCCCGCCTTAGTCATTACCACGCCTCGTTGGAGGTAGTTCGGGAGTACGAGATTGAACAAAACCAATCTGCCTCTCCCGTACTTGCGCAGTATGCTGCAGACTAGATTGAATATTTACCCGCTCCCATTGACATTCCCCCTCCTGATGTCAAGATGAAGGAGCCTGCGGCCACCATCCTCTACCTTTCATCATCCATGAGACCCTGGGTGGAACCTCCCTCTGAATCTTCCCCTATTGTTTCGCTCGACCTCCCTTCAGCTATCACCCTAGGCTCAACATCAGTAGATCCCTTATCTACTTGTTCTTCCATCATCCCCCATGATGATGCGCATGTGAACCTTTCTTCTCATGATGATGAATCAGGTAGCTTCACCGCATCATGTGGTCTCCCTTCCTCCAGTCACTCCATCTTCTATTATGATGATGACATCATGGAAGCCATCTTTCCTGCCCATAAACGGGATAGCACCACCCGTGCCTATGATGACTTTCATGATCTCAAAACAAGCTACACCTCTAGTAGCTCCCACACTCCACCTCACCATCGGCGTGTGAATAGTAGACATCTTAACCAGATCACTCCCTCCCATGGAGTGTGTTCGATTTCTACTTTGCGCTCAGATTGCCAGCATTGTTCATCATCCTCCCTTTTATTATCTTGTGGCACCTTTCATATGGACCTCCCGTCCACACCTTATATCGGTTTTGCAGATGGTGCAAGTTGCTACTCCAAGAATCTAGCCTCGGCAGGTTGGGCCATTTTTACCCCCTTTCACTCCCTTGTTCTCTCGAACGGGGTATGCATTGGTACTGCTACCAATAACTAGGCTGAATATGATGCAGTGCGAGGTTTATTAGCCGATGCCCTTTCACATCGCATCCTCCACCTTCATGTTCATTTAGATTCCCTGCTTCTTTTCATGCAATTGAATGGTTTCTATCATGTGCATAACCCTATCCTTTTTAGAAGATATTTACGAGTGAAGCTTTTGATGTGTGAATTTGAAATCATTACATTCAGTCATGTACCTAGAGCACAAAATCACTATGTAGATATAATTGCAAACCATATTCTATATTGGCATTTAGCACACGCATTTAACACAAGACAATAACATAAAAACATCAAAATGATGCATATCCATAATATGTGTCGTATAAAATGTTTTAGAGTCCATACACTCTGATACATATTACATGCCCATAGCATGTTACAAAACTCAAAACTGGGGGCACCACCTAACCCTACACACTAATCACTATCTGGAGGATCTCGAGCCAATGGCTATGCTCTTGTAGGTCGTATATCATGCATACCCTATCCAGCCATCACCATGCATCGCATGACCCCTCACCACTCAAAGGGTAGACCAATACATGGCTCTATGTATTGGTCATCTAAGCCTTGCCAGCCGCGCTCTGAAACACCTGTCAGAAGCCTCTCACATCTATGATGGATGTCCTCCAGGAGGGCTGCTACATCCTCGTTTTGCTATGCCCTCACTCCACTAGGTCCTGCGGTCCCCGATACTGCAGGTCGTCCCATATATCTGGCCATTTTTACGGGGGTTGTATCTGCATACCAAAAGTAAAAGAATCAGTACCACATACAATATTCTATAACTTTACATGCACATAAAATATTAGCAATTTTTCACTTACCATCGGGCACCCATATTCGACTAGGCAGCAGTGGCAAATCTGAGTCCCCACAATAACTCGTCCCACTATAGGGATAGTCATCTATATACAGTGGCATCTGATCCCAATGAACAAATAAATCAGGTAGGAACACCCGTCTGACTGCCCCACCTCCTCCTCTGCACAGTAGTCGCCCCCATCGGCACATCCTAGGCTCTCTCGGGCCCCCATCTTGGAGCTATATGCGAGGTCGAAGTGTCGGGATCTTCTCAAAGAAGAACGAACATAAAACTGTACCATATGCATAGTCATGGTTCACTTTCCGCTTGCATAGCGACAACTATCATTTCAACGATGACAGCATCATCTGGGCCCACCCATAGTAGGTCCCACTCAAAACACTCTCCACATGCATCATCTACCCTCCAGTGATGTGATGGAGTGCCTGGTTTCTCAGGATCCACAGCACCGCTGCGACCACAACATAGGTCTTTAACCTCTCCAAATCCCCGATGGGTATCCGAGTCCCCTTGACTTGGAGACTTGGTCGACAATGGCGCTCTACCAAATCTATGATATGCCGCCCCCGCGGTAATACTGGCTGAGTATTCCCTACCATCCCAAGTGGTGGGAGACCAGTCAAGAAATATATATCCTGGACCGTAAACTCGATCCAATGCCCCTGCACTATAAATACCTTATGGTTCAGATCCCAATAGCTGACAATTCAGGCCAATAAGGGCTCTCTAACTCTCATCAAAGGGTTCTCCACAAACTTCAGAACCCCAAACCTGGCCAGTGCACTGCGGACACCTTAATCCTACCAGATCTTCGATCGCAATGCACCCAGGTCTCTCTCTCTCAAATTATTCCGTAATTCTACCATATCTACACAAAACCATCATATTTTTCAGTATAAAGATATGAAATACTATATCTCATCATAAAAACCCAGTGCTCAGCCCAAAAATAGCACAGAAAAACCCCTCCCTGGCAGGTCGCACTTTTCAGGCTCAAACCTGAGACAGGTTGCAATTTTTTTGCTCAAAACCTGCTACCCAAGTCGCACTTTTTGCCCCAAAAAGTGTGACCTGGCCGTGAAGAGGAGCAGGGGTTTGTTCCTAAGCCCTGGGGACCTAATCTGAACTTTCAATCCACTGAAAAGAAAAAGTAGGGTTAGGCCTCTTACCTACAATTGACAGATCTCGATTCCAATGGTCGATTCGTCCGCTACGGTCGCCGCAAGATTTAGGGCCTTCTCTCCTCTCTACCTTCACCACAATTCCACATGAAAATGAGTGAATTTGGAGGGAAAATGCCTTATTAAAAGAGAAACCCCTATTTTTTATTTCGCCTGTTGTGCCTAAATCGTAGCTCTGTTTACTAAACCATCTGTACCATTGGAAAGCTCTCACCGAGCCCTCAAACGGGTATCTGTTAGTTTTTAGTGATTTGATACTTCACCACGACACATTTTTTCCAAGAAGCGTCACTTCACCCCTCCTCAAAATTGAATTTCTTCACTTGCAACATTCATAATGGGGGCATCACTTTGCCTCCATACTTGTCCACACTTGTGTTGACTTTCGTCGTGAGTTACCATCTTGTACTCATGTTTTTATGGTCCCCATTGGACCTTTTCTGTGTGGCAACACCATCGAGTCACCCTTGTTTAGAGCATCTGAGTTGAGTCATCATTGCATTCATGGAGTCTATCCTGAGTCCCTTTACATCCCGTTATAGTCATCCATCCTTCATTGCTTGGTCCCTCTCTCGTGTCGCACATTATGGCCTTCAGTCCCACTATCCCCTATCCCTCATGATATTGTGTCAGTCGCTGCCAGGTCATCCATGCCCTTTATGCTCTAACAAGTGAATTCATCCATTCGTTACTCAGTACCCCCCATTTCATCATCATCATTGGAGTCAGTCTATCAGTCACTCTACTATTTTCTCTCGTGCCTTAGTTAAGGATCCCTTATTACCTCACCTATGGCGGACCTCCTTCTGTCGACGTCAACTCATTCATTCCAAAAGACAGGTCTGGAGGGCGGTGTACCTTGGTTCCAGCTTCCACTCTTGTTCAGTGCCTCAAATCAGGAAAAGGGACTCCTTATTTCCCTTTGACTTGATTGTTTCTTAGCTCCAGCTCCTTTCAGCATGATCGAGATCTGTATACTTGATGGTTCAA
The DNA here is from genome assembly GCA_034641835.2 of Pinus albicaulis. NCBI lineage: Eukaryota > Viridiplantae > Streptophyta > Pinopsida > Pinales > Pinaceae > Pinus > Pinus albicaulis. Next base: position 602,047,599 of record CM076583.1, read on the forward strand.
TGATGCAGCAACTGATATCAGCGATTCTCGGGTGTGTGTGAGATGTCTCAGCCCTCATGAGGGGGTGGCCCTACAGGTAGCCCCCCACATACCCAGATGACCTCTTCATTACAGCCTTTGATGTAGCTCCATACATTTGATGATGTCGGCCTCAGCCGATTGCAGCGCCTTTTTGTTTGCATGTATCAGTTATATTTTCAGAGCCCTTTCCTGTTTTCAGGGGCATATGGGTTGTATTTATATCTCATGTACTCAGATATTATTGTACAAGTCCTGGATGTTATCCCAGGCACAATTTTTATGTGGGATTCATTATCGTGTTGTTTATCTGGCTCATTTTTATGCCAGCATGTACTATATTTTTCAGTCCCTTTGTTTACTGGATGCCTTATTTTTTGTACTTTGCCTCAGCGGGCATAGGTATGCCTCCCCCGCCTCCTATAGCACAAGTACTCACTCTGTTATGCTCCTATACCAATAGGTTTCATATATCATGATTGACTTAATGGGCTATGTAATATGTTCATACCTTTCCTTGTTGCAAAGGTTTTCCATATTGTCAAAAAAAATCAAAAAAAATTAAAAAATGTAAAGACGGTATACCCTAAAAGAAAAATCAAAGGGTAAAAAGAATAAAAATGGCCAAAAAAGTAAAAGAAAATGAACCCCACCAAAAGAAAGGCCAAGGAAAGTGTGCAAGTCTAAATGCCACTACTTGTTGCTCTTATGTAATAAAAAAATTGTGTGCAACTTGTATCTTATGCCACAATTGATGGACATTCAAACAGCTTAAACTTGGCTTGTTCATGTTTCAATTTTATGTTTTAGAGATAGAGAATAAAATCTGACCAAACTGTTTAATCTTGGCAGATAAGTAGATAGGTAGAGTAAATCAAAGGAGCTCAATAGTTTAATTTGAGCCCTTGGATGTAATAAGGTTAGATTTAGATAAATTTCTACATGTAAAAGAAAAAAAAAGTGTGATAAGGGTTTGTCAGTCTAAGTGCACCCTAATAAAGAAGAAGAAAAATGGTAGGTTAAAGTAGGTAGGGTAGGTAGATGTTGTTGCAGAATTACATGTGATGGATAATAACTCTAAATGTGTTAATATTTACTTTCATCACAAGTGCAAGGCAGACATTACACTGGAAGAAATTCAAGCAAAACAAAGTCAAATTATTAACTTCCCTTTTCATTTTTCCCTAAAAATTTCACTAATTTCCCCTAATTACTAAGGCATTTGAAATTAGAGGGGCTCAAGGCATTTCCTTGACTTTTGGAGGGACCGGACCCTCGGCCCAATAATTGAGAAAGCCTGAGTACTTAAAACCATTCATAATGTCATTCATTCACTTCCAAAAAATCTTTTCCTAAGTAAAATCCCATTTTACTTAGGGAAATTGCACAATATTTTATAAAAACCCTTTTCATTCAAGCATAAGTTAAATACATACTTCTAATGTTTTTACACTTAGCGCTTCCATTCATTTTTCATATTAACTTTAACTTATTATCTAAATCCCTATATAAATCCACCCATTCCCGTATTATTTTTATAAAATTCCCAAATTATTATCCCGCCCCTTTGGTTGAAAAATAACCATACAAATATGTTAATGGTAATTAATTAATTAAATCTCCAAAGCCTGCTTCCCCGCCGCTTTCAAAAAAGATTAATTAACCCTCTTGGTTAATTTATAGCTTACCCCACAAATCAAATCGCCCCCGATGTGATTAAATTAAACTTAGTTATATTGGGCCCGCTCCTTTATTTCCCCGTTATCTTACCTCCCTGACCACCGTCCGATAAACCAATCCACGATCAACGGCTGTTATCCATATCGCTGCGCCCCCACATCCGAACAATAACACGCGATGGCCAAGCGATTTTCCAAACAGTGCCTCGCCATGTGTCATGAGTTCTATGGAATCGCTTGCCCTCCGCTGAAAACCGCTCGTCCCCAAAAGCGGTGCGATGTATACCGCTTACCGCTTACCTCCTATGACAAAAAAATCGTACCTGCTTGCGTCATCCGCTCAAAAAAAAAAAAAAAATCCCGCCAGCCTTTGAATTTGCGATTAAAACACACCAACGCGCATCATTTTCATTATTTTGTACAGTGACCAGTGTCCCATGCATAAAATTTCAAAACCAACTGTCGAAGACTGTCAACCGCTACCTTGCTAAAAAACTTGCAGACGAACAATCCAGAACCCATCTGCCGTTGCTTACACCTGTTTTCATCACTGTTCATTTCCCGGAAAATAGGTATTTATCTAAATTCCCTTCGAACCCTGCAAATCTTGATTTTTTGATTTAATTCCACGGGAAAAGACTAAAACAGAGAACAATTTGGTCTTTATTCCACTCCTAAATTCCCAGACCTGTAATTGTGCCTGTTTTTTCATCAAAATACGAATTCCTTTCTGAATCCACAAGAACCAAAAATGGAAATTCCTGTGGCTTTGAATATTGCACCTCTGAATTCCCCTCATAAATATTTAGACTATCTGCCTCTAGCAGATAGATATTTTCAGATTAAAGACCTCGTCCTTGGTGAAAATCCTCTCAGAATTTGTTGCCAATGCCGAGATAGTTACCTGAACGGCTCTGACATTTTGGGACTGTGGGAATCCAATATTCTGATGTATCTTTTACCCTCAGTTCATATTTTTCCCGAAAGAATTCATTACTGCCATGCCAATTATGATCCCAATCAACGAGCAGTCATGTCCCCGAGTCAAACCGTCCTTTTCCCAATAACTGCTCAATCTATCAACGAAATGTTACAATTTCATCCTGGCCAAGCCTTGACTCCCCTTTCCATGGGAGATTTACTTGAAAAATCGACCAATTTGTCCCAAGAAGAGTTAAATCGGCTCTGTCCGACTTTTATTCTTCGAGAACATCAGCCCAAAAGCCCTCCTCCTTATGGATATACTTTTTTCACAGATATGGGCAGACTCATTTTGAATATGATATCTTCTATAATGGGTTTCAACACCAGTGAATACGTTGATAAGTTAACCCTAGTGTTGTTGTCAATTTTTACCCCTGGACAGCCCCCTGCTGTCAAATATGATTTTGCTTCCTACATTGCTGACAACCAGGCCAGTTCATCGACTAGTTCATCAGTAGCAAAAGCATTGCCTACAGGCAAAATTCTTCATGACAGTCTGGAAAATTTTTTTTATCTCCAACATGAGGTAAAGCACTTATTCCCAATTCAACCTACTTTCTTCAGATATACAGAGACTGATGAGACTCTAAGGAAGCTTCAAAGAACCAGAATACCGGAAGCACAATGGTGGGAAGAGATGTTAGACTTTTTGTAAAAATTATCCTTGCATGAATTTTGATTATTTACTACAGTAAGTCATGATAAAAAGGATAAACAGAGATCAAACAGGTCAAAGTGTATCAGTACAGGTAAAGAGTATCAGTAAAATAGAGCAGCCAGCACAGAGTTACAAAAGAGGACAGCAGCAAGCCAAATCCTAGGACCTGCCTCCAGCACATTCATAAAAAAAGGAAACAGCACAACATCGGTTATCTTTTCTCTTATCCACGAGACCATCTGTCTCTCTTTACTTGTAACATATCCATGAGTCATCCTAAATTATATCTCACCTTGTTAGGAGATATTTTTGATAATTTTTTGTATAAATACTCCCTCAATTGGAGTATTGAGGGGGTGGAATTCATAGATTTTTCTGTAATATTGATTACTTTGGAATAAAGTGTTGTTGGACAATTTTTGCATGGCTAGCTGGATAAGGAATTGATGCAAAGGACTTTTCACAGGATTCTTGAATAAAAAACGGATCAATAAGTCATCTATCTCTTATGTTTTAAAGTTTTATACTTGTTTATTATACCATCTGTGTTTCATATCTGAATGATAAACGAAAAGGAATAATTCAGAAAGTGCTTAAGTGCAATCTGTTTTCAATCGTTATTATTCTTAATGTTTTCTTCTGAACTAGTTTAAACAGTGAATTCTTGATTGCTACTGTTTTCTAGTTTAATCATTTTGATTATTTGGTAAAGAATACTTAATTGCTCTTTATTAATAATCATTCAAGTTCTCTCTTTAAAATATGCTAAAGGATTCTTAATTGCCCTTAATCCATTTTGAGTCCATTTCATTCATTTTAGATATTAAATTGTTCCCTATTTGATTACCTCACCCTGTAAGACCATCTCTTGTTAAGAAACTTAATCCAGTTAAGCCATATTTCTTTGACTCCATTAGCCCAATGGCCTAAACTATTCAGTTTTACCCTTCTACTATAGAATTTCATCACCCAACACAATCAAAATCCTTGTACTTTCATAACTAGCCTAATATCTTTTAAAATAAAGCTAAAACTTAAAGAGAGAGCCTTCTCTGGGTACAGATTGGCTAGATTCTGTACCTAAAAGTTGGTTTGTGGTTACCTCGGACCCCTTTCCTCTTCCCTACAACTTCAAGGAAAATCTGAGTGATAACACACTCATCAAAGAGACTTGTCACACTTGTAAGTCTTGCCTTCTCAGGGTCTAGTTCTTTCAACACTTTTGTCTACCTTATACTTCTCTCTCTTTGAATTCCCCTTCGATGTCTAGTGATTGAGTTCTTACAACGTACTTCGGTCATACGATTAGATCCTAACGCTCGCATGCTAGGGGGCAATTTGTTACACCATTTTTTGGTCATCTAACATATTGTTATTAGATGGACCCAACTACACCATGTAAGACCAATTTTACCCTAAGTAAAATTGCATTCACTATGAAAAATAACTTAGTAAACCACCTTTATTAATTTGTTTATGGTCTAAATAGGAAACCCCATGAGGAAATATTAAATAAATCTACATTTGTTTGATTTTTCTCAAGGAATAGTTAGTTAAACGGCAGTTTAATTAATATTCCTGGTTGTATTTAACCCAAAACAGAGAAATTAACTAGATAAATCATTATTTATCTTATTATTTCCTAAGAACAATTATTTAAACCTTATTTAAAAAATATTCTTTGTTGAATATGACTAAATCACCCTTAAATAATTCAATAAATCATTATTTATTTGATTATTACTCAACCACATCCTTAAAATGATAAATAAATCATTTATTTATTTATTATTTACAAATAAAGGGATTTGACCCAAGTCAAATTCCTTTTCCCTCCAACAAATATAATAAAATATTCCATAAAAGTTGGATATTGATTTGGTTAATAATATTTTAATTATGCACCATTATCTAGACTAACCCAATATTTTGTTATAAATAGAAGGGTTTTACCATTCATTTACCACCTTTTGTTGCCTAAATATCACTCTAGATCTATACTTTTGGTCTGACTATTGATCCACCTGATCATAGTCATATTTTGCTACCATTTTTGTCTGGGTTTTCTACACCATCGAGAGAGAGGAATTTTAGATCTGAAGTGCTGAGGACTTACAAGAACCCATTCCATTGAGGAGAACTGGGAACACCCTCTTGATTTTTCCTCCCAAGTGCCATTAATACACAATTCATTCAACATATTCTTGTCTTGTCTATTGGATACATGGAGTAAATCTTGTTTTTTCTACTGCTTAATGTCTTCTAATGCATAGATCTAGATTTTTGCAGCATTTATCTTGATCACCTAACTGTAGATCTAAGGATATTGGCAGTCATCTTTGCTGTTAGGGTTGTTTGTTATGCACAGCTAGAGTGGTCTTTTTTTGTACACTTGGAATTAAGATTCATACTAACACACACTCATGTTGGGATTCACTACATACAAAAATGATTTTATGTTTTAAAAGGATTATAACTCTCTAAAAATCCCTCCTAAATATGCTTGGAAGTAGATCAAACTTTCTATATATATATATATATATATATATATATATATATATAATTAAAAATAAAAAAGAACCACCGAGGAAAAAATCTTACAAGAACTAACATCATTGCAGCAATATTAGACTGAAAGATGATTCAAACTCCTACATACACTCTTTGATTGCATCCCAAAACATGGCTTACCAACGAACAAATCACACAGGGAAAACCCAGTTAAAAAATTCTCTTCAAAAATTTACTCCCACAATATCAATTGCCCTTAAGTTGTTACACCCACTATTCCAATTTCCCTACATCCATTATACTGAATTTCCTTAATAAATGACACCCGTTATACCAATTTCCCTACACCCATTGCATCAATTCCCCTCAAAAGATCATACCTATGTGCAAAATACCCCTTCAGAAAGTCCCCACCTCATCCCAATCTAAAAGCAATGCAATTTCAGCTCAATACGCCTGCCATATCCTCTGTCTTTCCCTTGCCAGGTTTCACATCCTTCAGAAATGTGAGATCTGAAATTCCTCCGACCTGCAGTTTATCCCACAAAAATTTATTGTTTTTTCTAAAATGAATTGTCGTGCATTCATCACTAAAACTATAAGATACTTATTTCACCATAGAAGCTGCAATCGAGGATCAAATGAAAGTTAAAGGATGACTGATAAAAACTATAAATTTACCTTCACAATCACATGGTAATAAAAAGAAAGAGTGAATAATTAGAAGTTATATAAAAAAATATTAAATAAAATAATATCACTATTAGAATGAATATATATATATATATATATATATATATATATAAAGTACATGTTGTTGGACCATATCAAGTGTCATCTTACATGGGCTCTAAGATGTAAGATCGGGTAAACCAGTAAACCATCACGTAAACCATCTTTACTCAGCTCATTTACTCATGTCCTCTAAAGGTTGCACCATGAGGAGGAGAGGAGAATATGTCCATGTACAATGCTCTAAATTTTCAATATTTCCATTAGAAACTGCATTACAAAAATAAAAATCACAGGTAAAAATAATGAGTAACATAAAAGTAAAATATAAAGTGAACTATGCCGAGGGAGGGATAGAGAATTTATTAATCAATGTTGTGTTTTTTGTAGTTATTTCTGTGCCCCCCGGTTGGCCTTCGGGAAAAATCGGGGCTTATGATACCGATGACAAATATTGATAAAGCCAGCCCTTTAGTCCGTTGCACTATGGTAGGTGCCATATAATAAAGCTAGTTAGATCAAGTAACTACGAATCTCAAATGTAAGGGTATTTCACGAATTATATGGAGGTCAGGTTCAAAGTTTCAAGCCCGACAACCAGTTATCGGGGGATTTCCATGAATAAGGAGCAAGTGAATATGGAAAACCACCAAATGAGTAGAGGGTTGGTGGGTTGAGCTTGCAAGTGTTCAATTTTAGTGTTGGGATACATAGGTCGCCTCACCTCACTCAAAAAATTGGGCTTCCACTTAGGTTCACTCAGCATCCTCCATCTTGTGGTCAATCTCAAGTGTGTAGGAAGGTCTTCACAAATAGGTTGGGCCATCCACAGAGGGTTGCCACCCAAACTAGGGTGGGTATTCTCCTCACCATACTTAAGGATCCAAGGCATGCCTACCCTAGAAAACCACGTTGGGCATACCTTCACACCATCAACTAGGCTTAGACTTTCCCGAAGGCCGAGGAGCAGAAGTCACCCAATTATTTCTTGTGCGGAAGCCTCACTAAATTATGTGTTAAATATTGACATTATCTTGAGCAAAAACAATGGAAGCATAAGTTGGCTCCTGCATCTGCAATTCCAATTATTCATGATTCATATATTCGTTCTTTGCAAATCTGGAAAGACAACACTGCTTTCTATTTTCTTGAAATTGCTTTCACCTACAAATCTGTGCGGTTGTTGCTTTCTTGAAATTGATTTCACCTACAAATATGCACAGTTCCTTATGGTAATTCAAGTAAATATTAGGATTTAAAGTTGTTCTCTCGTCATATAGGTATCCAAGGGGGCTTGACCATTATAGAAGAGCTTGACCAATACAGAAGAGCTATCACATCTTCTACTAGGGTTAATTTGGACAGCGACAGGGAGAAGAGCTTGCAAGGGGCTTGAAGATGTGGTGAAGTTGTGTCAGAGTACATGTAGATATGGCAGATGTGGTTGCAGTACTAGTATGATGGCATGGAATTCGTGTTAAAAAGAACCCTTCTAGGTCAAAACTCAAGTCATTGCATAACATTTAATGCGTTAAACTAATGCTATCATTAGTTTGGAAATTTCAAAAAGAAAAGGGAAAAATATGAACATAACATAAGGTTATAGCCTCCTCGCCTCCATAAGAGGAAAAATAAGGCTGGAAAAAAAAATTTGCATACACTCGAGCCTAAAATCATTGGTTATTCTAGAAATTGGAACAATAAGTTGTTGGAACTAATGTTATCCCCACCATTTTTATTACAATAGTCCCAGTCGTGCCTACGACAACGACTAAAAATTGTGATTATTATACGATGGATAGAAACACCTATCAATATATTATAAGTGATATTTACTTATTAGTAAAAAAAAGTATATTCTTTATTGATCTGAATGAGAAAATTAGTTTTTATTGTGCTAAATTCCAATTCATAATATAAACAAAGTGCTTGAGGATTAGGAGGTAAATTGCAAGTTAACCATGCATTTTTATGGATTTTTATGTGAACTTCTTGAGCAAATTAACATTAAAAAAAAACACTAAACAACAACCTCTAACAGACCTTAACATCACCATAAATAGTAACACAACAACACATGATGAAGGAGTTCACCCCGCCTTGGATACGTCTCCTTTGTCCAGCTTCAAATGCCTTGGCCCTCTTATATTATGCTCAGAAGTGTGGTTAAATATGTTTACAATGCTCAAACATCTCTCAAACGTGTTCCAATGGCTCCAGAATTCTGGAAAATTTCGGTGTAGCCTCTTTCTGCATCGAATTTGGTCAAAAACTGAGTAATTTATTGACTTCCCCAAGTTTTGGCACTAATCGCTCCACAATTTCCACCAAACCTAGCACCATCCTACAATTCTGCCCCCAAATACGCTAACAGAGTGCCAATTTGCCCAAATTCCAGGTGAAATTATCCGCATGTTAATTTTTCCAATAACACCTAAAGTCTGGATTTCATACCATATGGTTTCGGCGCAAATATATTTGTTTATTAAAAATCTTACCGGATGGTTTGATAACCATCAATGATCAACTCAGGAGTGGTCACATTGAGTCGTCAGTGGGGTTGATGTTATGGTTAGTGTACTGGGGGGGCGCAGGGCTAGCCTCCCGCCCATGGTCCCTCCCTCGGCGTGGTGACCAGGGTTGGGGCTAGACCCCAACTCCAAAACCATTACAACATAAATGTATGTTGCGCCCATATAGGTTAACAAACAAACTCATGTTGTGATGGAAAATGCTTTTTGCTGGAGGCTTGGAGGTCACAAGTTCAACCCACTCCCACTCTGCTTGTACATTAACCCAATTTTGGTGGCCCTCGGGCTGCCACATGGCGGCCCTTGGCTGGGCCATGTGGTAACCTGTGATTGGCCACCCAAAAACCAATTAAAATTCACCATTTCAAACCAACCAAGTAGTGCCACTTGGCACAATCTCATTCATTGGAGGAAATCCATTGACCTTGTCAAGCTACCACATGGGCATTTGCATTCAGCTGTACGGAATGTTGACTGGGCTATCCTTCATTTTTTTAAATTTTGTATGTTTGAAAAAGTGGACAGAACACGTTTCTGAGAGCATATGATGTCGGTTTTCCATGAAAAAATTTGCTTCAAATTCAAAACGATGAGGTATAAACGGTCGTTCAGGTTCCACACCATTGCGACAACTTTCATTTTTTAGCATGATTTTGAGCACCTGATCACTCCTGCCCACTGAAATATTTTTGACACCAAAATACCACTTTTAGTTGTTCAACAGATGAGGGTATGGTTCCCTCACCTTTCCAATATCGATCCATTTGTCCTTGCTTGGATTTGTTCCTTTGAGCCCCACATGAAGGTAGTCTACACTCCCTCGTTTTGATGTCCTTGTTCTTCTGTCAAGAATGGTGTCTTGCCGAATCTCATCAATGTATTATGGAGAAAAGTCTTTAATGGAAAGAATATGAACCTATTCTCATTGATCTTCAATCAATGGAGGCACATACAACCTTAAGTTCTCAACATTAACAAAATAGTAAATTTTCATGTATGAAGGCAAATCTAACTTGAAGGCATGTTCACCAATCTTTTCCAAAATTATGAAAGGACCATAATGGATTGGTTTCATTTTTTTACCTTCCCCTTGAAGCCTCTCTTTTATAATGTGAAGCCAACTTCGTCACCAACTTGGAACTTGTGATCTACACGATGCTTGTCATGCCTTGCTTTGTACTTTCCTTGGCTCTTTTAAAGCTAATCTTGAATTGTTTGATGTATCAATTAGATGTTTGCTATGAAATTCTTGGCTTTGTCTATGTTGTTATGGTCATCAATAATAACATCCTTCCCAAAAATTAAATCCAATGGCAATCTAGGCAAGTATCCAAGACATGCCTCAAATGGCGATGTTTGTGTAGAGGAGTGTTTTGCATGGTTGTAAGCATGCTGAATGTAGTACAAGTTTTCATCCCACAACTTAGGATTCTTGCTGCAGTATCCTCAAAGAAGATGTATGATTGTTCGATTGACCACCTCGGTTTTACCATCTATTTGTGGATGAAATGTTGTACTCTTTTTCAACTTGGTATCCATCAAGCCCCACAAACTTGACCAAAAATTCGCAACAAATCGAGAATCTCGATCACTAACAATGGATGTGGGAAATCCAAAATTAACCCAAACATGCTAAAAGAATAAGTGATTTGTTTGTTTAGTTGTGATTTTATTTTTACATGGAATTAGTATACACATCTTGTTGAACCTATACAAAGTTACTACATACAAATAATCATGACCTCTTTTTGACAATGGAATATCTCCTACAAAATCCATAGAAACACTCTCCCATGGACATGAAGGTACGGGAAGTGGTGTGTACAATCTTAACTTCCTTTTTCTAGGCTTACTGACTGCACACAATGAACAACCTTTAATGAAATGTGACACACTTTCAAGCATATGAGGCCAATAACAATACCTCTGAAGATGTGACATTGTTTTGCTTACCCCGAAATGATCAGCAATAAGAGAAGTGTGTGCTTCCCTTATGACATTCACTCTCTCCCCCTGTGGAATACGAATCTTCCCCAAATGATAAAATGAGTTATTATGTACATGGTAATCCAATTCATCTACTTGGTTTCCCTGACTCAAGTTTGCATAAACATATTGAAAGTCATTATCAAATGCATATTTCTCAACATAACTTTCATGAAAAACATAATTATGCTTGAATAAAGTAGTTTCAATAATAATAGGCCTAGAAATAATATCAGCAAACTTTTTGTATATACCTTTCTTACACCTGATGACCAAGTGGAATTGTTGTAAGAAACCCATCCATCGAAAGTGCCTTGACTGCTGCAACTTAGTTTGCGATTTCAAGTATTGCAATGGTTGGTGGTCGATGTGTATGATGGTTTCCTTTCCCATCAAGTAGTGTTTCCACTTTTTCACACTTTGAACCAATGCATAAAGCTCCTTGTCATAATTAGGATAGTTAATCACTGCACCATTGAAAGTTTCTGAATGAAATGAAAAGGGCTTACCATGTTGCATAAGGACTACGCCAATGGCATAGTCGATTGCATCAGTTTGAATCTCAAAGGTTTGTCTCAAGTCTGGTAGTGCAAGTAGTGGGGTTGAACTTATCTTCTCTTTCAAAGCATCAAATACTTTTTGCTGCTTGCCTCCCCACTAGAAGACCTTTTTCACACTAGTCAATGCATTCAATGGAGCTTCTATAAAAGAGAAGTTAGCAATCAACTTCCTCCAATACTGGCCTACTCCCAAAAAGCTTATTACCTCAGTGACCATCTTGGACATTGTCCAATTCACAATGACCTCAACCTTACAGGGGTCTATCTTCAACTCACTTCCTCCAAAAATATTCCCCAAGTACACCAAAGAATTTTTACCAAACTCACATTTTGACATCTTCAAAAACAATTGTTCTTTCCTTAAGAAATCAAGTACTTTTCTTACATGCATGACATGTTCATGAAGTGATTTACTGAAAATCAAGATATCATCTAAGTAGACTATGAAAAACTCATCAAGAAATGGCCTCAACACATCATTCATCACATGCATGAAGGTAGCAGGAGCATTACATAAACCAAAAGCCATAACTAGCCATTCAAAAAAGCCTTGCTTTATTTTGAATGTTGTCTTCCAAATTTCACCTTCGGAAATTCAAATTTGATGGTAGCCACTCGTTAAGTCCAACTTAGTAAAATACCTTGCGTCTTTTATTTGATCAAGTAAAACATCTATTCTAGGAAGTGGATAATGATTCTTTACCGCATTTTTTTTCAATGCACAGAAATACACACACATGCGCCATGTTCCATCCTTCTTTGGAACCAACACAATAAGTGACCCGCATGGCGAAGTACTTGGTCGGATGATCCCTTTGTCCAAAAACTCTTGAATTTTCTTTTTGATTTCAGCACTCTCCATCGTCGACATCCTTTACATGCAAATGTTTGGAAGAGGACAATCTTGCTGCAACTGTATTTCCTGTTGGATTGCCCTCTTGAGAGTTAATCCCTTTGGTTCTTGAAACATATCATTATTTTGATTAATCACTTCAATCAAATCAGATTTCAACTTTGGATCACAACCTTTGAATTCTTCATAATAAACATCATTCTTTGGTTTAATCATAGAAAGCACAAAATTCTTCCTTGAATTCACTAGTCTTTTCATTTGTCCTGCATTAACTAATGAAAGATTTAGTTTCTTGTGATGAGCTCTCACAATATACTCCAAAACATCTTTGAACTAGTGGTACTTGTTTTCATGGCGATATAAGATGGCTTTTCTATCATAGTGATAAGGACTAACGAAAACAATTCCTAAAATATCAAGCAGTACAACATCTAATTCAACTTCGTCAATGAAGTTTAGTATGATTGAAAACTAAAGAATACACTTTATTGTAACCTGTAAATTTGTGTTCTTGTATATCCAACCCAATGGATATGTTTTTTGATGTGGAATGGTTTCAAGACTAATTTTCTTGACTAAGTCTTCAGATATCAAATTGGCTTGAGACCCACTATCAAATAGTGTGTCGATTTTTGTATGTTTTGAAATAATCCTCACATGAAATAATTCAATCCTTGTTTATTCATTTGGAGTACTAGTGTGACAATTTGATGAACTAGTGCTAGCAATTGATTCTTTTACTTTCACACCCATGGTTGTAATTTTAGCTTCATCACCCGAATCGGATCCCAAATCCTGTTGAGTGGTTGCAGATGTTTTTTGTTTCCCCTTGCTGCTGAATTTCTTGGGCCTCATCTCTGGATGAAGATTCCAACAATGGTATTCATCGTGACCCTATTTGGAATAATGTTTCACTATAAGGAAAATACCCTCTAGCGGAGGTTATAAAGAATATTTTTAGTGTTATAAAATTAGCCAAAATTGTCAAAAAAACATTTGCTACATGTTTTTGGTAACGAAGGTTTTGACGGAGCTTCTAACGGAACTTCAACACAACTAAAAAAAATTGGGCGGTCGAAGGTTTTTATGGATGTATTTCTTATCAATGCATGCTTCATGTGTGAACGCACTGGTGTGTTTTAACTTGTATGCACCAGTAATGTAAACATACCAAGCATCGAGATGGAAAAAAAAATTCGGAAGCCCCAAGGCGTTTAGCAATGTCCCAGTGCATGTCACCCACAAATACGCACTAGGTAGATAGAAGGTGCATGCACCGGCGTTGTTAAGGTGTAAAAACACAATGAGCCATTAAGTTATAAAAATGCACCGACGCGTTAAAGGAAAACCATATTGGTGCATGCAACGCCTATCCTCAGGTTGTAGTTGTTAATAAAGCACACTCGGCATTCTAATTGGTATTGGTATTTAGTGCATTGCTCATAGGTCGTAGAAATGCACCGGTGCACAATATCATACAAATGCACTGGTGTGCAGTATCATACACACACACTAGTGTTCAGTTTTTATTTTTTAGAAACATCGACCTGTGCCAGTGCAATTATAGTGAATTTTTTAAAGATTTGTTATTCATCAAAATTCGACACATATCTTATAATAGTATTCATATCAACTAATTTTTTATTAGTGCATTTGAATGTGATGTTTGGATGAATTTTTTATATCATATCATCAGATTTCACATCTCTTCATTATAATATTTAATCATCCATATATTTAATCAGTGGTGTAACATTTCACAACGACAATGGAGAATGCAATAGGATAATTAAAATGTATTTTATTAATATTAATATTATTATTATTATTATTATTATTATTATATGAATAAGACACCCTTTGTCATAAAAAATGTGACAGTTATTTGTATCCCTTCGCCTTTCAATTGGGACACTATTTCCATTACATTAAAAAAAATGTCTAATTTCACAGACGAATATTTAAAAAAAATACGACTTTCTTTGATTTCCAAAAATATTGATCATCATTCTTCGCTGGAACTGTTGTCACTGCTCGAGTTACTTCCATGACTTGGGTTATTTGGAGGAATGTTTTGTTCATTGTGTTGATTGTTTTCTTCTTCTTCAAGTTCCATATACAAACATAAAAATAAAGTATAATGAGTATATATATATTGGTGAGAATAATGAAAATTGCAATATTAAATAATATAAATCAATGTAAATCGAAAAGAAATGTACCATAGCAAGAATTGACTCATGAACTATACACAATCTTTCAAAACCAAATTTCATGCCATCTTTCAACAATTCATTTGTTGGCGCAGTTCCATACTTTGTTTCCTGCAAGTTTTATACCCCATAACAAATCATAGATTTAATATAAAAGATTTTTTTGTTCTATTAACTATAGACAAAGCTAAGTAAAACAATATAGATACTTACAAACTCCACAATTAATTTCGGATATGCCAACATATACTGACAACCTATATATAACCCAATGTCAATCAATTCTTCTGATGGTTATTTTTTGTATGTTAGCACCTATTTGAAGACATTCAATGACGATTGTTGTAAAACAACTTAAAACATACAAAAATAAAATCTAGTTAAGCTGTTATAAGGAAGTAAAAATTACTTACAAACATAGATATCAACCCTTTTCTTCCTTGTCATCCTATTTTATGTGTTGAATGGGTTCCATTTTCTTTTCTTTTCTGCAAGAAAATACTTGAAAATTAATATTTAATACTAAATTATTTATTTATTGTACCTAATAGAAAAATTCAATGATTACATATTACATTTGAAGTACATTGTTGTTGAGATGGTTCCTTGTGCAATGCAATTATGTCCATTTCTTTGATCATCTCCTTGTACACCTTTTTGGACATTCCTACTAGCATATTTTTTATATCAGCTCGTTCATCATTTGATATTTTCATAAACTTCCTGAAAAAGTAACATGACAATAAACTATTTAATTTTAATATTGATATATGAAAACTAAATATAACAAAAGTGATATTTATAAATGGTTTTTTTTTTTTTGGTAAATGAGGCTAATATATATTAATTTGAAAACAGAAATAGTACATATGCTACAGGCTGGGTTGGTAAGTTGCGCTTAACCAATCCCAGCCTTTGTTGCGTGGATAAGGGGATGAATCAGTGGAGGAAAGAAGCCTGGAAAGTACCTGAACCAGGAAATTACAAAATGTGTTGAAGCACTGGTGTAACTAGAAATTATGTAGTGATAGCAAGCATGACAAAAAACAAGGAAGAACTGAGCTATTGTGCAGTCCTTAGTTTTCGGCTTCATCGTCATTGTCTTCCTCCACTATGGGGCAGACATATGCCTGCGCAGCAGCTTCCTTTGTATCAGTGGGTATACGTGAGGGCTTGGAGACCGATGCGCAGAGGATGGGAGCCACTAGGTATTCTGCACTAGGGACACGCATCCAGGTACCTTCAGAATCCATAATCCAGACATCTGTGTCATCCCCCTCATCTTCCTGAGCCGAGAGAGGCTTGGTCTTGCAAGGAAAGGGGTGTGCCTAGTGCTCAATGGTGGACTTCCGTGGTCCACTTCTACCTCTCTTCGAAACCTGTGAGGGGGCCTCCTCCTCCTAATCAACTTCGGGGCTCTGTCTAGCTTGACTTCTTGAGGAGGAGACTTCAATAGACTATAGGAAATTATCTGGCCCTCGGTGGTAGCAGCTGGGGAGCGCACCTCTCTGACCTCCACGGATAGTTCTTTGGCGCATCCTAGGTGCCATGGTTAGCTGAAGCAAAGGAGTTATGGAGCTAGGGGAATGCACAACAGGGAGGGAAGTGTGAAGCAGGGGAGGAGCGCAAGAGGACGGGGAGGAGCGCTAAAGGGGAAAGCATGTCAAGGGGCGCGGGATAATGGGTGCACCCAGACTTATGATACTGGAAGGACAGATGGAGCTGGGGTAAGATGCGCAGGCAGGGGGAATCGCAGTCCAGGGATTTCTGCGCAACACAGCTCTGGGGGGAGGGCTGCACAGCAAACGGGCGCGTAGGAGGGCGAGAACTGTAACAACAGATAAACCTGAAGGAGCTAGCTATGTGTCTCTTTGTGCTGAGGGGCCTTCTTTTTAAAAGGCATGTGACACATGCGAAGGGGTATAACATGATTGTGCCTCGCACATAGCTGCGTGCCATAACTGTTTTCATGAGTGAGCTCGAGTGAAGAGTTATGGCCGAACGGCGTGTCAATCCAAGTAATCATTTAGAACGACTGTTGCAGAGAGGTACCCTGGAGGGGGTGATGTTGTCCAAGCGTGTCTTCATCATGCCTTACCTCGTTCATCTCATGCAGATGATGGCTAGTGTGAGGTTCCACATCGGATGAGGACCTTCACTGCAGATCTTCGTCCTCGTGGGCGTGGGAGAGGCAGTTGTCATGCGTCCTTCTGTTGTCACCCGCATCCGTGGAGATATTTATAAATTATTGCTTTGTAGTAATATATACATATAATTCTACAAAAAAAATTAAAGGAATATTACTTTTTCAATCCTTATTTTTTGTTGTTGTATGTTTTTGCTATTAAAAGTCTCACATGTCTCATTGACCAATTCTCTGGAAAATCTTCCTGTAGTTTAAATAAAATTTGGTTCTTGGAATTATTGGATTTATTTTTGTATTGTAAGTAGAAAAAACATTTATACATTCATTCCACTAGATCCCTCAAAGTTTTTTAAAATTGTTTCCCCCTTTCGTTAACCTCCAGCACCACTCCAGATGAGCCAAGGAGAAATTAATTTTCATTTGCATGTTCTATTTCTTTTCTTTTCTTAGAAAAACATTCATTTTCTTTGTTGTTTGTCCCTGTAGAACAGTAAACATATCTGAATTAATAGATTGTTTGAAACATGTTATCTAATATTTTTAAGTATATTATTAATGAAAATTCAAAAAAGAAACTCATATTGGATCGATAATATTTTTTCATTCACCTAATTCATCCTTCTGCAATGTTTCCAACAAGATTGTATGCTCTTCTGGTCTTAGATCAGAAAGAATCTTATCGAGCTTTGTCATTTTGTGGCTCTGCATGATACACACTAAACAATACATATTAGTTAAACTTATATATAGTTCAAAAATAATAATTTTTGTAAAGAATTTACAAATAACTTGTCTTTTTTGCTTTTTTGGATGTGTTATCAGTATTTTTGGTTTTTTGTTTTCTTGGTTATGTGTTTCCTAACATGACATCACGCCAAACCTTTGGTCTAAGAAACCGCGACTGAGAGGCATCTAAGCCGTAAAAATCACCCGGGGATCGCACCCGGCTTCAGCCACACCAACCTTTATCATGGTTGGATTTTTTTTGCCTTCAGGGGGACTGAAACCGGCGATCTTTCATCACAGGTGTCTTAACAGCACACTCTTCACTGTCAAACCAAACCCTCGTTGGCGTTATCAGTATTTTTGTTACTTGAACTCTTGTCAGCCATTTCTTTATCAATATAAAACCTGTACCATTCATTAATATATTTTATAAATAAATCACATACTTTTCAGGTTATAAAAAATAAATAAAATTAAAATTAAAAAAAATAAATAAAATAAATAAAAAATCAATAAAACGGTGCGTTTATCTAAATTAGATGCTCGGTGTGACTTTCACAAATTACACACCGAAAAATATGTGGTAGGTTCTTATAAATGCACAACCAATACATTAGAAACATTGTACGGTGCTCTTTGTGAATAGGAGAGCTAGTGCGTTATATTAATACTGGAGCACAGATTAACATAAACATAAATTAATAAAATATTTTTTTTATCAAACAGTGTTTTTTGTCAATACACGCCCGGTGTGCTATACTACAATCGCGCACCGGTGCACTATTTTAAATAGTGTGCACCCATTAACAAAAAAAAAAAAAATCGTGCAAGGGCTGACAGGGATTGGGATCCGACTCTGCAAGTGGTATCGTGGGTTAGAAGTCATACACCTATATATATATTAATATAAACCCTATAAATCTAAAATTTAAAAGAAAACAAAAACAAAAACCCTAATTGTGAAGTCACATAAACAAGAAGAAGCAAGGGTTTAATGTAAGAATGGATTTTTTTTATTTTATTTTTTTTATTTTAATTAAATGTAAATAGGAATAGAGATTTTAAATGAATTTATTAGTAAAATGCACAGTAAAATTTAAATTTTTACTATGCATGTATTAAATCTAACAGAAACTGTAAAAAAAAAACAATTATTACAGTAAAATTTAACAATTTACTATACTACAAGGTTTTTGTGTGAATCACGAGATGTTTAAAAATCTGATTCTCTGAATAGTGTTGTCGTTCAAAAGTATTTTGGTACTCCACAGTTCTCTCGTGCTCTCTTACTCCAAGTATTTCTCTCGTGCAAATCCCTCCCTGAAAATTTTTGCAAAAATAATGAAATAATGAGTAGATTTTCCTATTTAAAGAACTTTTTATGAAATTAGATTTCTGAAAATAATTTTCTGCTCATTTTTCAGTTTACCCCTTTTTTTCACTTCAAAAAAATAAAGTTGCGATTTTTTTCCCTGATATTCGATGCATTTGTTAACTAAAAGCACCGGCGCATCCGATAATAAAACCGCACCGGTGCGGTTAGCAATACATTGGCAGCAATAACAATAACTCATTTTTTAAGGAACCGAAATTACTTTTAGGTATGTACACAAAAATTTATTGTTGATTTTTCTCAAATGCAAGGAGAAAATATCATAATTATATCAAATAGATAATTATTCAAAATCTAGCTCGTTCCATAATATTTCTCAAATTCCATCGCGAAGTTCTCTCTATCCATCTCCAGACGTAATTACTTAATATTTTATTTATATTTTCATTATCTAATTGAATTTATTTTTTTTATCTATGTCAATCAGCTGAATAAAGTTAATGTATATAGATTTGTAGGTTCATGCAGATTCAGAATCGAGTTCAAATGCACAAAATATTCAAACAGTTCCAAAACGTCAGAAGTTCTTATCAGGAGCAGCATACTGCAAGGCACGGTTGGTAGATGAAAATGGATAGTCGCTTCACCCTACCAATTGTAACATGCCATCTTCTAGCCACAATCCTAGGACAATGATGGTAATAATTGTTTGGTATAATGTAATTATTTCAACGTCAAACCAATTAATCATGCATTGATGTGCTTACTAATTGATATCATCGATTTTTTACTAGTCATGTTCAAATATATTTTTTGAAATTATTAGGATTCTAGTGATGATGAGCGGCCTACCTACCATCTTCCATTGCACCCCACGATAATGTCAAATTGAGAGAAGGATGAATTAAGAGAAAAACTTGGAGAGGAACGATACCAAGAATGGTTGAATCAACCACCTATTTAATTCTCACTACGTCCAGATTCACCAATTAGGAATGACTACAGCAATAGTAGTTCAAAAGTTGGCAATGGAGGAAATCAAATAGAGGCTGGTATGGATGATTACTTAAAGGATACGATTGACATGGAGATAATGTTGTTAGATGCATTCCATAATGATGATTAGCTAAGGGATGATGCTCATATCGTTGATACCTTTTTCGAAAGCCTTAAATTTCTTCCACCACCCCTCTCTTTGGACCCGACGGTCAGTCAAAGTCTACCCAGTTGGGGACAACGATGTTACTGTACAACTTGAAAGCAAAGTTTAGCTTGTCGAATGCATTTTTATCAGAAATTCTAAGGTAATTGACCATAAATACCCTTATATTTTGAGAAATATTGTCACACAATCAACATTAAAATTGGTCAATTTTATGAACGTCCATCATAGCTAATTCTTTGCATGTCCAACTGATTTTATTCTATATAGAGGATAATATGTAGAAAAAGGGATATGTCTAAAATGTGGGAATGACAGGTATGATAAATCAAAAAAGAAGGATAAATCATGTGGTCCTCCTTTTAAGATATTGAGGTACATGCCTATAATCCCAAGGATTCAAAGGCTATTTTGTTGCAAAGAATTAGCTATGTTGTAGGGATGGCATGCCTCACACATAAGTGAAGTGTGAGTTATGTGAATCCCAACAGATTCGATAGCCATGAAGCATATAGAGGATACATGGCCCTAAAAATTCAAGGATGAAGTACGAAGTCTACGACTCAACATAGCCATGGATGGCGTCAACCCATATTCCCTCCAGAACACCAACTATCCTATTTGGCCAGTATTAGCGATCAATAACAATATCCCCCCATGGTTGTATGTGAAGAATGAACATGTTATTTTGGCTCTCATAGTCCCTAGTAGAAGACAAATGAATAATATGGATATCTACTTACAACCACTAGTAGATAAATTGAAGGAATTATGGGATGGGATAAATGTATATGATGTATCAAGACCCATCGCAGCAGAGAGGAATTTACGTTGTATGGCATATGTGCTTACACGACACATGATTATCCAGGCTTAGGAGTTTGCTCTAGTAAATGACATGTTTATTGATTTTTTTATATACCTAACAATATTCTTTCGCATATTAATCTAATTCGTTGTAATTTTTATGATCTTCATGATATTCTTTAACGTGACATGCATATTGTATACAATAATTTCACGGGTCTTGTAACAAAAGGGTATTATGGATGTAAATGTTATGGACCTTCTCTGAAAGCTAGATGGTCCAACGACCTACGAAATCCAGTGTATGACTGCTCTCGGGTATTCCTCCTAGAGGAACACCCTTACATAAGAGAAACATATTCTTTCAATGGTAAACGAGAGAGAACCCAAAGGCCTACAATAATGACACTAGTTGAATGGCTTAGAGAATATGAGAGAGAGAAGGAGAAGGAGTTCATAGAAATATTCGATTCAAATGGGGAGGTTACGTTCGATGATCTAGAATTCTTTGACACCTATGTTGAGAAATTTCCCATTGGGATGAAAAGGAAATCTATATTGTATAACCTCCCATATTGGGAGCATATTAAGATTACCCACTTATTAGATCCCATGCATATATTTAAAAATGTTTCATATTCTTTATGGAGGTGCATATCATCGAAACAAAGTGACACATTGGTTGTCAGGAAATATCTTATTACTTTAATAAATAAAAAGAAACATTCTCTAAGACAATTATAAAGTATAGGATTAGAGGCTAGTCCCTCTAATTGGAATTTCAAAGAAGCTGATGTCCCATTGATTTTTAAAAGAGATGGTCTTTATTGGGCAAAGGAAGTTATAATGTGTGTGAGGGTGCCATCTTCATATGGGTCTTCACTACGGCGCTGCTTCACCATGGAAGACCATTTATCGGGGTTGAAATCGCATGACCATTTGAATATTTTAAGAGTACGTATAATGTCAAAAGCATGATTTTTTTTTATATTAATAAATTTTATCCTAGGGGATCATAAAAATAACTAATTTTGAATATTATTGCATGTATTTATAACTTTGTAGTCTCATTATCCTTTGCTCGTGCATGGGTGTGTGAAACATGACTTCCCCCAAGACTCAGGACATGCCATATCTAAATTATCTGCATTTGTATGTTGGATCACGTCAAAGGATATTCATGTGGCTAGCATTCCACGGTGGCATCAAGAGATAGTTGAGATTGTTTGTATGTTTGAGAAGGAACTGCCAACGAGTTTCATGGACTTGCAATTTCATCTTATAATCCACCTAGTAGATGAGGTTGAATTATTTGGGGTGGTTTCTTGTCATTAGATGTTCTTCTTAGAGAGGTACATGAATAAATTGAAAGGTTATGTTCGACAAAGGGAAAAACCCAAGGGGTCTATGGCAGAGGGGTACATATCGTATGATTCTTTCTATTATGCTAATGAGTACATCAAGAAGATCGACAACACAGCAGGTGTGGTGATTTGGGATGATGAAAGGGATGAAGACAAAAGAGAAGGGGAGCTTCTCCAAATGAATGGAAAAGGGTGCTTGATAAAGAGCAAGCAACTTATAATTTGTCAAATTTACACAAAGTAAATATTCATGTTGAACATTGATATAATGTATATTTTGATCTCATATGTACTATATGTTGGTTTTATTTCATCAGCGAATGTAGAAATTGAAGCAATCAATAAATTCGTTATTTACCATTCCGAAGTGACACAACCGTGGATCGCATTGTACGAACAAAAGAGGATGAAATGGGATAGTAACAAGAAATAATTCAGATAGCTGAATGGTAGAAGTATGCCTTATCCTGATCATTTAAAATAAAATATGCCAATTATATGCCCCAACAGTTGGGTTGCTGACCAAGTCAGAGAGAAATACGGTGCAACCGGTCGTTACCCGCATGCTGAATAGGATGCGCTAAACGTAGGGATTGGGTACAATAACTCGGTAATAATCTATTTATGCACATTTTAAACTTAATAATGCACCTTTGAAATGTAACATCAATATTTTATAATTTAACAGTTTGGCTATTAGACACATGACACTATGATTTTTTAACTTTTTAATAGGTGCATTTATTCTCATCTATGTGGGCATATAGACACCATTTTCGCACAGAAAATGCCGATGATGGACACATGACACAAGACTGTGGAGTGGAAGTCGATTTTGATAAATCTAGTCAAGCTAGCCACCGTGATCAAAACCTAGTACGAGGGACGTTAGGTTACGTCAAAAAGATACAAGAGATCGTTGAAGTGGACTTCTCTTCTTTCCAATGTGTTATTTTTAGGTTCAAGTGGTGGGACACCTTTTATCAGAATAATGTAAATAAAGATCATGATAGGATGATATGTATCAACTCTAGAAAGATGTGGGATGAAGCTAAGAAGCCTTATGTTTTCCCCAAACATTGCAACCAGGTGTTTTTTTACCCAGATGTGTTGGATAGGGATAGGTGGTTCGTATTGAGACATGACCCTAGATCAAAACATATTTTTGAGAACAATAGTGTTATCATGCCAAGCGAGCTGGAAGATAATGAGGGTGATCATGAGAACATAGAGTGATATGGTACATGTGTTATTTCATCATTTATACTACTTAAGATGGGTTTTTATAAAGAAGAGGACTTACTAAGACTCTTTTTTTCCAAACATTATAATATGTATTTTGAATTAATTGGTTTGCATTGTGTTAATGTTAAAATCATTTCGCTTGATAATTTGCAATTATGTTGATGTCGAAAGCAATGCATTGTATCAAGCTTTTTTTTTATGTCAATTCCTAAAATAATACAACTACTTGAATGCTTTAAATGCTTTTTCACTATATTATTACTTAAATAAATGCACCCTATTATGTGTGTGTGTGTGTGTGTGTGTGTGTGTGTGATATCTTCAAAATTTTAAAAAAATGTATTAATGTATACTGTTATTTTTGGTATGTAAGATTATAATAAAATAATAATAATTCTAAACATTGGTTTATTTGCATTATTTTCTAAACTTTATTATTTTACAAAAATTCATATTATTCTAGATTTAATATTTTACAATTATTTATATTCATACAAATTTACAAATTTACAATTATGGTAATCTAATAATATGTACAATATACATTTTACTTATGGTAGTTATGGTTCAAAATTGACAATTAATTTACAATTTTACAAATTTTACAATTTTAATAAAATTGAATCATGACAATACATACAATTACAATTACAATTTTACAAATATATTACATACAATTAAAATCACAATTACAATTACAATTACAATTTTACAATTTTACATACAATTACAATTACAATTTTACAATTTTACATACAATTACTTTTAAAATCACAATTACAATTTTACAATTTTACATATAATTACAATCACTATACATACAATTAACTTACAAATTTTATAATTTTATAATTTTAATGAAATTGAATCATAACAATACATACAATTACAATTACAATTTTACAATTTCATAATAGAATTACAATTACAAATTCAATTTTACAAATATTTTACATACAATTACAACTACAATTACAATTTTACAATTTTACAATTTTAATAAAATTGAATCATGACAATACATACAATTACAATTACAATTACACAATTTTACAATTACCAATATATAATATTTAATAAATATCATGATTTAATATTAAAAATAAACATCACGATCATGATAACCATCGTACAAACACCATATTCTAAAATATACATTCAAATTCGCTAACATCATCTAATCATTGTGATCATGGTCATCTAACAAAACAGAAGCATTGTATAACATCATCACAACACAAACATCAAATATACATATCTAACATGCCTAACAATACCCACATCATGATGAACACCAACATGTAAATTAAGTACATCAACATGAACATAAAATACATGCACCATATATATATATATATATATATATATATATATAATGTCAAAAAAATATACAATTGTAATAGAACTGCATATAAATGTCAAATATCTAGTGATACTACATCAATAATATAAATAGTACTTGAGAACTGCTCAGTTAATAGTGCCTCATGCTCAGTAGGATGTGCCTGCTCGACCAGAGGTGCCTACTCAGTGGATGGTGCTTGTTGATCAGATGGACGTCCCTGCTTAGGAGGTGCTTGTTAATCAGATGAACGTGCCTACTCAGGAGGTGCATGTTGATCAGATGGTGTTTGCTCATGAGGTTCCTGCTGAGATGGTGCAACCTACTGAGTGGATGGTGCCTGCTCAAATGGATGTGCCTACTCTGACGATGGTGTCTGCTAAGGATTAGGTGCCTGCTGAGATGGTCCCTCTTCAGGACTAGACGTTGGCTACTCATCTCCGGCATGAGGTGAAGGAGGAGGAGGTGGAGTACTAGAATGATCACCCCCCTTATGATCAGGATCATTTGATGATTTTCTATGTCACGCATCTCCATGGCACTTATCCCTCCTAGCTGCTAGTATCTTGGAAGCTCTGATAATATGACACATAAGGCTTATCATATCACGGGGCATGTCCCTCCAGAGCTCTTTGAGCGTATGATCGGCCTGAATCTCTTTGATCGTTGCAGGGCGGACTCCCTCATCAACCAGGAGTCTACACAATCGGTCACCCAACTCCATCCTGAATTAGATGTCTACCCTACGTCACATGCCCGCAAGTATCTGCACCCAAGGAGGTATGTCACTGTGATCTGTAGCCTCTTCCATCTCCTCCTCGTCTACAAGATC
This sequence comes from Pinus albicaulis, assembly GCA_034641835.2. Taxonomy (NCBI): domain Eukaryota; kingdom Viridiplantae; phylum Streptophyta; class Pinopsida; order Pinales; family Pinaceae; genus Pinus; species Pinus albicaulis. The sequence continues at coordinate 602,073,281 of CM076583.1, forward strand.
ATCTGGTGGGGGTGGAATCATGTCCCAACAAATGTGCCAATACCTACAAAATATATAGTACACAACAATAACTAGACAATTAATAAAACAAGTTAAAGAATGTGTTAGAATATATTTTATTCTAATTTATTAAGACAATAAAATGAAATTATATTAATTTAAAGAAAACACTAATATTACCTCTAGCATCTGGTGGCTCATCCTGTGTGAAGAGGATGTTGGTACACCCTCGCCAATCCAAACCCACGTAAGGACATGACACCATCACGAACATGTGATCATCAACACTGGCTAGCAGCTCCAGTGCATCGCCATATATCCTGGTTGGATACTCGGACATGCCCCTCTTGGGCATCATTTCGCCCCACATCTGCATTTGTACATGTAACATAGGCTTATGAGGCTAGCAGAAAAAAGTAGGCCTCATTTCATGAAACCTCTCAAAAATAAAAATAAATAACTTTGAAGCCAAAGGGAAGGTCAACCTCCCACGTGCCCGAGAACGACATCTATCTAATGCTATACAAAACTATCGCAAAAAAATGGCAGACCATCTCACAAGTTGTGGCGTCTGGAAAAAAGAATCAACATAAAATAAAAGAAGGAAAATAATGCATTGCCTGTCACTAGTATAATGTGCAATGGTCGTCAATAGTACTGAGATGCACCTCACCTTCTCCGGACCAAACGAAGCAATTCGTTACTGACCACCAGACACCTGAAAATATGCAGGAGAAAGTATATCGTCCCTAATTTATCTCTGGGAGTATGCCAACTAACTCCCTGTTGCATAACCGACGGGGACATCTAGGAACTGGGGAAAATCCTTCTCTCTCCAAGATAGGCCAGTGATAAAATAAATTTCCTCCTCAGTGGGTTGGTACCACTGTCTAGGACCAACCCGGAAAGCTTGTCAGTGGGAATCCCACCTGTAGATCAAATGTCCTAATAACCCACTGTGCTCGTTTAGGGATGTATCCTCCTCGTAGAACTTAAGGAAGCCTACCTCCTTGAGAGAAACTGGGTGGGTGTTGTGATAGGGCGAGGATACAAAATTCTCTCCCTCTCTCATACCTCCCATTGTTGTACCATGTTGCAATTGTCCTCCCTCTGCTCTTATTGTTCTCTTTCCTCTCACCATTGATGTCGTTGAATGATTCACATATTAAATACATCAGCCTCCCTCATACATAAAACCTAATTTTTTTTATTAAATGTCAAATGTATTTACAAATATATAAATATAAATTTTATCGAAAAAAAACATTTGGTGCCCAAAAACACAGTCATTTGTCGCCATCGGTGTGTACTTGTCTATCACGCACCCCCCATGGTGCACATAAAAAACTTCATGCATCGCAAAAATAACAAATATTTTTATGCAGTGTGTTGACCAAACTATTCGCAAAAACTATATATATATATATATATATATATATATATATATATATATATATATATATATATATCAGTGCAGACAGAAACCGACACACACTGCACTATTTTATTGTTCTCGATGCACTTTTTCTCGATACCACACTGGACCGCCCAGTGCGGTTTCCGTTAACACCATTCACAGTGCAGTCTGTAAATTTACAGGGAGCACTGCAAACGGTGCAATCCAAATGGCTCGAACACACCACGTGGATTTTTTTTTTTTTAACGGTGAATTTTAAGTCAATTTAAGAAATTAATCCACTAAAAGCTTAATTTAGTGAGAAACAAGTAGATTACCTGCACATTTGTGCATCGAGGAGGCATCTTTGCAATTGAATACTAAAAATGAAATTTTCCCACCGTTTTGCAAAATTTGAACTCCAGATAGTGAGCAATGGATGGTAGCAATGCAGGCAATGGGAGCACCGATGGCAGGATGCCTCAGAGAAGAAAAAATCACACTCGTGCTTGAGAGATCTAGAGCACTATAACAAGTAAGAATGAATTTTTTACGGCCGGTAATTTTTTTTAAATTAACCCTTTTTCAGTGCGCTCGATTATGAGACGCACCGAGTGGTTGTATCAATGGCGCACCGCACTTCTTTATGGTGCGTTGGATTATTGAGATGCACTGGGTTGGTTTGTACGGAGAGCACAGTGTCTCAGTGTCCCATTTGATAGTATGCACCAGTGCGCTGGATTAATAAGACGCATCATGCCAGTTTGTATGGAGAGCACAATGTCTCGATGTGCCATTTGATAGTATGCGCCAGTGCACTTTATATAAACGCACCAGTGTGTGTTATGATTAGAAATGCACTGCAAAAAAAAATCCGCAAAAAACTCCACTCGCCAACCTCCTCTAGTGATCTCTGCTAGAAATAGATATCTGGGCTATTTTTATAAGGGCTTCCTCAAAAACATCTGCTAGAGTGTCTTTTCCTTTTAGTGTTTGCACGTCATTTTCTCTCCTTCATTTTTAACGGATGAATTTTTCTGGGCCTTTTCCTTTGAAACCCTTTCCTTTCTCTCCACCATTAAATGGATTCTTTTTACCCTCTTCTGGAATATTTTTCCCTCTTGCCTCAAGGTGAGTGGCTTGCACACAAACCTCATCTAGACTAGTGGGATTTAACATAAGGATAGTATGCCTTAGGTAGCTATGTAAACCCCCTATATGCTTCAGCAATGTGTCTTGTGAATGCAAATCAACACCTTACATAAGAGCTCTTCTTCTAAATTCTTGGGTTTAATCTTGCACACTTTGACATTTAAGTTGTCTAAATTTCTGCCAATTCATGATGGCTTTCTGCATATATGCTAGAGGATAAAATTGTCTTTTAATTGCAGTAATGGAATTATACCAAGGGATTGAGATCTTACAATGATTTTTTTATCTCATCTTGTGTCTTGGTTTCTCGCTATACTAGTGTTGCACTCTCCATTATCAAGGAAGCTAGTTGAAACTTTGCATCATCATCTTGAAGGTTCTGAATCATGCAATGGACCTCCAACTGACAAAACCAATTGTCAAGATTCTCTGCATTCACTTCACCACTATACACAGGTAGCTCAAATTTAATTTCAATTTGTAACAAGGGTTGTTTACCAATTCGTTTTGAGGTATGTTGATGAGTATGAGTAAGGGTTGTAGTAGTGGAAAAAGATGAAGATGAAGGTGAAGATGGTGGTGAGGATGATGGTGGAGTAGATGGTGCCTTATCACCATTTCCATTACCTCTTCCTCCTAGAGAACCGTCTCCTCTTGGAGGCCTGGAGCTTTCACCTTATAACCTTAAAATAGTTGATTTACATGGATTCACCTCATGAAATACTAAATATTTTATATATTTTTTTAATTATAATTTCTTTAATTTTATATATAATTAAAGATTATATTTATGATATTACTAATTTACCATACTTTCAAAAAAAACAACAAAACTATATTTAATATTTTGTATTCGTCGTACTTAAAAAAGAAAGAAACATTCATTATATTTAATATTTTTCATGTGATTAAATATTTGAAAAAGATTTAAGAGAAAAGCAGTTTGGTATAAAAGTTTTATTGTTTTTTTAATCGAATCCTTTAAATCTTAAAAATAAGATATAACATAAATAGTAATGTATGTTTATTTTACTCCCGGATGCGGGTGGTCGGCACGATGAATAGGTGGCAAAGGCGGTGGGTTGGCGAGTGAGATTCTACCACCGCCACCCTCCTTTGCGTCCTGTCTGCAATTAATAGCATTAACGATCCTCTGTCTGGGGCATTTACACTGCACAATTGCCCAAACACCAGCTCGATTTACCGCGCTATGGCTTCTCCGAATCGATTTACTTCGGCTCTGTTGCCCTTTCGTTCTTGCTGCTCCTTGGCGGATTCTGAGACAAGCTCTCGGACTATCACAGGTCGAATGTGCTCGCTCTCCTGTTGCATTAATCTCGCTCCTAGGTTGCACTTCTCACAAACCTCCCTTTGCTCTCAGAGTTTGGGCATTAGCGCTGAAGAGATTCATACTCATCCGCATTTGGTCTTCAGTTTGGGCACGCCTGACCTGACAGACTCTGCAACTCCCGGCACCTTCAAGTTCAACTCTAAGCACCTGAATATCATGCCTCGTTTGCGCCATAGAATGAGGAGCAGGCGCGGCTTGAGCCGTGGTGGTCTCTCTCGACACCCTCCTCCCTCTTCGCCCAACTCCTCTTCTCCACAGTCTGATTCTATGAGGGGGCGGTATCCTGAGACCCATAGTGGTCAGGGCTCGTCGGCAGGCTGTGGGACTGCTCTGCCCGCTCGCAGACTCTCCAATCTCCTCCCGAATCAGCAGCACAGGGCGCAATTCCGCTTCCCCTGTCTTCTCAACATGCCAACGATCATAGCCACTATCACGATTGACTTCAAAGAAGCGCCGCCCGATATGAATGTCGAGCTCTCTGACTCTCCTCTGGGGCATGTGGCGACCGATAGGCCCTATTCTCCTTCCATTGCTGGCCAGAAGCGGAAGCCGGATGAGGGCTGCTCCTCGCAGGATCCCATATTGAATTCTGCGGAGGATGGCTTCAAGAATGGCGGCTCTTTGGCCCCGTCTGACGAGAAGAAGGAGAACACTACCATTTAGGAAAATCCAGATGCTATTGCTGCTGTGCAGGACGAGGATGCTCCCGACACTTATGCTTGCCGCGTGGTTGAGTCTCCTCCTTCCACTCAAGGTGATTAATGGTCTCTCTTCTTACAGGATTGTTTTTCGCTGTTCGCGGTGCCAGGTTTAGCACTGGAAATCATATGCTGTTTCAATTTAGCTAGTTCTACTTCCACTGTTTTTTTGAAAGCCGGTTTCCCCTATATGGGCGGCAGTATGTCATGTATAAGTCCGTTCATGTCTACAGATCTGTAGCTTACTGCGATGGTTTGATATGTTGTGTGGACGGGGTTTTTGTGCTTAGATGTCTGTCCGTGCTCCACTGTTGTAACTGCCTCCTGGCTCTGTATGCTGATATTTTGAACATTAGAATTGGCTGCACCAGAATGCTCATCTTGCGAGCCAGAAACTATGAGGCTTTAGCCTCCATGTCACTGTAACTTTTTTGTATATTAATAGATTAAGCTTATTCAGAAAAAAAAAAAAAGAAAAAAAATAAATAAATAAATAAAATAAAATAAAATAAAATAAAAAATAAAAAATAAATAAATTAAAAATAAAAATTAAAAAATTAAAAAATAAATAAAAATAAAAATAAATAAATAAATAAAAAATGTATGTTTATTTTACATATAAAAATAAAATAGCGATATGTTTCGGAATTTCATTTTTTAATATATATATATATATATATATCTTCAGAATTCGGTTGTATAATAAATTGTTAAGGTGTAGAAAGGGATTTTCCCAAATATCAAGAAGAAGAATTTTCAATTTTTGTAATTGCGGAATTTATATGAAGAAGGAATTTGATTAGTAGTGGTTATATTTGGCATAACCAAAGAGTCTAAGAGGTTTGGGAATTAAAAACTTATGTCTATTTCTCCAAGCACTAGCAATTACAAATTTTTAGAGACTATCGTGAAGTTCAAATATTGCGGAGGCTTTACAATGTAGGAATGGTTTAGAATCCGTAGAAATTCTACCAAAAATAGCTTAATATTCTTTTCCTTTGGGTGGAAAATTGACCATGTGGAGGATTATGAATGAGAAGAAGGTCAAGATAAGTGATGATCCTTGGGCAAGAGAAAATGAATATTTTTGACTCTTTGAATACATGACCATGATATCTTTTACCTCTAAGATGCTAGGGTGCAATATCGTGACAGGCTAAGTGGATGTGGATGGAAGTCATAAATAGAGTAGGGATTGGTAGGAGGGCTCACTAAAGAATGGCATGGATTTGTGGATAAGTTGTGTTCCAAATATATCAAATTGGTTGAAGAGAATCAATATTATTTATATTGGTCCAAAAATTCTATGTTAGATGATTATATAACCAAGCTAGGATATAAAGCACAAGCTAAAGCAAATTTCAATGGGCCTATGATATGACATTGTGTTGGGAACATGTGTGGAAAAATTGCATGGACCGTTTAAAGAAAAAATAGTCTTGTGTATCACTCTAAGAAAAAACTTGTTAACCTATAATATGGGCTAAAGAGAGGGTGAATTGCGCCTAGTAGGTGTACATTGTGTTGACATAAAGTAGAAATGGTAAGCCGCCTTTTTGTTATGTGCTCTTTTACAACCCTAATACAAAGCCTCGTTACCAAAAAGCTTAATCCAAAGGTGATATGGAACAAATATAGTTTGGAACATTGCATCGAGGTCTTGATAATGGATGATGTGGTGGAAAATATGACTCATTTCCTTGTCACTTTGTTTATTTTATATGCTGCACATGTAAATTCATCTTGTTCCAAGACAACCAAGTTCATGGGGAGGTGGTTGCAAACTTGCATGGCTAATTGAAAACCTCACGTGGGAGTTTATATGTGAATCAAATCAAAAGAAGACGCAATTTCCTTCAATGCCAACATTGGATTTTGATACTCCCTAGGGCTTCGTTGATGGAGCTATCCAAGTTCATCCTTTAAGGTGTGGAGCTAGTGTGGTTTTATTTATAATCTAAAACAAAAAATTTTGTTAAATATACTTCGGCTCCAATTCTAAACTCGAGTTTTCAGCCCCATATATATTACTTTATTTTGTGAAATATCATGGGTTGGAAAGGTTGCATGTAATGGGAGAGTTTCAAGTAGTGATTAATTGGTAAAACGGGAAAATCAAAGTGGAATATTGTTCACCCTAGTCCTTCTTGATGTAAATATGCAACTTCGTTTAGGTTTCGAATGGATATCATTCACTCATATTTATAGAAGATTAAATAAACAAATAAAAATCAGTATAGATTCATTTTAAGCAAGGATCTAACATGAGTTTAGAGAGATCAATTTTTTTTAGGTGCAAAGTTATTTTAGAGTGCAAAAAACAATGTGTAGTTTTTCATTGTTTAAAATGTATTTTTGAATGTTATAAAGATCACTATATAACATGTGTATTGAGCCATTTTATCAGCATATATTAAATTGGTATTTTTTTATTAATATATTTTTAATCTTACATCAATATTAATTCATATTAAAATATTTTATTCATAATTTACATTCGATATTTTATTCAGGTATATGGTTTAAACATCTTACTCACATATTTTTTTTACTTCTAATTACTTTACTTGAAATTATATTAGGCCATATGGACAACTAATTAAATATGCATAGAATATTTTTTTCCTTTTTTATTATAGTTGAAATTGCTTTTCTATGTAGAGAACAAATATTTTTTAAGATGGACGGACATACTTACACATAGCCTTCACACTGGGTTGTAGAATGAGCCTTTCGGATTAATGAAAAGCGGTGAAAACTCATCTCACACTTTCGGAATAAGGTCGTTGAAGGTTGTCACCTAAATCTTGTCTATTATGGGTTTGTTATTGATGTCTACTTGCACGGAAAAAAACTTAATCATCAATGCTTCTTAACCATAGGTACAGTTGCATATGGCAGCAATTGCAAAATTATGTAGTTTTATAGTTTACCAACATATATCCATATTAAATATGGACCTAACATGAGCCCAGAGGGATCCAATTTCCTCACGTGCAATTTTTTTTATGAGCCAACATTATTTAAATGTTTCTTATAGTTATTTAATTTTTTTATTTTTAGATTTTTTTAAATTTTTATTCTAGCCAACATGAGCAAAATTTCAACTTTGATGATAGAAGGACATCCTTACACATCATACTATACACATCACATTGGGCTATAGAATGAGCATCTCAGCTCAATAATCAATGATGAAAGGTCACATTGGAATACTATGATGACACATTCACACTATGGTGACACATTCACTATTTATGAATTATATGATGACCAAGATATATAAAGTATGGAATCCCACTTTTATAGTTGTCTAGGTTGGTATCAGTGGTTGTATGGTTTTTCTATTGGAGAAGGTTTGGAGATAGAAACGTGAATTCTGGCTTGCATGGTCATTTTTCCATTTGGGCAGTCTGTCATGTTTATTTTTGACTAATGTATGGTGCCAAACCAGATGAGTGTATTAAAATGTGAGTCGGTCATTAAATTTTTTCATAATTTCACAAGTTTAGAAATAGTCGGTCCCAATTTTTAGTGAGTCCTTTTGAACACGTTCTTTGCATGTTCTCAATTATAAAATATAAATAATTTTTCCTTGAAAATAAGTTAAGGAGAAAATGGCAATGCCATATAATCATTGAGGAATATATTATAGTACACAGGGGTAAGGGTATTTATGCCTTCGTAGACTTAGCAATAAAAATCACTACGTGGAGGTGGGTCCCTTGTCCCACAAACAAGGTGTGAAAATTCGATTACCCAAATCCTACTGCAGCAACTGATATTAATTCCTATAATTGTTTAATTAAAAGAACAATTTACTTCCACTTTCTTATGGAAAATATTGAATTGAATTCGTTGTACCCTACACAACATAAAATATTGTGGAAAATACAATGCGGGAAAGATAGAAACACAGAAATATAAGTACATCGTTATTTTTGGACAATCGTCCCCGGAAAAAACCCAACTTGGGAAAAGCGGTGCAATAACTGAGGGTTTTAATATTATGTAGTAGTAATTTGAGTACAAATCATTAGATGCCCAAACTGACTATTTGATACAAAGAAAAACTGACGAAAAGATAGTGAGAAAATCTCACACTGACATGGGAAATCCGACAGTGATCTGGATTGGAGACAATCTGCCCTGCATTGTCTCTGCACAGTAATTGTGTTTGTCTATGAAATCATTGTGTCATAGCTCATGGGACTGCGCCACACCTCCAACTGATCTCCTGCTGACTGGAAACTCGACCCTCTAGCTTTCCGGACTCACACCTTGGCTTCTAGCACTACATCTCGAGTATCTCCCAGCAAAATTGCAGACTCCCTTTGAATATTTTCAGTGCCTCTGTGTGGCACTGTGTTACCTCTCTGTGGCTCTCAACACATTCTTTTCTTTGCACTCACCATATTTGGAAAACTTCATCCGATATACTATTCCTACCCCTTACTGCAATGATGTCAGTTGATCTCTCTATAGAAACTTAACGCTACCTCTCTGAGAATTCAATAACTCAGCAAAATCGATCTCTGTAAATCTCAAGTGTTTTTCTCCAAGTGCCCATTGAGCTCCTTCTTATAATCTCTCGTTGACATATCAACGACCAAGATTAGATATTAATCAATGGTTTTGATTATCTAGGACTCGATCCACTCCTTTATCTAGAAGATTCACACTTGATTTAATTAATACCCTTTAATTACTCTCATTTCCTAAGTTTAGACTTAGGAATCCATTAAAAATAATTCATTATTTTAATTAAATCATCTTCGGGTGGAATTTACCCAAACAATTTCTGGGTATTGGAGAATGCATGTGTCTTAGCCTTTCTGCAAAATATCGAGGCTAGAGCACATCCGATGCTACAAAAATAAACACTCCCTCTTAGCGAGGAATATGCTCAAGTGATGCAACCCACTAAAGCATCACTCTAACTATGTATCACCTCATGTTGCACTGCTAATGTCTGGCCTCACTGCCCACCAAATACTACATATCTATGATTCTGCATTGCATATGTGTTTTTGTTGACCTTTCATATTGTTGCCAACTACTGCATCTGCACTTCAACTCTGTTGTTGATGCCACTGCAACATCTGCAATCGTCTCTTATATGTTGTTGCTGCAACTGAGAGATGTCCATCACACTAAACCATCTATGTTTAGTCTGATGCATCGGTCACCCAAGTCCTGACTGCTGCTAGTCTCTACGCTATCACTGAAGCCTCTGCACTGCTGCTGACTCTGCATTATTCCATCTACACTTCTCAGTATCAAACTGCTATTAACCACAACATCTATCACTCTGGAACCTGACTACACCAATTGTCACTATCCATCCTTTTACTACTTCTATGGGATCCCGTAGCAAGGAATTGATCCAAGAGGTGGAATCCTCAAGGATCTTGCCCATCCTGTATCTCTCTAGGGGTACAAAACCAAATCACCCCACCTCACCCCTGGAGATATCTTGATGATCATGGAAAACTCTTCTTCCAGTCTGGAGGATAGCCTGTTGATCTCTACGGATGCATCCTACTGATCCTACCTCTCCTCTTTGTCCCTCTTTCTAAGAGGACACTGGGTAGCATAGTGACCAAGTTCACCACACCTTATCCATTTGATCTTTGAAACATCCTTCTTTCTTCTAAACTGCTCCCACTACCCCTTTGATGCAAGGGCTGCATTCTCCTCTTCCTTCACTTCTGCTTTTATCCCACTGTTGTTGCTGCCTTCTAGGATTTTCTTCGCCGAGCCTCACCTCAACTCTTCTTGCTGCAAATATTCCCACATCCTATCCCACTTTGTAAATGTTTCTCTACCCAAAATACTTTGGATGAACACTTTCCATTCTTCCAAGACAAAATTTAGAAATATTTGCAGCATCTTTGTAGTCTGAGGTGTTGATCCTATAGCTGCCAGCTGATCTCGGACATCCTGAAGCCTGTGGAGAAAGTGGTATATGTGTTCTCCCTTCTGCATACGTGTTCTCCTCAAATTCTTTTCCAGATACATCTTCCGCTTCTTAGAAGATCCCTCGTGCAATGTGGTAAGAGAGTCACACATCTCTTTGGTTGTTCCAAGGGCCACTATGTGAGATACAACATGATCCCAAACTCCACCGAGGATCATCGTCTTCACCTTAGCCATTTCCTTCTTTTACGCTTTCAATGGATCTGGATCTATTGGGATAGCCACCACACTATCGATGTAGGTTTTGAGATCATACTCATCCAGAAGGAAGGAGCTCCTTTCCTTTCAGATCACGTAGTTATATGCTCCATCTGACTGATCCTGATCTCTCAACCCAGCCGATGTCATCTCGCCAAAAAAAAATGTCAAACTCTACCTCTAACCCTTTGCATTCTTGTTAACTAGCTCTATGCACTTGTTATGTATAATTTATTAATTATTAGTTAAATATAGTTGTCTTGGGTTATTAATTTCGAAGGGCATGATCAACGATCATGCCTCTTTGCTAAGGGACACCATAAGGCTGTATTTAAAGCCTTAGTGATCCCCATTTGTAATCATCTCATCTTTTATCAATAATAATATATACTTATTCAAGTTTACCAGATTTTTTACACTCCACTGGTATCGGAGCAGTCGCTCTTCAGGATATGTGTGATCATCAAAGAGATTAAGGAATTACAAGAAATTGCAGAATTGTTTAAAAACTGGGTGCTCGTGGGCAGCGATATTTGTTTAAAAAAAAAAAAAAATCAGATTTCTCTGTCGCTACCTTCATTCCCTTCCAAACCCTCCCCTTTTGAGCCCTGCAACACACGGCCTCTCGGCCCACTTGAGCCCTCCCTCACGCGGCTACCCATTCCTCCCCCTCGCTCCCTTACACCCTCGCACTCCCCCTCTACGCAAACCCCAACCCCCTCTCAGCCTGCACACTCGGCCGCCCCCCTCCTCTTCCCACCCCCTACACTACCCCGCTACCTCATGCCCTTTCCCCTACGCTACCCTTACTCACCCTCCAATTCCTCACAGCACCCTCGCCCTACTCGGCCGCCCTCCCCTCATAGACCCACTTTCCCTCCCTCTCGGCTCGACCCCCTCACCCCTACGCTAACTCTCGGCCCTCATCTTACACTCCCCTCCCCATCACACAAGTCCCCAACCCCCTCTCCAATGCCACTCCCCCTATCCCCTATCCGCCCAACCCCGCTCCCCCTATCCGCACACCTTTCCCCACCGCCAAACCCTGCTCCCCCTATCCAACCCCCTCACCACACTCGCATCTCCCCTCCCCTTTGCACTTACCCTGCCGCCCTCTCACAGCGGCCACTCAACCCGAACCCCCGCTCCACACAGCGGCCCCTCCACCCCTGCACTACGCCATCCCACCCGCCCTGCAACTCCTTCCCTCGCCCTTCCCTGTCGTCTGCCCGCGTCTTCCTGCCCACCTTCTGCCGTTTTGTTGTCTGCTGTCAGCAAACAAAAAAAAAATGTTTTTTTAATTTCATTGAACCATCATGTCTGTGGGCTGGTCGTTCAAACTAGAATTCAATTTTATTTTATTTTTAATAAATATATATATATATATATATATATATATATATTCAAATTTTTATATAAACTTAATTTAAAATTAATTTTATATAAAACTTAGTTTAAAAAAATATTAATAATAATAATAATTATTATTATTATTATTATTTTTAAAAAAAAGGGGGAAAAAGGAAAAAACAACTGGCAGAAAAATATTCACCACCGCATACGCGTTCAATGTCTTCATCAATGTCGATGGCCGATTTCCAAGAAAAATTGCTAGATCTTGAGAAACAGATCAATAATAATTCTGAAGACTTTGGCAAAATATTAGTTGGTCTCGAAGGTACAGTTGCAGGAAACTCCAACGATATCAAAAAACTTCAAGATACGACGAATCGAATAGAAAGACAAATGTGGCTAAATCATAATGAGGCCACAAAAAATCTTAGCCAAGCACTGCAAAAGATGACAGAACTCTGCGAGAAGATAAGCCAAACATAATGACCCATATCCCCTAATATAGAACAAAATCAACGGAACAATTCCACAGATTTAGGGAACTCAGAAGAGCATCAGGAAAAAATTGATTCTCCACATCATCACGAAGAGAGTAATGCAGATTCTCAAAATAAGCAGCTCTGGAATGCATTTGCTAATCAATACCCCTTTCTCGTCCCACCATTAGCATATCATCGAAGAGCAAAAATTGAGCTACCTAAGTTTGACGGTAATGAAAAAAATAGTGTTGCATGGCTTAATAAAGCCGAAGAATATTTTGAGAATTTTACATTAGTATTGATGACGAAAAAATTAAGCACGCTTCCATGGAAATGGAAGGAGAAGCATATAATTGGTATATGTGGTGGAAAAATACGACGCTTGCTATTAGTTGGACAAAATTTAAGGATGCATTCTTTAAAAGATTTCAAGGTATAAAAGAAGAAAAGTTTTTTTCAACATTCATCAAATTACGCCAAAAAGGAGATGTGGATGAGTACACTCGAGAATGGGAGACCTTAGCGACACGAGTACCTGGATTGTCAGAATCTCGTTTAATCCAGTCTTTCATCTCAGGACTTAAAATCCATATACAAGAAGAGCTCGAACTTCACGACATTACATCAGAAGAACTAGCAAGGAAAAAAGCAAAAGATGCTGAAAAGAAATTTGAAAGGTTATCATGGTCAAAATCAGAAAGAGTATATTCGAGACAAAGATTTCCTCAATCTGAAAATATAGATAACACAAAATATGTCCCACCCCATCTTCGTGAAGAAGAAAAATCTGACGTGGAAATACAAAGGATAAGAGAAGGCAAGTGCGAACATTGCAGTGAAAAGTGGGACCCTAAGCATAGGTGCGCTAAAAGAAACGAGACAAAGAATCTGTATAACTGTGAAGCAACTGATGACTCTAACAATGATGAATCATATTCAGCCACCCCAGAGTTCCCTCCAGAACTAGATGATGGAAGCATTACGCAAATGTCATTATCAGCTATGACAGGAATATCACAACCTCACACACTAAAACTAAAAGGACATATTAAGAAGAACAACGTAATGGTTCTCCTTGACACTAGCAGTACCCACAATTTTTTAGATTCAACCATGGCTAAAAGACTCAACATATTTACATTTCCCATACCCAATATGAAGGTAATGGTGGCCAATGATAAGAAAATTGAGAAGGTAGGGAAATGCCATAAAGTCAAATTGCAGATTCAAAATTTTAATTTAGAATCTCCATTGTACATCGTGCCATTACAAGGAGTAGATGTGGTCTTAGGAATTCAATGGCTACAAACCTTAGGTACCTATTCTTCCAACCATCAGAAGCAGTTTATAAGCTTTAGATGGGAAGGGCAGAAGCACAAGTTGTATGGATTCCAAGCCCCAGGAAATCAAATCATATCATCACCTCAGATGAAGAAGATGATTCGAAAAGGAGCTCCAGCCTCTATAGTACAATGTCATCAGTTAGAAATGTTATCTACAAAAAGGAACCACAAAGAGTCACCAGAAGTACAAGGACTAGTTCAGGAACACGGAAAAGTATTCCAAGACCTGCCAATGAAAATGCCTCTTAATAGGGAAATCGAACATACAATAGAAGTCAAGGCAGAATTAGACCCTGTCAACATCAGATTTTATCGCTATCCACATCACCAAAATATTGAACTCGAGAAGATGCTCCACGCTCTTTTAAAAATGTGGGAAGCAAGAGCCGCCTCTCGGGAAACCCAAGCATTCGTCAACAATGTCCATCATTACGTATGTTTTGAGGACAAAGCATCTTTAAGAGAGGGGCAATGTTATGTATAATTTATTAATTATTAGTTAAATATAGTTTTCTTAGGTTATTAATGTGGAAGGGAATGATCAACGATCATGCCTCTTCGCTAAGGGACACCATAAGGTTGTATTTAAAGCCTTGGTGATCCCCATTTGTAATCATCTCATCTTTTATCAATAATAATATATACTTATTCAAGTTTTCCAGAGTTTTTACACTCCAGCACTCCCTACTGGACTGAGAAAAAAATGCTCTTAGCTACTGCTACTCTGCGTGGAAAAATGGAATTTCTTGGCTAGAAATTCTCCGAGGATAGAATTCGATCAGTGTGGTCTTCTTTCCTCCTAACGCTTTTCTACTCCAAAAAACTGCTGAAAAAAAATTGTGTCCCAGCTAAAGATATGCTCTACGTGGAAACTACTATGTTGCTCCCTCTTCCTTTGGAAAACATCAATCTGGAAATCTTGTGCTCTGTTGACTCACTCAGAGACAAATTTCCTCAAAAATCTGCCCTGCTGGCCTATGTACTACGTATCTTATAGGGTTTCGAGTAGGTACCTACGCAATGCCTTGAATCACTCTTCTTCCCTTATGCAATTAATCTCTCTAGATTTATTTGCGCTCTAATGCCATGTGAAAATTTAGTTACCCAAATCCTATTGCAGCAATTGATGTTAATTCTTCTAATTATTTAATTAAACGAACAATTTACTTGCAGTTTCCTATGAAAAATATCAAATTAAATTAATTGTCCTACACAACACAAAATACTATAGAAAATACAACTCAAGAAGGATAGAAACACACACACACAAGTACACCATTATTTTTGGACAAACGTCCCCAGAAAAACCCAACTTGGAAAAACCGGTGCAACAGCTAAGGGTTTTAATATTATGTAACTTAGCAATCTGACTAAAAATCATTTGATGCCCAAACTGGCTAGTCGATACCGAGGAAAAATGATGAAAATATAGTGAGAAAATCTCACACTGACATAGGAAATATAGCACTGATCTGGACTGGATACATGTTGCCCTACATTGTCTCTGCACAGTAACTGTGTATGCCTACGTAGTCACTACATAACAACTCCTGGGACTACGTCACACCTCCAACTAATCTCCTACTGACTGGAAAATCGACCCTCTGGCCTTCCGAACTCACACCCCGACTTCTGGCACTAGATCTCGATTGTCTCTCAGAAGAATTGTGGACTCCCTCTAAAGCTTTGTGTTGCCTCTCTGTGGAATTGCGCTGCCTCTTTGTGGCTCTCAACGTCTTCTCTTCTACACACTCCTCGGATCTGGAAAAATTCCTCTAGCCTATTATCCCTACCCCTCACTGCAATGATCTTGTTAGATCTCTCTCTAGCAACTCAGCGTTGCCTCTTTGAGAATTCGATCACTCAGGAAAATCGACCTCTGCAAATCTCAAGTGTTTTTCTTGAAGTTCCCATCGAGTTCCTTCTTATAATCTCTCGTTGACATATCAACGACCAATATTAGATATTATTCAATGGTTTACATTATCTAGAACTCGATCCATGCCTTTATCTAGAATATTCACACTCGATTTAATCAATACCTTTTAATTATTCTCATTTCCAAAGTTTAGACTTAGAAATCCATTAAAAATAATTAATTATTTTAATTAATCATCTCCAGGTGGAATTTCCCCAAATGATTTTTGGGTATTGGATAATGCATGTGTCTTAGCCTCTCTGCAAAATCTCGAGGCTAGAACACATCCGATGCTACAAAAATCAACACAAAGGAGTCTCATACACCAATTTGGTGTTTGCCTTGGTCATGACTTTAAAATTGGATAATAATAATAATAATAATAATCAAAATGTTTCATCAATGGTTTAATAAATGTGTTAAGTTAAAATTTAAGGTTATAAACATAAATATTGGGTTTATTTTAAAAATATGTATTATGAAATGCTCTTAGATTAAAGTTAAATAATAATTCATTTTTTTAGGATTTATATTGGTATCAAAATTTTCTAGGAGTTATCCTTCATTTCATGGTATATGCTGTTAAAAAAACTATCCTTCATTTCATGGTAATAATATAATGTTTTTTATTTAAATGGTTGATATTATCTTTTAGAAATTATTTTTTTGTTTTATACGTTCTTAAATTCTATATAATTATTATTTTAGAATTAAAATAAAATTAAAATTAATTGTTTCATATTTTGTATTGAAATTGTAAATATTATTTTGACCAATATGGGGTGACTAAGTGAGGTATAAATGCAGCGGTGAGGTTAGACATGTAGTAATCATGTGTGCAAGCATCCAAGTGTAGTTGACTATTTTGACAGTTCCAAAAGTTGAGGTACTAAGGACATTAAGAATGGTTTTGGGACAAGACATCCCAATTCCATCTCCTAAGTGAACTAATGGAAGTCATTAATTCCTTGCGCAAGAAAGGAAGTCTAGAGATTTGGGGAAGAAGGTGGTGGATAGGTGATGATACAATCTACAAGATACCCCACCATGAAATGCATCATTCCAAAACAACTAATATGATTGAGTAATCAATCTGGGAGATGGAAGTCATCTCAATATTCTTGCCATGGTGAGAAGATTAGATATATGGGAGAATAATTCTTTGAATGGTCTTATTGTACCTTGAGATATATTCTCTAGAATCCATAATTGTGAAATAAGGTGGTAATGTTTTATTTTTCAAGTGCACTAGCTACAAACACTAATTTCTGAAATATTGATAAATATTTCAAATGATGTAGGTCTTATTTTCATGGTGGTGGCACTGCTTATGGAAGTTAGAGGCCCCACCCATATCCATCCTATTCATGTGGTGCATACTACGTAACATTTCTCCCACGGGGGAAAACTGACAGAAACAATCCATCATCAGACCCACATGGTGCGTATTTTGCAGGGCAGACTCCGAGACGGTATGCCACATTTTTCTTCAATGCACTATCATCCAAGCTTTCTAAAGACAGATTTTGGCTGACCTCAACCTCTCGACATAGTGGCACAGTTATGAGATTGCAAGGGCATGGAAATTATGGTGGCAACATGCCCATTCACACAAAGACCGCAACTTACCATTGTTGATCTGTTGGTGCCTCTGGAACATTCAGAACAAGATCATATTCCAAGATGCACAGGCATATTGGTCATCGGCATCCGCTCATGTGATATATCTTTACAATTTCCTACCTTTAGACGCACCACCTGCTCCTCCCCACAACCTCACTCTGAAAGTAAACCCATGGGATTTTTTTTATGGTTCTGCTCAAAATCACGGATGCGGGGGTGGATCCATTCTATACATAAATGAACACATCTATTACAATATTAGGATGGGATTGGGATCGGGCACTAACAATTATGTCGAGCTCATCACGCTCAGACACCTCGTACATTTTTCAATTGAACATGATTGCCATCATCTGCAGATTTTAGGGGATTTAAAGATTGTCATCAGTGGGTTCAATATGTCATCTATATGTCACGTTCACACACTACATCACATATTGGAGGACCTTTGGAATTTAAAATCACAATTTGAATCCATTTCATGTTGTCATATTTTCAAGGAACGCAATCAGCGTTTCAACACGCTATCCAAGGAGGCCACGCTCCAACCTCGGGGGACATGGTTGATTGAGGAACATAATGGATAGGAACACTTTAGATATTATCATCGGTCGTACATAGATCATCACCTAACTGCAAATATATAGCATACATAACATGGTATTTTTACTTTTCAGCATATATTTACAGAACTGAACATATGTCTTTATTTTTTATTATCAGAACTTGTTAATACTATCATGTACACCCCAACAGGGGTACCTACCAGGACTTGTTTTTTTGGTATGTAACTATGTCACATTTTGATGAATATGCCATGAGGCATATACAACATGTAATTTTCCATATTAATGAAAATTACAATTTTTCCAAGGGGGAAAAAAGATGTAGATCTTATTTAAACAATTCTATATTATCATTAAGAAATTACGCTTCATAAATTCAACCATAAAATGAAAAAGGATAATAGAGATCACAATGCACAAAGAGAAGACAACATTTACCATGGGAAAACCCAGAACCCTTTTCCTTAGAGATATTATTTATTTCAACAAGAGATACATCTAATGTAGATAGTCAACTATGAGGTCAAACTAACCAACAAAGATATGGTCAAACCTAGTCAAATAAATATCTTGTCAAGTCAAACTTCTACCCTTCAACTTCAACCCTCTCTGATCTGCCTAGGCTAAATTTGGTCCTCCCAAAAGCTTGGACTTGCTACCCAAATTTTTTTGTCCATAATTTCAGCCCTACTGCCCAGGAATTCACATTTCTTCCCATAAATTCACATGTACGAAGTCGAGAGAGAGAGAGAGAGAGAGAGAGAGAGAGAGAGAGAGATATATATATATATATATATATATATATATATATATATATATATATATATATATATATATATATATATATATATATATATATATATATATTCTAGAGATGAATATGTCC
The DNA here is from genome assembly GCA_034641835.2 of Pinus albicaulis. Classification (NCBI taxonomy): domain Eukaryota; kingdom Viridiplantae; phylum Streptophyta; class Pinopsida; order Pinales; family Pinaceae; genus Pinus; species Pinus albicaulis. Next base: position 602,092,223 of record CM076583.1, read on the forward strand.
TTCCCCTTCTTTTCCTTCACTTAGATACCCAGAAATTGTCTTATCCTGTGAGAGGTTGGATGGTGCCTTGACGAGGAGGTAGAATGATCTTTATATAGTGATTTGACTATCTGAATGAGTGTTTCTTCACTGGGGCCGACTTGACAAGTTTGGAGCAGCAAATTCAAAATTCAAATTTTGAAATTTTCTCTTTTAATTCCAACATGAAGAACATGTCTTATAATAATTCTTTCAATGGATAACCAATGAAAATTATATGAAGAATGTGTCTTACAAATACATTATATATTTTAAGTGCTAAAATGTAAATTATGAAGACTAACCATAGCTACAAAATTCAACACTCCCTCTTAGCTAGGGAGGTATTCATAATTATTAGACAAATGTTCATTTGTTGAAAAATTTCTGTAAGAAAATTTTATAAAAAATCATCATCAGTTACCATAATTGAGTCAACAAATGTGACACATGGTAAACTAGTATCATCAATTAATTACCATAATATGGTCAAACAAATTTGACACATGTTAAGTTAACAACATCAACAAGTTACCATAATTTGGGTCAACACCTTAGACCTATGGTATATCCTCACCATAATTCGGGCCAGTACTTCAGACACATGGTACATCATTTAACATCAAATAGTCACCATAATTTGGTTCGCTACCTGACACATAGTATCCAGACTAGTCTTGGTTCACCATCATTTGGGGAAATATCTTGGACACATGGTGAATCTCCAAAGGCCACACTCTAACTGAGTAATTCATTGCCCAATACTAGATGAACTTGTTGCTACAAGATAATTCTTCCTCATTCGGGTCAACATATTATACAAAGGAATAGTGACTATACTCTGTCGGACCATTCTCCATAATTTGAGTCAATATTTGACATAGGGAGAATGTCAATCCACAATGTTATCTCATTAGCACTCCCTCTCACTAAGAGAGGCATTCTCAAGAAGTTCAATCTTAACCCTGAAGTATACAAACTTCACCCTAGACAGAGGCTTTGTAAGAATATCAGTTAGCTCCTCATTGGTCGATACATATTGGAGCTTCGGTGCTCCCTTTTGCACCATGTCATGGATGAAGTGGTACTAATATCAATGTGCTTCAACCTGTCATGGAAAACTTGATTCTTTGTGAGCTTCACATAGCTTTTATTGTCACAAAATATCACTGTTGATCCAAGCACCTGATAAATAGCCCTGCAAGTAACTTTCGAAGCCACACTGCTTCATAACTTGCCAAAATGGCTGTAATATACTCAACCTCAGCAATGTTGAGTGTGACAGATGTTTACTTCCTACTATGTTGAGTGTCAAAGGTGACATCGTGGCATATCTCCACTTCTCTTTGACCATGCACATAGATTCTAAATTCCTTTGAAGTTTCACTATAGCCCACAAAAATTCCCTTCATTCCAAAAGCATCCAACTTGCTTCTCTTTTTTTCGGCACATGAAAGTAAACAGGACAACCAAAAACTCTAAATGAGAAACATTAGGTTTCTTACCAGAGAATACTTCTTCGAGTGTTTTGGAGTCCAGAGCGGAATGCGAGCATATATTTTGAATGTACATAGCAGTGTTCGCAGCTTCTCCCCATAGAAACTTTGGAAGAACTTGGTCATATAGCATGGCGCGGGCAACTTTCACAATGGTCTTGTTCTTTCTTTCAGCAACACCATTTTGCTCAGGATTATATGTAGTTGTGATCTCCCTCTTAATGCCAGCTTCTCTACAAAAGTCTTTTAATTCATTTGACTCATATTTGGTCCTATTGTTGGTCCTCAAAACTTTGATTCTCTTCTCAGTTTGATTTTCCACCAAGGCCTTGAAGCTACGAAACCATTTGAATGCTCTGTCCTTATTCTTCAAGAAATATATCTAGGTCTTGCGGCAGAAGTCATGTAATAGGAACATCATCCAAAGGATGTCACGGGTAGCATACCAGATAAATCAGAATGAATCAACTGCAAGATATAAGTTGTCTTTGTGACACTAGAGGGGAATGGTCCCCTTGTATGCTTCCCTTCAGCACAACCCTGACATATACCTTCATGATCATATTTAAATTCGGGCATCCCTGTCACCACCTTCCTTGATTCGAGAATGGCTTTGTAATGAAGGTGTGAAAACCTCTAGTGCCATAACTCTGTTTGAAGAGTTGTATCACATGACATAGCCCCCAATGGACTTCCTCAAACCAAGTAAAGTGTATCACCTCTAAAACCAATAGTAAGAGCTTCCTTGAAGTTCTTCTTCCAGATACGTACCTTTCCATCAATGAATGCCACCTTGAACCCTTTATCTTCCATTACTGAAATAGACACAAGGTTATGCTTCAAATTAGGTACATACAAAACATCTTGTAATCGGAGGACTTGACCTTGAGATAGATGGAGGGTCACATTCCCTGTTCCTTTCACAGGATAGGTGCCATTACACTACAAGGAAAAGACCCTCTAGCGGATTTTTTTGAGGAAACTCTTATAAAAATACCCCAGACATCTGTTTCTAGCGGAGGTTCCTAGAGGAGGTTGGCGGGCAGAGGTTTTTGCAGATGTATTTCATTCGGTGCTCTTATCACCGTAAAATGCACCGGTGCGTTCAACACGCGAAAGCACCAGTGTGGCTAAAACATTGGCACACCAGACACCATGCGCTCTGTACACACCTGCCCGATGCGTTGTATTTCTATAGCCCACTGATACTTTACATAACTTCTGCACCGGTGCCTCATAAAAAGCGTGCGAAAACTGAAATCGCCCGGGTCGCCCTTAAACACACCAGATCGCCAACACATCGGGTCGCCCTGAAATCCCCGCGCATTGGCACAGTGTTAAATAAATAAATAAATTACAGCCAAAAAACCGCACAAAACATAGGCACGCCGGACACCGTGCACTCCTAACACACCCACCCAGTGCGTCATATTACTATAGAGCACCAGTGCCTTACAGCTCTTCCACATCGGTGCTTCAGAAAACGTGCGCGATCATAGAAACCACCCAGTGTGGAATAACGAAAATGCACTGGGGCGCCCATAAATCCCACGCACCAGCAGAGGGTTAAATTAATTAATTAATTAATTAAAAATAATAATAATAATTACAGCCAAAAAATCGCACAAAACATTAGTACACCGTAAATCATGCGCTATGTACACACCTGCCCGGTGCCTTATATTAAGGAACCGCACTGGTGCATGAGAAATAGTCTGCACCAGTGCCTCATAAAAAGCGTGCGAAAACAGATACCGCCCGGGGCAGAATGACGGCAATGCACCGGGGAGCCCATAAACCCCGCGCACCGGAACAGGATTTTAAAAAAAAAAAAAAAATTACGGCCAAAAAACCACACTGAATGTTGCCTCATCGGAAACCGTTCCCAGTGCGTCGTATTACTGTAGAGCACCAGTGCATTACAACTATGCCGCACCGGGGCATCATACAAGCACGCGAAAACAGAAACCGCCTGGGGCAGCCTAGCGCAAACGCACTGGTATGCCAATAAAAACCCCGCGCACTGGAACAGGATTAAATAAAAAAAAATACGACCAAAAAACCGCATTTTTCACTTTTTTCAGTGCTACAGAGCTCTCAAGAACCAGTGCAAGTTATCCTTATTTGAACCGCCCTAACATCAGTGCTCCCATTGCACTCATTGCACGCACTGCTGCTGTGCATTTCCCACCAATCTCCAGCTTGAATTTTGTAAAACGGTGAACAAATTTTCTTTTGAAAATTCTACAGCCAATATGCCTCCTCGATGGGTAAATGTATAGGTATTTTTCTTGTTTTTCCATAATTAATCCTTTTAGCAGATTAGAATTTCAAAAACCCTTAAAATTAACCATTAAAAATAATAATAATAGTAATTTGTTGTGCGGTGCGCTCAAGCCGTTCGGCTCGCACCGGTCTGCGGTGCTGCCTGTAAATTTACAGGCCGCACCACAACCAGTGCTAATGGTATCCGCACCAGTTCCAGGGTGGTACCGATAGGCACACCATGTTATTTAAAAAAAAAAAAAAGTGTGGTGCGGTCGTTTACCAGGCTGCACTGTTGAGAATGTGGGATTGCGGCAACTCGGTGCATTGACGGAATTATTTGCCTCAGGGCATGTAATGTTGTTAGCGCACTGCATACCACAATTCGACATTGTCAATGGTTCAGCCTGGTAAACCGGTGCTAAGGGTATTCGCACCGGTTCCCGGGCGGTACCAAAGGTGCACCGTGTTATTTTAAATTTTTTTTAAAAGAGCGGTGTGGTCGGTTACCTCACCGCACCGCTGACCTATTTGAATAGTGGCGATGCGGTGCGTTGACCGAAATAACTGCCCCGGGACGGCTATTTTTGTCAGCGCATGACTTACCATATTTGGCCTACATCAACGGTGCGGCCTTTTAAAATACCACACCGACAACTATGTACGGTGGCAGGAGGGCGATGCACTGACTTAGCTATACGCCCCAGGGCATATGGTGTAGTTAGTGCACTGCCTTCCTAACACTGCATGTAGTCAACAGTGCACTAAAAACATTTTCTGGAGAATCAACCTCGGTGAGCTGAATATCATTAGGTGCATCGTTCCCGGTGCGCTCTATTGAAAGACACACCGGGACCTGTGTGTGACTATGTTTTTGGCGCACCGACTGTTGTCTTATTTATTTTTCAAAAAATATCTATATACATATATTTCTAAATACATGTCTCATTTAATAAAAAAAATTTGTTTAATATGTCAATCATTCAGAGACATGAAAGGAGAGAAAAGGGGCAAGAACAACAACAACAGGCAGAACAATATAACATGGTTTGCATGTGGGAGGCACGAGAGAGGGGGAGAGATGTGTACCCTCGCCCTATTACAGTAGCGACGCAGGGGCTCCTAAGGCAAGTAGGCCTCCTCAAGTTCTATGAGGAGGCTACTTCCCTAAAGTCCCATAGTTTGTTTTTGAGACATCTTATCCGAAGGTGGAATGCCCAGCAACAGGCTTTCCGAGTTGGTATCAACCAGTGGTACAGGCCCACTGAGGAGGATATATATTTTATTACAGGTTTATCGAGGAGAGGGTGGATTTTCCCTCGTTCCCCGAGGTTCCAGCTGGTTGTGTATCAGGGAGTCAGTTAGTTTACTCCCAGAGATACATTGGAGCAAATTTAGTATCTCCTGCAAATTTTCAGGTCGCTGGAGGGAAATTACGTATTGGTGCATTTGGTCGTGAGGAGGTCTAGTTTCTCTCACTTATCGTTTTGACCATTTCGCACAACACCAGTGACAGGCAACGCATTATTTTTTCACTTTTATATTATGTTGATTCTTTAGTACAGCAGCCACAACTTGTCAAGTGGTCTACCATTTTTCTGCGGCAGTTCTGTACAGCATTAGATAGATTTCGTGCTCATGCACAAGGGAGGGTCAACTTCCCTTTTGCTTCAGAGCTTTTTTGTTTCTTTTTTGAGAGGTTTCTAGAGACAAGGCCTAGTTTTCTTCGGCAGCCTCGTAGGTTGATTACTGAGGCATGTATGCACATGTGGGGACAGATGATGCCCAAGAGGGAGGAGACTCTCTTTCCAGCAAGGATATCAAATGATGCACTGGAGTTGCTAGCCAATGTTGATGATCATCCCTTCATTATGGTCCCCTGTCCTTATGTGGGGTTGGATTGGCGAGGGTGTGCCAACATCCTCTTCACAGCTGATGAGCCACCAGATGATAGAGGTAATATTATTGTTTTATTTAAATTTATTCTAACATGTTCTTTAACTTTTTTTTATTAAATTGTGTAATGAAATTGTCTAATTATTGTTGTGTACTTGTATATATTTTGCAAACATTGGCTCTTTTGATGGCGAGGATATGCCACCACCACCACATGATCCAGGTGTGGATCCTGATGACGATGAGGGAATGCCAGATGTTGAGGATCATCAGGAGGCCGGTGCAGAGAGACCTGCTCTTGCTAGTACATCGGTGCGCGGTCGACTAAATGATGCTAGATATAGGATGGAGTTGGGCGACCAACTCATTGCATTGATTGTTGAGGTGGGCATCAAACCCGCTCATTACAGAGACATAGAGGCCGATGATAGGCTATTACAGATGTGGAGAGGCATGGCGCGTGACATGTACAGCCTGATGCGGCATGTCATAGGAGTTATGACAACTTTTACGTGATTGAAGAGGACTGTTGCACGTTACGATTGAGCTGCAGCATGTGATGGAGATTCTGCGAGGCATAGCATACCATCATCTCATGATTGTTCACCTTGCGTCGTGCGAGATGAGCATGAGCCTCCACTAGCATCTAGCAGCAGTCATCATGGAGATGAGGCTGGACCATCGGCCACGTCCAATCAGCAGCCTGCAACACCCATCAGTACTCATGATCATGAGCAGGCACGATTGACTTATGAGCAGGCCTCCACTAGTACTGATATTGATGTTGTACTACCACCAGCTAATCCATGACATTTATATTACAGTTGTATATTTTTAACATTATATATATATATGGTCCATGTATTTTATGTTCATGTTGCAGTTGTACTTAATTTACATTTTGGTGATCATCATGATGTGTATGTTGTTAAGTCATGTTAGATATTTTCATTTAATGTGTAGCTTGCAGATAGATGTGTATGTGATAGCATGATATATTTGACATGAGATGTATATTTGATATTTGTGTTGTAATGATGTTAATATATAATGTTAATTGTGTTTTTTTAGATGATCATGATCACGATGATGCAGTTAGCGATTTGAATGTGTTTTTTAGTCAAATATGATGTTTGTACGATGGTTATCATGAACATGATGTTTATTAATTAATTTAATACAAAATGATCATGATATTCTAATATTGTAATATTTTTAATTCTAATTGTATTTAAAATTCTAAAATTGTAATTGTAATGGTATATATGTAAATTTGTAAAATTGTAATTGTAATTGTAATTTTTTAATTTGTAAAATTGTAAAATTGTAATTGTAATTTTACGTGAAATTGTAAAATTGTAATTGTAATTCTAATTCTAATTCTAATTGTATGTAAAATATTTGTAAAATTTTAATTGCATTATTGTGAAATGAATTTATTAGAAATTTTAAATTTGTAAATTTGTAAATTTTAAATAATTGTAAAATAATAAATCTAGAATAATATGATTTATTGTAACATAAAAAAGTTTAGAAAATAATGCAAATAAATCCTTGTACTTTAGAATTATCATTATTTTATTATGATCTTAGATACAAAAAAAAAATTAATTTATACAGTACGCCATTGTTTTTGAGATCAACATAATTGCAAATTATCAAGTGAATTATTGATTTTAACATTAACATAATGCAAATTACCAATTAATTCAAAATACATATTATATTAATATTTCGAAAAACCCATCTTAAAAAGTATAAATATTGATGAAATAACACATGTACCATATCAATCTCAGTTCTCATGATCACCCTCATTATCTTCTAGCTCGCATGGCATAATAACACTATTGTTCTCAAAAATATGTTTTGATCTAGGGTCATGTGTCAATATAAACCACCAATCCCTATCCAACACATCTGGGTAAAAAAACACCTGGTTGCAGTGTTTAGGGAAAACATAGGGCTCCTTAGCTTCATCCCACATCTTTTTAGAGTTGATACATATCAGCCTACTATGGCGATCTTCCTTTACATTATTCCGATCAAAGGTGTCCCACCACTTGCACCTAAAAATAACACATTGGAAAGAAGAAAAATCCACTTCAATGATCTCTTGTATCTTTCCGACATAACCTAACGTCCCTCGTACTAGGTTTTGATCACGGTGGCTAGATCGACTAGATTGATCGAACTTGACTTCCACTCCACAGTCTTGTGTGATGTTTCCAGCATCGGCATTTTCTGTGCGAAAATGGTGTCCATATGTCCACATAGATGGGAAAAATGCACCTATTATAAAAAAGTTAAAAAAAAAAAATCATAGTGTCATGTGTCTTATAAATAATAATCCAACAGTTAAAATATGAAGTGTAGATGTTTTAATATAAGTTTCAAATTTGCATATAAATTAAAAACATTATTACTGAGTTGTTGCACCCAATCCCTACATTAGCGCATCCTCTTCAGCACGCGGGTAACGAAAGGTAGCACCATATTTCTCTCTGGCTTGGTCAGCAACCCAACTGTTGGGGCATATTTTTGGCATATTTTCTTTTAAATGATCGGGATAAGGCACACTTCTACCATTCAGTTGTCTGAATTATTTCCTGTCACTATCCCATTTCATCGTGTTTTGTTCGTACAATGCGACCCACAGTTGTGTTGCTTCATAATTGTAAAGAACGAATTTATTGATTGCTTCAATTTTTGCATTCGCTGATGAAATCAAACCAACATTATATAGTACTTAGAGATCAAAATATACATTATATTGAAGTTCAACATGAATATTAATTACTTTTTGTAAATTTGAAAAATTATAAGTCGCTCACTCTTTATCAAGCGCTTTTTTCCACTCGTTTGGAGCAACTCTCCTTCTCTTTTCTCTTTATCCATTTCATCATCCCAAATCACCGCAGCTGGTTTGTTGTTGATCTGCTTGATGTACTCACTGGCATAATAGAAAGACTCATACGATATGTACCCCTCTGCCATAGACCCCTCGGGTTTTTCCCTATGTCGAACAAAACCTTTCAATTTCTTCATGTACCTCTCTAAAAAGAACATCCAACGACAAGAAACAACCCCAACAAATTCAACCTCATCTACTAGGTGGATTAGAAGATGAAATGTAAGTCCATGAAAATCGTCGGCAGTTCCTTGTCAAACATACAAACAATCTCAACTATCTCTTGACGCCACTGTGGAATGTTGGCCACATGAATCTCCTTTGACGTGATCCAACGTACAAACGCAGATAATTTAGATATGGCACGTCCTAGTTCTTGAGGGAATTCATGTTTCACACACCCACGCACGAACAAAGGATAATGGCACTACAAAGTTATAAACACGTGCAATAATATACAAAATTAGTTATGTTTTATGATCCCCACATGGGATAAAATTTATCAATATAAAAAATAATAAAACCATGCTTTTGGCATTATACGTACTCTTAGAAGATTCAAATGGTCATGCGATTTCAACCCTGAAAAATGGTCATCCACGGTGAAGCAGCGCCATAGTGAAGACCCGTATGAAGTTGGCACCCTCAAATCCATTATAACTTCCTTTGCCAAAGATATATCATCTTTTTTTTAAATCCATGGGACATCACCTTCTTTGAAAAACAATGAATTAGAGGGACCAGTGCCTGCCTCTGATCCCGTACTTTCTAATCGTCTTGGCCAATGTTTCTTTTTAGTTTTTGAAGTAATAAGATCTTTCCTAACAGCCAATGTGTCACTTTTTTTCGACGATATGTGCCTCCATAAAGAAGATGAAACATTTTTAAATATATGCATGGGATCTAATAAGTGGGAAATCTTAAGATGCTCCCAATATGGGAGGTCATAAAAGATAGATTTCCTTTTGATCCCAAGGGGAAATTTCTCAACGTAGGTGTCGAAGAAATCTGGATCATCGAACATAGGCTCCCCATTTAAATCGAACATTTCTATGAAATCCTTCTCCTTCTCTCTCTCATATGCTCTAAGCCATTCAGCTGGTGTCATTATTGGAGGCCTTTGGGTTCTCTCTCATTTACCATTGAAAGCGGATGCTACTCTTCTGTAAGGGTGTCCTTCTAGTAGGAATACACTAGAGAAATCATATACTGGCTTTTGTAGGTCCTCGGACCATCTAGCTTTCAGAGAAGGTCCACAACATTTACATCCAAAATACCCTTTTGTTACAAGACCTACGAGATTATATTTGTATACATTAATTAATATGCATGGCACGTTAAAGAATATCATGGAGATCAGAACAAATATTACAACGAATTAAATAACTAATATGTGAAAGAATATTGTTACATATATAAACAATTCAATAAATTAAACATGTAATTTACCAGAGCAAACTCCTAAGCTTGGATAATCATGTGTTGTGTAAGCACATATGCCATACAACGTAAAACTCCTCTCTACTAAAATGGGTCTTGATACATCGTATACATTTATCCCATCCCATAATTCCTTCAATTCATCTACCAGTGGTTGTAAGTAGACATCCATATTCTTCACTTGTCTTCTACCAGGGACTATGAGAGCCAACATAAGATGTTCATTATTCACGGAAAACCATGGGGGGATATTGTTATTGATCACTACTACAGACCAAACAGAATAGTTGGTGTTCTGGAGGGAATATCGGTTGACGCCATCCATGGCTATGCTGAGTCGTAGACTTCGTACTTCATCCTTGAATTTTTCAGGCCATGTATCCTCTATATGCTTCATGGATATTGAATCAGTTGGGATTCGCATAACTACCAACTCACTTCTGTGTGAGGCATGCCATCCCTGCAACATAGCTAATTCTTTGCAACGAAAGAGCCTTTGAATCCTTAGGATTATAGGTATGTGCCTCAATATCTTAAAAGGAGGACCAGTACGTGATTTACCCTTCTTTTATGATTTATCATACCTGTCATGCCCACATTTCAGACACATCTCTTTGTCCACATATTCTCATATATATACAATACAATCATTTGGACATGCATGATATGATATTTACTCAACACCCAACATTTTCAACATTTTCTTTGCCTCTTCGCAGCTACCGGGCAAGACATTATCACTCGGAAGAACCTTATCTTTGAATAACCTGTAGTTGGTGATCATGGAAAAATATATTAATAAATGTACATTAATGTCGATATAGTTATTAACGTTCATAAAATTTACCATTTGTAATGTTCATTGCAGTGTACTGATTATATTTCAAATTTATATAAGGGAGTACTTTATGGTAACTTACCTCAAAATTTCTGAGAAACATGCATTCGATAAGCCAAACTTTGCTTTCAAGTTGTACAGTAACATCGTTGTCCCCAACTGGGTAGACTTTGACTGACCGCTAGGTCCAAAGAGAGGGGTGGTGTAAGCAAATTTAAGGCTTTCGAAAAAGGTGTCAGTGATATGAGCATCATCCCCTAGTTGATCATCATTTTGGAATGCATATACAACATCGTCTCCATGGTAGTCATATCCCTTAAGTAATCATCCATACCAATCTCTATTTGATTGCCTCCATTGCCAGCGTGTGAAGAACTACTATTGTTGTAGTCATTCCTAATTGGTGAATCTGGACGTAGCGGGAATTGAATCGGCGATTGATTCAACCATTCTTGGTATCGTTCTTCTTTGATTTTTTCTCTTAATTCAGTATTTTCTCGATTTGACACTGTCGTGGGGTGCAACAGAAGATGGTAGGTAGGTCGTTCATCATCACTAAAATCCTTTAAAAAAAAAAAAAAAAAAAAATGAACATGATTAGTACAAAATATATGATATCAATCAGTAACCACGTTGACAATATTGCATGATTATAAATTGGTTTGACGTTGAAATAATTACATATTAATCAATATATATACCAAAAATTTATAATTATAATTACCATCATTATCCCGGGATTATGGCTAGAAGATGCAATATTGTTATAATTGGCAGGGTGAAGCGATTGTCCATAGTCATCTACCAAATGCGCCTTGCGATATGTAGCTCTTGATAAGAACTTCCAACGTTTTGGAGCAGTTTGAATATTTTGTGCATCTGAACTCGATGTTGAATCTGCATGAACTTGCAAATTTGTATACATTATAAATTTAATTAAGTTGTGCATGATTGACTGCATGGATAAAAAACATAAATTCAATTAGATAATGAAAATATAAAACAAATCTGAAGTAAATATTACGTCTCCAGCTGGACAGGGAAAAATCCGTTATAGACTTTGAGAAATATTATGGAACGAGCTGGATTTTGAAGAATTGTCCATTCCATATAATATATGATATTTTCTCCCTGCATTTGAGAAAAACAACAATAAATTTTGGTGCACAAACCTAAATGTAATTTCGGTGCGTAATGTACAGATAACCGCACCAGTGCATTTTTGTTATTGTGCACCGATGAGGTTCGATTAAGGGACACATCGGTAAACGAATAACCACAAATAAAAAAAGCGCAACCCTATTTTCTTTAAGTGAAAAAAAAAAACGGTAAATTGAAAAATAGGCGGAAAAATATTTTCAAAAATTTAATTTCATAAAACATTTCTTTAAATACTAAACACTTTTCATTATTTCACTATTTTTGCAAAAAAATTCAGTCAAAGATTTGCATAATGCATACCTGGAGCAAACAAAGCACGAGAGCACTATGGAGCAGGGAAATACGTTTGAACAGAAGTATTCAAACAATCAGAATTCCAAACCTCTGGTGATTCAAACCTTGTACCATAGAATTTCAAATCATATGAGTAAAGTTTATTGTTTTTTTTACTTTTTTCTGCAGTTTTTTTTATGCAGTAAAAGAAAAAATCAAAGTCTATTGTTTTTTTTTACTTTTTCTGTATTTTTTTCTATGAAGTAAAATAACAAAATCAAAGTTTATTGTTTTTTTACTTTTTTTGCAATTTTTTTTACCTTTTCTGCAGTTTTCAAAAAAAAACAAAATCCATTTTTAGAAACAAAAACCCTAGATTCTTTTTGTTTATGCCCTTTCTTCTCCCTCTTTCTGTAATTCCATAATTAGGGCTTTTCAATTTAGATTTATAGATTTTGTATATTCATAAGACATCCAACCCATGGGACAACTTGCATATTCGGATCCCAATCCATGTTGGCCCTTGTGTCAATCTTAAAAAAAACATATTTTTTTCGTCGGTGCACCCTGCGTAACATAGCGCACCGGTGCGCTCTGTTATGCCAACGCACCGTGAAAATACAGTGATAAAAAATAAAAAATAAAAACAAAATATGTTTTTATCAGTGCTCCATATGTAACATATGGCACCGGTGCACTATTTCATTATGGTGCACCGCAAACATGTTGTTTCGCAAAAAAAAACCATTTTAGAAACAAAACCTACATTATTTTTGTTTCTGCCCTTTCTTCTCACTCTTTCTATGATTTCAAAATTAGGGCTTTTCAATTTAGATTTATAGGGTTTGTATAGTCATAATACATCCAACCCACGAGACGACTTGCATAGTCGAATCCCAATCCATGTTGGCCCTTGCATCAATCTAAAAAAAAAATGGATTTTTTTCGTCGGTGCGCCCTGCGTAATATAGCGCACCGGTGCGCTCTGTTATGCCAGCGCACCACGAAAGTACAGTGATAAAAAATAAAAATAAAAACAAAATATGTTTTTATCAATGCACCATATGTAACGTATGGCACCGGTGCACTATTTCATTATGGCACTCCGCAAACGTGTTGTTTCGCAAAAAAACCCATTTTAGAAACAAACCCTACATTCTTTTTATTTCTGCCCTTTCTTCTCCCTCTTTCTGTGATTTCAGAATTAGGGCTTTTCAACTTATATTTATAGGATTTGTATTGCTAAATATAAGCCTAAGACATCCAACCCATTGGATGACCTACATAGTCGGATCCCAATCCATGTCGCCCCTTGCGTAAATTTAAAAAAAAAAATATTCCAGCGCACTGCGAAATTACTCTGATAAAAAAATTAGAAAAACAAAATATTTTTTCTCAGTGCACCATTTGTAAAATATGTAGCCGGTGCACTATTTCATTATGGCACACCGCGAACGTTCTGTTTCGAAAAAGAAAAAAAAACTTTCAAAAAATACAAACCTTACATTCTTTTTGTTTCAGCCCTTTCTTCTCCCTCTTACTGTGATTTCAGAATTAGGGCTTTTCAATTTAGATTTATAGGGTTTGTATTTCTAAATATATACCTAAGACATCCAACCGACGGGACGATTAGCATAGTCGGATCACAATCCATGTGGGCTCTTGCATGAATTTAAAAAAAAAACAGATTTTTTTTATCGATGCGCCTGGCATAACATAGTACACTGGTGCTATGTATTGTACAAGCGCACCACATAAGTAATGTGATAAAAAATTAATAAACAAATTTTTTTTATCGGTGTGCCATATGTAAAATATGGCACCGGTTTATGCTACAAAAACTAACACTTGACGATTTTTATTATTTTATCATGGTTAACCGGTGCAGTGATTGAAATGTAACGCACTGGTGTGCCTTGTTGACATAGAGCACCGTAAGGTATATTATACTGTTTGTGCAGTGCGTTTGGAAGACACCCACGCACCGGCGTCGGTGCGTACACCATGAACGACACACTGGTTTCTTGAGAGTTTTTTTTTACTTGAAAATTTGACAATTTATTTATAAATATATTAATGAATGATATGGTACAGGTTTGAGATTGATAAAGAAATGACTGACAAGAGATCAAGTAACAAAAATATTGATAACACATCAAGAAAAAACAAAAAAGGCAAGTTCTTTGTAGATTTTTTACAAAAGATATTATTTTTGAACTATATGTAAGTTTAAATAATATGTATTGTTTATTGTGTATCATGCAGGGCCACAAAATGATGAAGCTCGATAAGATTATTTCTTATCTAGGACCAGAAAAGCGTAAAAACTTGATGGAAAAATTGCAAAAGGATGAATTAGGTGAATGAAAAAATAATATCGATCCAATATGAGTTTCTTTTTTTAGTTTTCATTAATAATATAATTAAAATTATTAGATAACATATGTGAAACAATCTATTAATTCACATCTGTTTAATGTTCTACAGGGACCAACAACTCAGAAAAGGAATGTTGTTCTAAGAAAAGAAAAAAATAGAACATGCAAATGAAAATGAATTACTCCTTAGCTCATCTAGAGTGGTGTTGGAGGTTAACAAAAGGAGGAAAAAATTTTACAAAAGTTTGAGGGATCTAGTCGAACGAATGTATACACGTTCTTTCCACTTACAATACAAAAACCAATCCAATGATTCCAAGAACCAAATTTTATCTAAACTACAGGAAGAGTTTCCAAAGAATTGGTCAATGAGACATGTGAGACTTTTAATAGCAAAAACGCACAACAACAAAAAAGAATGAATGAAAAAGCAATATTCCTTTATAGTTTGTCTAGAATTATTTATAAATATCACTTTTGTTATACTCATTTTTCATATATCAATATAAAAATTAAATATTTTATTGTCATGTTACATTTTCAAGAAGATTATGAAAATATCAAAAGATGAACGAGCTGATATCAGAAATATGCCAGTAGGAATGTCCAAAAAGGTGTACAAGGAGATGGTCAAAGAAATGGAAAAAATTGCATCACAGGAGGAGCCATCTCAACAACAATGTGCTTCAAATGTAATATGTAATCATTGAATTTTTCGATCATTAGGTACAATAAATAAACAATTTAGCATTAAATATTAATTTTCAAGTATTTTCTTGCAGAAAAGAAAAGAAAATGGAATCCATTCAGCATATAAAACAGGACGACAAGGAAGAAAATAATTGATGTCTAAGTTTGTGAGTAATTGTTACTTCCTTATAACAACTTAACTAGATTTCATTTTTGTATTTTTAAAGTTGTTTTATAAAAATCATCATTTAATGTCTTCAAACATGTGCTAACGTACAAAGAAGAACCATCAGAGGAATTGATTGAAATTGGGTTAAATATGGGTTGTGAGTATATGTTGGCATATCAGAACATAATTGTGGAATTTGTAATCATCTATCGATCTTGTTTTACTTAGCTCTGTCTATAATTAATAGAAAAAATAAATCTTTTATATTAAATATATGATTTTTAACATATGTGAAACAATCTATTAATTCACATCTATTTAATGTTCTACAGGGACCAACAACTCAGAAAAGGAATGTTGTTCTAAGAAAAGAAAAAAAATAGAACATGCAAATGAAAATGAATTGCTCCTTAGCTCATCTGGAGTGGTGTTGGAGGTTAACGAAAGGGGGAAAAAAAATTACAAAAGTTTGAGGGATCTAGTCGAACGAATGTATAGACGTTCTTTCCACTTACAATACAAAAACCAATCCAATGATTCCAAGAACCAAATTTTATCTAAACTACAGGAAAATTTTCCAGAGAATTGATCAATGAGACATGTCAAACTTTTAATAGCAAAAACGCACAACAACAAAAAAGAAGGAATGAAAAAGTAATATTCCTTTATATGTTTGTCTAGAATTATTTATAAATATCACTTTTTTTATACTCATTTTTCATATATCAATATAAAAATTAAATATTTTATTGTCATTTTACATTTTCAAGAAGATTATGAAAATATCAAAAGATGAACGAGCTGATATCATAAATATGTCAGTAGGAATGTCCAAAAAGGTGTACAAGGAGATGATCAAAGAAATGGACAACATTGCATCGCGGGAGGAGCCATCTCAACAACAACGTGCTTCAAATGTAATATGTAATCATTGAATTTTTCGATCATTAGGTACAATAAATAAACAATTTAGCATTAAATATTAATTTTCAAGTATTTTCTTGCAGAAAAGAAAAGAAAATGGAACCCATTCAGCATATAAAACAGGACGACAAGGAAGAAAATGATTGATATCTAAGTTTGTGAGTAATCGTTACTTCCTTATAACAACTTAACTAGATTTCATTTTTGTATTTTTAAAGTTGTTTTATAAAAATCATCATTGAATGTCTTCAAACAGGTGCTAACATACAAAGAAGAACCATCAGAGGAATTGATTGAAATTGGGTTAAATATGGGTTTTGAGTATATGTTGGCATATCAGAACTTAATTGTGGAATTTGTAAGCATCTATCGATCTTGTTTTACTTAGCTATGTCTATAATTAATAGAAAAAATTAATCTTTTATATTAAATATATGAATTTTTAGGGGGTATAAAACTTGCAAGAAACAAAGTATGGCGCTGCGCCAACAGATAAAATCTTGAAAGGTGGCATGTTACATGGTTTTGAAAGAATGTGTATAGTTTATGAGTCAATTGTTGCATTGGTACGTCATTTCTTTTCACTTTACATTGATGTATATTATTTAATATTGCAATTTTCATTATACTCACCAATGTATATACACTCATTACAGTTTATTTTTATGTTTGTAGATGGAAGGTGAAGAAGAATAAAACAATCAACACCGTGAACAAAACATTCATGAAAATAACCCAAGTCATGGAAGTAGCTCTAGCAGTGACAGTAGTTCAAGTGAAGAATGATGATCATTATGTTTGGATATCAAAGCAAGGCGTTGTATTTTTTGAAATATGTCTATGAAATCAAACAGTTTCTTTATTGTAATGGACATAGTGTCCCAATTGAAAGATAAAGGGATACCAATAACTGTCTCGTTTTGTATGACAAAGAATGTCTTATTCATATATATATATATATATATATATATATATATATATTAAAATGTTTTAATTTATTCTATTGCGTTCTCTATTGTCGTTATTGCATTCTCCACTGTCGTTCTCAAATGCACTAATAAAAATTTAATTCATATGAATATTGTTATAAGATATATGTGTGTCGACTTTTGATGAATAATGAATTTTAAAAAACCACAATAATTATTATATGATATAACAAATTAATCCAAACATCACATTCAAATGCATTAATAAAAATTTAATTAATATGAATATTGTTATAAGATGTGTCGCCCTTTGATGAATAATGAATTTAAAACAATCACAATAATTTCACTGTCGCAGGTTGATGTTTCTAAAAAATACAAAATGAAAACCGGTGTGTGTATTCTTACACCGGTGCGCTTGTATTCTTAAGCGCACCGGTGCTTTTTTACGACCTATGGGCACCGCACAAATACCAAAACCAGTTAAAAATATTGAAGCGTTTGTGCGGTACGGCACGCCAGTGAGTTTATGTCTATATACGCACCGGTACCATTTTACGACCCATGGGCACTGCACGAATACCGATACCAATTATAAATCTCGGTGCGTTTATGTGATACTATGCATCGGGGTGTTTTTTTGTCTATACGCACCGGTGCGTTTGTACGACCTATAGGCACTGCACGAATACCGATACCAATTATAAATCTTGGTGCACTTGTGTGATACTGCGCAGTGGGGCGTTTATGTGTCTATACACACCAGTGCATTTGTACGACATATGGGCACCACATGAATACTGATACCAATTATAAATCTCGATGCATTTGTATGATACTGCGCACCGGTGCATTTCTATAAGTCTACGCACCGACGCGCTGATACGACCTATGGGCACCACTCAAATCCCAAGACCAATTAGAACAGCCCCGTGCGTTGTATCACCAACACTATTCCCGGTGTTGTTTTATACCTTAACGGCCCGATGCATTCTCCTTAGACCGCCCCGGGGCTCCGGCTATAGGTACGCACTGCTACGTTAAATCCTGATTAGCGCACCAATGAAAAAACATCCGTAATTACCTCTGGTCGCCCATTTTTTTTAGTTGTGTTGAATTTCCGTTAAAAGCTCCGCCAAAACCTCCGTAACCATAAACAGATGTTGTATATTAAAAAAAAAAAAAAATTGACAATTTTGGCCAATTTTATAACACTAAAAACCTCCTTTATAACCTCCGCTAGAGGGTCTTTTCCTTGTAGTGTTATCTCCAAGGATAATTTCTAGATTTGTATCCTTCTCAATCAAATCAAAGAGGGCTTCTTTATAACCCGTGAGCTGCCTTGAAGCACCACTATCAATCAACTAGACATCCAGGGTGTCGGGAGAAGATGCAACAGAGAGGGCGAATACAAGAACTAATTCATTTTTCTTATTATCAACAACATTAGACTCATTGTACCTCGAATTTGATGACCTCTTGAAAGTTTGCCCATTTCCACTAGGATCAAAGGGAACCTTCCTTTTTCCTTTGAACCTATTGTTCCTTTGATTTCCATTCGCCCTGGAGTTGTTGTTGTCATCATCACTGGGAGAGTCCCTTCTATTAGGGCGCTCTCTTACATAGTGACCAAACTGTCAAATTTTCAAACTGAAAACTATACAGTTGTAGTGATAGATTTATTCCTCCTACTTATTATTTCAATAATTTATTTTCAGAAATCTTCTGGAAAATATTGAAATAAATACTACTGCAACATTCACAAATTCATATGCAGAGAAATGAAGAGTAAAGGACATAAGCACAAGAATCAATCACATGTACACAATTATTTTTGGACAAATGTCCCCGGAAAAACCTAATGCGGGGAAATCGATGCAGTAGATGAGGGTTTTATTAATTCTTCAACAAATGATATCTTTACAAGGAAATATACTGGCAGACAAAATTTGAAACACCTGATACATAATTCCTGACACCCTTGGACAATTCTTTGACACCCTGATCAGCCTCTGCTTGCTCCCGTGCCTGTCTGCTTGTTTCTCTGCGCAGTCCCAGTGTTGGACTACATAAGTGTGTGTAGGGACTGCTACCTCCAGTGGCCTACTGCTCCCCTCTGTCTCTGACCTCGATCACTTCTGACTCCCTCCTCCTCCTTCTTTTGCAAACTCTTCGCCCTGCAACTCTCCCACTCAAAATCGAATTCTCTTACTTCAGAATCGATCTCCTTCGAGTAATGAATGTATGCCCAGCTTGATTTCCAAATGACCCTCAAGCCTTCTTTTATAATCTTCTCGTTGGACAACCAATGGCCTAGATTATAAGTTTAATCAATGTCTAAGATTAAAACTTGACTTGATCCTTGATTTCTAGAAGATTCACACTTTAATTTATTAATACCCTTTAATTATTTCATTTCCCTAAGTTTAGACTTAGGGTCTACATTAAAATAATTAATTATTTTAATAAGTCGTGACCGAGTGGAATTTCCACAATCGATTTTTGGGTTCTTTGGAAAGCTGTTTTTGAAGACTCCCAGTAAAGTTTGTGACTTGGAACACTTTCGGATGCTACCAAAATCAACACTCCCTCTTATCGAGGAAGGTGTTCCAACAATATTCCTGCAGCATGCTGCTCTATTTTGAAGCACCCTCTGTTGTTGATCTCTGGACACTGCCCCTCATCTGTTGCGTTGCTGCCCTCTATACTAATTCCTTTGACACTACCACTGCCACTGTTGCATATGTACAACAACTCCCTTTGAATGTTGATCCTATCCGTTCCTGCTACTGGAAGGGATTCTTCATCATCCCCATATTCTCTCTGAAGTAGACAAACTTGGTCTTCCCTAGAGCTTTTGTGAGGATGTCTACCACCTGTTCTCCTATTGGAGTGTATTGCAACTGAACAACTCCACATTGTACACAGTCCCTGATGAAGTGACACCTAATGTCAATATGTTTCGACCGATCATGAAACACGGGATTTTCATAGATCTTGATGCAACTTGGATTACCGCATAAGATATTGGTCGCTTCCATCTTCTCTTTGAGTAGGTTCACTAGCATTTTGCGAAGCCATATGGCCTCACACGAAGTTGTGTTGCCTGCCATATAGTCTGCTTCTGCTAAGCTCAGTGCTACAAACTTATGTTTCCTGCTACACCAGGAAGTCATTCATGATCCTAGACTGAAACAGTACCCACTGGTACTTTTCTAATCTACTGAACTTCCAGCCCAATCTGCATCAGTGAAACCACTCAACCTGACATTATTGCTATGGGTGTACTTCAACCCAAGCTCAACTATTCCTTGAAGGTACTTGAGAACATGCTTTGCTGCTGCCTAATGAGCCCTCTGCGGTTCTACCATGAACTGACTGAGGGTATTTACTGCATAACATATTTTTGGCCTTGTATTTACCAGATACATCAACGATCCTATGAGCTGCCTATATAACATAGGATCAACCTCATCAACTTCAGACGTATCTATTTTATTCTAGTTGGTGATCATTGGAGTTTTCATGGGCCTACAATACTCCATCTAAAATCTCTTCAAAATCTATGTAGTGTATATCCCTTGACCAAGAAATATCTCCCCATTCTACTGCCAAACCTCCAACCCCAGAAAATAGTGCATTCATCCTAGATCCTTCATTTCAAATTCCTCATCCAAGTTCTTCTTACAGTCTGTGATGACCCTTATGATCCTACCAAAAATAGATCATCTACATACAAAACCAATATCAATGGCTCACTCCCTACTCTCAAGTAGTAGAGATTGGGATATGCGTCACTCTTGATGAATCCCATATTCTGCAGATAGCTATCAATTCGACCATACCAAGCTCTAGGAGCTTGCTTTAGTCCATATAATGCCTTCTTCAATCTACACACATGATTTTTATGATCACGTGTCTCGAAGCCCTCTAGTTTTTCTATATACACCTCTTCCTATATCACCCCATTCAAGAATGTCGTCTTGATGTCCATCTGGTGAATTTCCCATTCCATCTGCGTTGCAAGGGATATCACAAGTTTGATAGAGGTGTATCTGGCTACTGGGGCGAAGGTTTATTCATATTCAATCCCTTCCTTCTGAGCATACCCCTTAGCCACAAACCTG
Source organism: Pinus albicaulis (assembly GCA_034641835.2). NCBI lineage: Eukaryota > Viridiplantae > Streptophyta > Pinopsida > Pinales > Pinaceae > Pinus > Pinus albicaulis. Next base: position 602,113,738 of record CM076583.1, read on the forward strand.
GCTTTAAATTTCTCGATGTTTCCATATGTAGCATACTTGATCTTGTAGATCCCCCTGGATCCTACAACTGATCTCTCGTGAGGTCTGGGAGTCACTTCCCAGACATTCATCATGATGGAACTGTAATCTTCCACCATTGCATCAACCCACACCCGGTGTTGAGCTGCTTCCTGAAAACTGGAAAGTTCTCCGACTTGAGCAACCAAGGGTTGATACCTCTCAGGCTGCTTACGTTGTCTCTTCTCATTTCGAGGATTTTCGACAAAGTCCTCTACATCCTTCGGAATCTTTCGAAGTTACCTGTTCATTCTCCCACTGGTGGTGGGTAGATTTACCGGCTCTCCCTCATGCAAATCCTCGGGAGACACATCCCTTGGATCCCTATGCCTTGGATAGGTAACTGAATTTTCTGTTTTTGGTTGTTGGGGCTGAACCAGAGGCTACTCCTCAGACTGTGTAGCAAAAGGCAACTCGCGGTATATTCAGAAGGCCTTCTCCTCCATGAACTTCACATCCCTCCGCACCGTGACTTTCCTGATCTTAGGAATGTATATGCGATATGCCTTTGCATTCTCGTTGCATCCTACCAGATACCCCTTTGCTACAGTCATCTCCAACTTCTTCCTCTTCTCACTGGGTACATGGTAGTAAGTTGTACTGTCGAAGATCCTAAAGTGCCTCATTTCAGGCTTACTTCCAGTGAAGACTCTTTTAGGCGTGATCTTTCCCAATGCTGCATGAGGAGTCTTGTTATGAATGTAGACAGTTGTATTACATGCTTCATCCCATAGGAATTTTGGCATGTCTTGGTCATACAGCATCGTCCTTGTTTCTTCAACAATCGTCCTGTTTTTCCTTTCTTCCACACCGTTCTACTCCGGATTGTATGGAATTTTCCACTCTCTTTTGATGCCTTCCCTTGTGCAGAACCTAGTGAATTACTTATCAATGTATTCACTGCCATTTTCTAAGCATAATACCTTGATCCTCTTCCCTGTCAGGTTTTCTACCAGAGCCTTAAATTCTTTGAACCGACTGAAGACTTCATCCTTGGTCTTCAAAAAGTAGATCCAGATTTTTCTGGAATGGTCATCAATGAAGGTGATGAAGTACTCGGCACCACTAAGAGCTCTAGTGGACATCGGTCCACATAAGTCTGAGTGTATCAAGTCGAATACACCCTTGGCTCTTTTGTTGCTTCTCTGATATACTACCTTGACATATTTTCCCAATACGCACCCCTTGTAGACATCATCTCGTTTAGTGCTCAGTTATGGAGCACTTGTGACAGTCTTCTGGAGAATTCTCAATGCCCCATGATGAAAATGCCCCATTATTTTGTGCCATAGCTCATTCAAGTTTGTTTCATCTACGTTTTCGACCAGGTCCATTGGAAAGTCAAGCTGCAACTTGTCAAGCTTGTTGCCTATTACCCCGATTAGTGCCTTCTTCTTCCAACTAGGGTGTTTGACGTAGACTCTACTGCCAATAAAGTAGACATCATAACCTCAGTTTTGAAGCTGAGACACCCAGAGCAAGTTCATCCCCAACCCTGACACCTGCAGTACATTAGTGGCTTGGATCTTATTTCCAGCCTCTGTCTGAAAAACTACGGTACCTCTCCCAACAAGAGTGCATTTTGCTTTATTCCCCATGGTCATTTTAAAATTCATCTACTCTTCTTGGTAGTTGGAAAAACAATCCTGCACTCCAATCATGTGAGCAGAGGCTCCACTGTTAACATACCATACATCAACAGAAGCAGTGCTTGATACGCAAGCAAAATATTCCTCAAGTCTGGATGCCAAAACAGAAACATCGTGATCCATTTTTTATGTCATGCTTCTTTCCTCTCCTGGAGAACTGCGTGAACCCTTCTGTGTTGCTGCTGTAGCAGTAGAATTCTGTTCACTGGTTGATTATCCCCTCCTGTTAATCATCTCTGGCTCTGATACCATGTGAAATTTTCAAACTGAAAACTATACAGTTGCAGTGATAGATTTATTCCTCCTACTTATTATTTCAATAAGTTATTTTCAGAAATATTTTGGCAAATATCGAAATAAATACTACTACAACACTCACAAATACATATGCAGAGAAATGAACAATACAGGACATAAGCACAAGAATCAAGCACATGTACACAATTATTTTTGGACAAATGACCCCGGAAAAACCCAATGCCGGAAAAGTAGTGCAGCAGATGAGGGTTTTATTAATTATTCAGCAAATGATATCTTTACAAGGAAATATACTGGCAAACAAAATCTAAAACACCTGAGACATAATTCCCGGCACCCTCGGACAATTATCTGACACCCTTATCAGCCTCTGCTTGCTCCCGTGCCTGTCTACATGTTTCTCTGTGCAATCTCAGTGCTGGACTGCGTAATTCTATGTAGGGACTGCGTGGGTTCTCTGCACTGCAGCCTGAAGCTGCCTCCAGTGGCCCATTGCTCCCCTCTATCCCTGACCTTGATCACTTTTGCCTCCCTCCTCCTTCTTCTACAAACTCTTCGCCCTGCAACTCTCCCACTCGAAATCGAATTCTCTTGCTTTAGAATTGATCTCCTTCGGGTACTGAGTGCATGCCCGGCTTGATTTCCAAATGACCCTCAAGCCTTCTTTTATAATCTACTCGTTGGAGAACCAACGACCTAGATTAGAATTTTAATCAATGGCTAATATTAAAACTTGACTTGATCCTTGCTTTCTAGAAGATTCACACTCTGACTTATTAATACCCTTTAATTATTTCATTTCCCTAAGTTTAGAATTAGGGTCTACATTAAAATAATTAATTATTTTAATAAGTCATGAACTGAGTGAGATTTCCACAAACGATTTCTGGGTTCTTTGGAAAGCTGTTGTCCAAGCCTCCCTGCAAATTTTGAGACTTGGAAAACTTCCGGATCCTACAAAAATCAACACAAACTTGTTACAAGTGTAACATATTCCCTTCCTTCCTTTGGGCCCCGCTCTTAAATGGTTTTGATTTCTCGGACACCATTGCTCCTCTTCTTTGCATGAGCGGTGAAGGCAGTAGGGTCACCTCCATTTCCATTAGAGGGATAATCTCTCTCCATAATTATTGTCTCCTCTTGAATGCATCTCGTCAATATTTCATCAAAATCAGGAATCACATTTTTATTAAGAATAGTGGTATTGAATACATACCAATCACGGGGGAGAACTCCAAGCGCAATGAGAACCATCTCCCGATAAGCTATTTATTCTCCAATAGCTAGGAGATTGTTCCTAATTTCAGTGAGCCTCATAAAATAGGATTGAATGGATTCATCCTTTCCTTTATTAATATTCTTCTATTGATTCTTGAAGAAAAGAGCTTGATTAGAATTTCTATCCCTGAACATGCTAACCAACTTATCATACATCTCCTTAGATGTGCGCAGCTTAGAAATGTAAGCAACCAAGTGCTTATGAATAGAATCATGGATAATCATATTTGCTTTGATTTTCCCCCTTTTATACTTTGACTTTGTGGCAGCACCTACATTTGATGGAGGCTCTTGAATCTTCCCCTGCACATCTTGATCTTCTAGTGCCAAATCCAAGGACATCTTCCATGCTTGATAATCAGACTTATCAGTCAATTTATCATCAGACTTGAAACCCTTATAGGTTGAGGAGGCCATTGGTCCTTGATATGATTTCTTCTTTGGTGATTGCTTCTCACACTAGCTTGGGCTTTGTCTTCACCTCGGCTCTGATGCCATGTTAAATTTAGACAGCCATGCTGTGTTCTATGCTTAATTCAAATTTACTTCAATCTTCCTTAGGCTCAATTCAATTTAGCAATCACATAAACATGAAAGTAAAATATTGATAGAACAAAATAATAGATCAACATAGGGCAAGCCAAATATAGATCATATTTTATAATTCTTCTAGTCCAACAAAGATATAGGATATTCTGCGTTACGGAAATCAACATGATGCATCAACCAAAAAATTATTTCTTAGATCAGCCAACCCTTCAAGTTTCACACACACAGCCCTCAAAGACAACTCATCACAACTCAACGCTAGTCAACAAAATTCAACACAGAAAGTCAACGATGCAGATTTAGGGCTTCGGTCAACCTGCTCATTTTTCCTCGATTTTTATGCTTGGTTGTATGACCTTCAAAAATCGTATTTTCAGCAATGTTTTGAGGTCAAATGGTCAAGGGTTGACCACGGTCAATGCACATCAAACATCCCTAAAACAAATCCGTAGATTTCCCCAGCTTCAGCTCCACACGTGTGAAGGAAAGAGGCCTCCAAAGGCTATCGAACCAATCATATCACAATGAGAGAATGTGTGATGAGTTGATGATCAAATGATCTCCAAGTCTCTCCAATTCATATCTATCAGTGAGGGTGTGTGAAACATCTATTAGGCTTGTGATCCTACATTACAAATCTGGCTAACCTTACACATGTGTGGAAAATAAATCAAAATATATGTTCTTCTCATCCAAACAAGATGATCCTTAGATCAATCTTGCACCTCTCCGAAAAAGGAATCCAACAAAAATATGATCATCATCATATGAGCAGTGCAACGTGGAGTTTGGACCTAGTTGCCCAAAATTAACACAAATGTCTTGAATCTTACAGTCGTCTAGCCAGAGATAGGGGAAAATCAACAAATGATAGGATCCAAGACCTCTTCGTTGGCCATTATCGGATATGGATTTTATTAACCTACATTGGTAAGAAGGTGAGATTGTAGCGCGAATATTACTCGATTCAATAATAGGAATAGAAAAATGCAGGCAATGTTCGGGAAAGAGTCTGAACATTTACAAGTAGAACGTATGGCTCTGAGGACTAAGACTAATAAGATTAAGGAGTTAGAGGATATAATCGTTCGTCAGTTCGTCCATCCCAAAGACATTGTGCCCCTTAATAAAATATTGGAGTAAAAGGAAAAAGAAATCAAAGCACTGCAAGTGATCATTAAGATCCCTGATCATGACCCTCACATCTTGATACATGATTTTGAAAGAAAAGAAGAAGTCAAAGCTCGCCTCCAAGAAATTGAAGTTGCCCCGCAACTTAAAGAAGAGGAGTAACAAAACACTCTCAAACAACTAGAGCTATTGAAGGTGGACTATCATGAAAAGGATGAACAATATCTTAAACTCTTGGACGAATACAAAACTTCAATAGGCCAAGCCACTAGTTCCACCCAAACATTTGAGGCAGAGGAATCTTAATTGTTACATGTTAAAATAGCCTAGTTGGAGCAAGAACTACATTCGGTCAAAGAATTAAAGGCACAAGCCGAACATAGAGCAAAAGTCTTAGTGAGTCGGATGAATATTGAAATCGAACAAATTCAAGCTTCCTTGAAAGGCAAGCATAACAAAGCTAAGTCTTTAAAAGAACTTCTTCGAGTCACCGTGACAAGGAAGAAAATACGTGTGCAAGATAAAGGGGAAATATGGAGGGATATTTGGTAGAAAACCACTACAGTCCAAGCATAGGTAGAGATCCACTCACATTGTGAAAAGGACAAGATAAAAAGTACAAGTCTAAAAGCAAAGGTTGCAACTGCACCCCTTGATAAGAGACTAGAGGATATCAATTCCATCATTGATCTGTCAATATTTTGGAGGATGATAAATTGGTAGGCTTATATTTACCTCCCATAGACGAGTGTATTTTCTCCCTCTATATGTTGAAATAAAAGTAGGGTGTTATTCAGGCGATGTAGGATGAATTCGATAAAGTGATCAAGGAGATAAATGACTTTAAAACTGATAGGAATTATCTTGGAAGATTCAACGTGCCTTCATTTTGGAACAAATATAATTGGTTGATATCATGGAAATTTTTCATTGATCAATGGAAAAGTATAGAGCAAGATTTGGGGGGTTTCATTATGTTGGGTGAGGAGGCGGTCTCCTCTTCTATAGTGGTGAACGCCCTCTGCAGGGATTTTACCATTCTGGCTGGGATAAATAAGATTATACAAAATCTCCCTGCTACGCGGTACCAGATAAGATTGTGGTGGGTGGTGGTAATAACCAAATATAAAAATGTACCCTGGTTAGCTGCCCCTGAATGGGACAAACTAGTCAAATTAAAGAATCACTCTAAGCAGAACGTTATGATCGAGCAGCTCTCTCCCACATCATAGGTTGTCTAGCCAGTTCAGCCGATGCAGTGCATGATGGAGCAACCAGAGGATTGGAGTGAGATCCCCTTGATTACCACACAAGAAAAAACTGTCGGGATGCATGGAGCCCACACACTCTCTCCTGGAAGATCGACCAAGAAAACTAAATCCTCAAAGTCGCGAAGGCGCCATGATGATTAGTTATTTCATTTCCTAAAAATTATTTTATTTTAAGTTTATTTAAGTTCAATGTAAATTTGGTTACAGTGAAAACAATTGTTGAGACAGTTACTTTTTCAAAGCTATTATTTAAAACCCTATTTCCCATCATGGGAGGGTTGTTGACAGAAGTGAGAAATTTTTCTAGTTTACTAAACTATTTGTACATGTTGCACAATTTTCTTTTACAATTCTGAAATTTATCCTGGTGATTTGAAGAAGATTTTTCTGTTATTTGTTATCTTTTGATCAACAATTGCAAAAACTAGACCAGAGGCTTGTCCTCGTTTAGGAATTAATCCATTTGTTTTTAATGTTTTGATATTTATATTATCAAACGTAGGACTGAATGATTTAAGTTGGATTGTTTTCAATTGAAAGCTTATCTTTTGTTTTGAAACAACTCATGCTCTATATTAGCGATTGTAGATTTACGTGTTTAGTTTATTTTGTTTGAATGTTAGTACTATTCTCAAAATATCATGGAGTTTTACTCTGTCTTTATGGATTCTAGTTCCAATATCTATTATTGACTGCGCTTATCTATAAAATTCAAAGTAGAGAAAGAGAATGCATTCACTTGTTGCACATATCTTTATTTAGCATGGGAATACTTATTATACTTAGACTTTTTCCATTTTAACTTTTAGTTTCTTTTCTTTTCTCAATTATCCTTGCCACCTCTTTCCAAAATTCCTCGATAACTTCTTCATGTTGCTTGGACATTGTTTCAGAGATTGTAATCATTGAATTATATTACTCTCTTCTGTTAATGCTATCATTTATTACAATGATCAATTATTTGACCTGACTTTATTCTCTTATTGAAAATTATATAGCTAAATATCAGGGTTACCCCCTGTGGTGCATTGGAGGTCAGTTGTGGCACCTAGAGTGGGAGGACTTACAAGTCCTCGATGAATGTGTACATAAGTCATTTGTATGTGGGAACGATTTGAGCACTAACAGAAAGATTGAAAGATTTAAAAATATATCATTGAAGCGAGAACAAAATAAATCTATCCCCGACAACAACAACAACAACAAATTTGTCGCCCAGATTGTACAGGTACCGCAACAATGCTCAAGACGGGGCTGTCACTCTGACCACTGCCCACTCCGTTCTAATTTTCTCCCAACATCAGACTATGGGGGGTAGTCCCTATGGAATGAGATGGAAGGAAAAAAGTTGGAGACCAACATGTTTGGGAGACACGGATGAGTGGCCTAGCCACTTGGTCGAATTTAAGCAAGGTTATTTATTAGATTAGAATCTTAATTCTGAGACCATTGCCTTAATGGAGTCACAAATCCTCCCTTTAGTAAATTAAAACCAAATGAACCGATGGACACCCGATGCTTGAGATGATTGACTAACCTATATGATATGCACAACTTAAGATCTAGGTGTAATTCAGTGATATTGGTAAATTTTAATTACATTCATAGTATAAATCTAACCTTTCCCCTAATTGTTCTGAGAAACAATCCTCAAAGTAAGTTGTGCAATGGAAGCAAACGGGAATCAGGAAATGAATATACCTCCCTCTGTGTTCCACCCACCCAGTGCCTCTAGCACTGCAGAGACTATGGCTCTAACGACTACAAGGTCATTGTGTTGACCACTAGGAGAATTTGAATCCCTCAAGCTAGATCGGAAATGGGTTGCCCTATGTCTCTATCAACCTAGCTTATGCTAGGAGGTAAGTTATTAGTACAATCTAGATCTAATATGAAAATGCACGATATTATGAGTGATTGTTATCTTGAATTAAGATTGGTTAGTTTACTTAAGTACTTATGTGAGATTTTAAATGAAAGAGTACTTAACAATGTTGTGATGCAATCTTTAAATAAGATAAGTACCAAGAGATACAAGTGTAAATTTCAAGTAACCAAATCTATCCACCAATTAACACAAGATGTTATGCAAAACCATGAGATCAATGAAATTAGTCAATTTCGGATTCATGATAATGTATATCAGCAATAAAGATTCAAAAAATTCAGACTTCAGCAATGAAGAAATACCAAATCAAACACCACTTATGCTTTCCCAAGATCACAAACATATGCCAATTTCCAAACAACTTGATTTACTTAGAAAACATGTATGTTAGCTTTCTCAAGATGTATCTTTCAGCAAAATTTCAGATTTAAAATATTAATTGCAGCAGTGAGTAACCACAAATCAGCAAGTCAATGATGCCTAAAAATAGATAACCAATATGCCCCAAAATAGAAAAATGTACAGGGATTCGGAAATTTCATTTTTTGTGGCTTTTTGGGAGTTTGATTCAGTAAATTTCAGAACTGATAAGTTTATTACAACAGTAAATTAGTGATAGATCAGCAAACTAAAAATACTGAAGATGATCCCCACAATGTCTAAAAATAGTAAGTTTTTCCGAAAAACTGAAAAAAAAAAAAAAAAAAAAAAAAAAAATAAATAAATAAATAAATAAATAAATAAAAATAAAAATAAAAAAAAAAACTGAAAAAAAAAAAAAAAAAAAACAATTTTTGTTAACCTTATTTAGGATGTGCTTCAAAAAAGTTTAGAACTGATTTTTTACAGTTATGCAAAAATTTCCAACAACCTAAATTTCAGATCTAGATCAAATTAGAGATGCCCAAGTGGCAAAAATTTTGAAAACGAAGATTTTTAATTCTAAACACTTTTGACCATATAGAATTTGATTTTAGGGGCCAATTATTTGTGATTTGCTTATTGTAGTAAAATTGTAGAAAATAAGGGTTTAAAGATCAAACCCTAGGCCCAAGGCCTTGAAGATACCACCGTTAAAAATCGTTCAAATTTTGGGATAATGTTGCCGCTTGAAAATTATAAATTTATAGACCTTAACCGTGTAAAACCGCAAAGTATTTAGCCTTAAAACTTCATATTAGGTTTTCAGGGAAATTTTGAGGCAAAAGAGACCAAGAAATGGAGATCAAGGTCACAAGAGTGTAATTTACGAGCATAAAAGGGCTAGGATGATAGATCGGGCCACAAGGAGGAATAATATGGCTTGAAAGGGCCAATGTTTTTCCAAATGAGTCTAGCGTTTGGGAAAATGAGGGTTTAGGGGCCTAAAACAAAGCCTAAGTCCTAAGGGCTAGAGAGAGGGAGTCACAAGTCCTTAGAGGGTTGCAGCTAGGGAGAGAGAGAGGAGAAGGGAGGAGGAATGAGGAGAATGAGGGTCGAGGAGGCTTACAGAAGAGTGACGGAGGGAGGCTGAGGGAATGAAGGGCTGAGGAGAAGAGGAGAGAGGAGGTTGAGGCCTCAAAACCCCACAACAAGGCCAAAATTTAGCCGTAAGCCAAGACGCCAAAGGGAGGTAGGTTGGTGTTGAGGGTTAGGAGGCCAAATATGGGGCTATAAGCCCTGAAAAGTTTGAAACCCTTGCTCCAAAAATTGGTACGCTTCAACTCTTTGATTTTTTGAAAAATTCCTCCGTGGAAACCCTACAAAAAATTCCAAGAGACTAGATATTACCCTCAAGGGCCTAGATCTAGCCCTTCTTCCACTTGACTCCTTGATCTAACCTGCAAAAATAGAAATAGAAACAACCAAACCGAAATATATACAAAAATGAATCTAAAACACCAACCCAAGTTAGAAAAAATAATTTACAAATTTATTTACAAAATATAAATCAGTATTCGACTATATTTTGAGAAATTAATTTTTATGATATTTTGCCTTGAAAGAATGGCTAAAACACTTCAGAAAAAATATTTCTCACTATATCCCTAGCGAATATTCAATCCACCATATAAAAAATAAAGATCCAAGCAAAGTGACCCTTGCCCATAGTCTGTGAACTTGGACACCAAGGATCGAGTACTTACAAACACTATGTATTATCTCAAAATAATAAACATAAAGCACCACATAGGAAGCCCATATTCAATACATACCACAGATCAATGAAAAAGGAACACCTCAAGTTGAACCCCAAATTCTTTTATTATGGTAGAAAAATAGTTCCCAACGGGACAATAATTTACAAAATGTTTCAGCAGCAATTCTAGCAAGAGTTCAAGAATTTTCCGATGATTGGAGACTCAAATGACTCGCTAATTTATAGATAAATCCTCCAGGTGGAAAAATAAAGGCTAATTTCTTTGATCCTTGTCAAAATAATCTTGGTTGTTGATAAACACTTCAATATACTCTATTCTTGGCCCTTGATTTCTAATTTTTGAGAAAATTCTGAAATATTTATTTAACTCCAAATTAATTAGCTCAAAATTAATTATTTTGAGCTAATTTCCTCAAAATTCTGAATTTGAATTAACCACCAAGGCCCAAGGGTCTAATTTTCCTTGAAAAATACAATATTCCCTTGGTGGAGGACCTTTAAAAATTGATTCCTTTAAGACCCACAAATTTTTCCACTTGGAGAATTAATTTTCCTAAGACAAATTAACTTGACTCTAATTAATTAATTTGCTAGCTTAGGATTTTACTTTATTTTCCAGAAAAAAAAATAATTAATTTACACATGGGGGGTTTAATTATTTTTCCCACCCTCATTTACATAATATTTTACATTTTTTACTCAAAGAGGGAATGCATATTAGGCTTAGACCCTCGAGACACATAAACCATATGTGACACATTATGATCTAGTAGACCAAGTGATTTGTAATAAAATAATTAAGCCATATAGCTTAAATTATTCCCAAACCAGTTTTACATTAGACTCGACTAAAACACTAGGACTCATCTAAGACATGGAAACAAATTTCACTCTATCTTTGGGGGTTTAAAATGGAGGGGGGGGAATCCTCTCATTAACCATGTTTAGAAATACAGGTAATCGTCGAGGTTAAAAAACCTCCTAGGATGAAATTTGTCACCAAAATCATATACTTACGTAGGTTGTTACATAGACTCAAGGTCATACTAGAATCATTTACATCATATAATTTGCAAAATCGGTGACCATGACACATAGATTGTAGATATGTGATCCGATTTGTTGAAAAAAATATTGGCGCTTCCGCTTCTTTGGAAATTTGACAATTTGAATGCAACAGATCAAATGTCTCAAAACCTTTTGTTTGCTCGATGTACACCTCCTCCTCAATAACTCCATTGAGAAATGTTGTCTTTACATCCATTTGGTGGATCTTCCACCCCATCTGCGTAGAGAGTGCAATAATTGATATAATGGATGAGTACCTTGCTATAGGAGCAAAGGTTTCCTCATAGTAAATTCCCTCAACTTGAGAGTATCCCTTGGCCATAAATCTGGCCTTATACTTCTCTATGCTTATGTATGTTGCATGCTTAACCTTGAAGATCCATCTCGAACCCACAACTGATTTATTTGTCGGTCTTTGGACCACTTTCGAAACATTTTTCTTTACAATGGATTCATATTCCTCCACCATTGCATCAACCTATATAGGTTTATTTATTGTTTCCTTGAAATATGATGGCTAAATCTCTACAAGCTCAATCATTAGAGTCATGTAGCCAGTGTACCTATCAAGTGACCTACTTTTCCTACGCAAATTTGAATGAGCTCCCACATTGTCTCTCGCATCCTTCACAAGTCTATCAGCTTGGTTCTTTTTTTGCCTTCTTTGGATGGTTCTATTTAAGTGGACGTCTCCACTTTTTTCTCTTCAATTTGTAGTTGCTCCACAACTTCTTGAGGCTCCTCCTTTGGAGCTAAAATCTCCTCTTTTGGTGGGATCTGAAACTCCCTCTCGACAGAGAACCACAACGCTTTCTCCTCATCAAACTTTACATCCCTTCACACAAATGTCATTCTAAGGGAAGGTAAGTACACACGGTAGTTGTGAGGAGTTTATGTGTAACCCACAAATACCCCCAACTCTGTTGTCGGCTCAAGCTTCTTTATTGATTCTTGTTAGCCTCTCTTAAATAACAATAATAAAACCAAAATAATAAATAGATTAATTAAATATTCCAAGTTAAGAATATGTGCCTAACTCTTGGGTTGTTCCTCAAATATTGGAGTTTGTTTAGTAACTCCTATCTTGGTGAGTTTTTGGTGAGAAATTATCTCAACCAAAGGAGTCTAAGATAGCATGGACTATCTTAGACATTGTATCTCATCTATTTAAATTGTAAACTAAATTCTTTTAATAAGAGAGAACGATGAGAATGCCATGAGGCTAAAGCCTCTTTTCCGCCATTGTTTTGTCTGGTTTTGTATCTGTGTTTTCTGCAATCTGTTTCTAAGTTATTTCATTTCTAACATGTGGTATCAAAGCATCAACAAATTCGCCAGTGTGCATCAACAAATTTGCCAGTGGGCATCAACAAATTTTCCAGTGAGCAGTCGACAGCAAAGAAGCAGTGAACAGTTTTCAGCACAGTGAAAGCAACAGTGAGTTGTTTTTTACATCATCAGCCAGCGGGCTTTGAAAAAATTTTGTCAGTGGACAACGGATGCTGATTTCATGCAAAGGACATATGGATCCTTTTGCAACTTGGCACTTGATGGAGTTGTCAATCGAAATTCAGAGATGAATCAGACATACAGCTGACTCATGGTCTCTACATATTGCAGTTTTTCAGCATCTAGCTTTGGCGGTTTTTCAGGCAATGTTTTTTGAGGATCAACATGAGAACTTGGAAGATGGTTCCTCGTTCTTATTTTGGATTTTTCATTGAAGGGGGGAATGTTAGCCTCTCTCAAATAAAAATAATAAATTAATTAATTAAATATTCCAAGTTAGGAATATGTGCCTAACTCTTGGGTTGTTCCTCAAATATTGGAGTTTGTTTAGTAACTCCTATCTTGGTGGGTTTTTGGTGAGAAATTATCTCAACCAAATGAGTCTAAGATAGCACGAACTATCTTAGACATTGTCTCTCATCAATTTAAATTGTAAACTAAATTCTTTTAATAAGAGAGAATGATGAGAATGCCATGAGGCTGAAGCCTCTTTTCCGCCATTGTTTTGTCTGGTTCTGTATCTGTGTTTTCTGCAATCTATTTCTGAGTTATTTCATTTCTAACAATTCTTTGGAGACATGGCTGTAAACAGAGGCTTCAAAAATCCTGAAGTGCGACACATTTTTATTTCTCCCCGAGAAAGCCTCCTCTGGTGTAATCATACCAAGAATCCGATGAGGACTCTAGTTCTACAAATAGAATATTATGTTGCATGCCTCAGCCCACAAATGTAGAGGTAGACCTTGGTCATGCACCATAGCCCACCTTGGTCATGCACCATAGCCCTTAAAACTCCCACAATGCTACGATTCTTTCTCTAAGAAACCCCATTATTTTGTGGGTTGTGGGGTGTTGTCAACTCTCTTTTAATGCCTCCTTTCACACAGAAAGTTTTGAATTCATTCAAAGCGCACTAAAATTCAATTATTGCTCCTGAGAGACTTCACCTTTTGGTCGATTTATTTCTCAACTAGTGCCTTGAATTATACGAAATTGGAGAATGTCTCATCCAACTTCTACATGAATAAGATCCAACACTTCCTTGAGAAGTCATCAATAAAAATCAAAAAAATATTTGTATCTGGCAGTGGAGGTTGTCGAGAAAGTTCCACAGACATCAAAGTGGATCCTTTCGAAGACTGCATGTGCTTTGTTGTCTCGATCATGGAATGCGGATTTTGCATGCTTCCACAAGGTACATCCTTTTCATACATCTTGTTGATCAAGTGATCCTTTGGGGATGCCAGTGATTATTTGTTGCATAATCTTTAAGGCGCCATGATGCAAATGGCCAAGTATTTTGTGCCAAATTTCATAGACACCGCGAATCTGCACTTTCTCCCCCTTACTGCTTAATGCAACATAACCTTCCACGTCTAGATTATACAATTACTTCACACGAACCCTAATTTGCTTCACCTATCCAGTGGTTATGTGTCTTAAGAATTCTTTCCCTTTGCTAAAGATCACATTATAACCACGGTCTTCCAAAACTACAACAGAGATGATATTTTTCTTTAGGCTTGGAACAAACATGACATCCTTGAGCCTCATAAGGGAGCTTGACTCCCTTTGAAAGGTGATTGTACCAATCACGGTCATGTTGTACCTTCCATCGTCCTGTAGGTCGATGTGCATCTAGATATATTTCTCCTCCAGGTCACTGAAAAAGTATCTACACTCTGTCATGTGGAAAAATGCGCCTAATTCCAAGTACCACATGTTACCCATCATTGTGTTGGTCATGCATGCAATAGGGGTGAATTCAAGCTTGAACTATGAAGCTAAGACTTCACCTATTTCTCCTCCTGAGGTATTCTTGCTCAAGTTTTTGTGTGGACACTTCATGGCATAGTGCTTGAATTCATGACAACTAAAGCATTTAGTTATGGACAAATCTTTCTTCTTGCCCCCTTGGCTGGATTTTGGTTTGGTTTGAGATTTCTTCCCCTTTCCCTTCTTTGCCTCTCCAACCAATGCAAATTTTTCTTCATCCTTGCCCTTGGATGAAGTCCCATCTCTGGTATTCCACCTTATTTCCTCCTATACCAAATCAGACCATAAGCATTCCCAATTCAGTAGTTTCTCCCTCTTGTTCATCGAACCTTGGTAGTTATGCCAAATCTTGGGAAAGCCTAGAAGAGATAGGCTTACCAAGTCATCTTCTGCAAAATTAAAACCAACCCCACCAAGTCCATAACAAACTTGTGTAAATATGCTCAGATATTGTGGGATAGTGTCATTCTTATGCATCTTGATATTTCGAATTTTATCCTTAAGCACCAGCTTCCTGTGGTCACTACTATTTTCGAACAATCTTTTCAGTGCTTTCCACATTGTGAAAGGATTTTCTTTCCCATGGATATTTGAGACAATGTGATCATGTATTCCCTCCAAGATTATTCTCCTCACCTTGGCTACATATTTCTTCCATTAGGCTAGGTTTTTTGCATCAATTTTTTGTGGTTTTGCAATGTATTTCTTGACATATTCTGGAAATCCATTTTCATCCAATACTGCCTTCATGTGATCCTTCCATGCAATGAAATTAGAGTTTCCTTCCAAGGTACACTCTAGTCTCAACCCGTTGAAGGTCATCTTCCCAACTCTGAAGAGATCCTGCTACACTGAACTACAAATTCGAACCTCCTGAGAAACAACTTTGAAATTATTCTTCTAATGTGAATCAAGCTCTAATACCATGTAGAAATTATGGTGTATATTTTCAACTGCTCATGAAAGTTTAATCAAAATCGCAAGACACAAACCTACTCTATTGCTCTGTGGAATTCAATTCACAATTTAGAACATCAATCACAAATATCCAATGAGAAATAACACACATGCACACAATATTTTTCAGGGGAAAGAAATCTGATAAAAACAGCTATGCCTGCTTGCATTAATCTGATGAATAGAGATGTATTATAGTTGATATCTCAATATGGGCTCAACCTGCAAGTGAATAACCTATATCTATACTCATTGAAAATATTTGACCCAGATTTAGTTAATTTCTAACTCTACTTGAGCCCCTATTTCCTTGCGTAATTCCTGAGGAAAGTATGCCCCTATTATTTCAGAATTTCCTCCAAAATGATTGTGCAACTCCCAAGGTTGATCATCCGACTTCATGCAACACCTGTACACTCAAGACTAGTCTACAACTGATGTTACACTGCCTTGGAATCTCCACCACAATTGGGGAACTCGAATTCTCTGCATGCACTAGCTATTTTGGGTTGATTGATTAGTTAACTAGATGGTCATTGAGTTAGACTGAAGTCCCACTGCACAACTGACCTTCCACTAGTTCCTCCAACAGTTAGAAATAGTTTAACTTAAACAACATAAAGTAACTAACCTTGATTGCTACAAATTAGCAATCACACATGCTTAACTGAACTCCAAAACCTCTAACTCAAATTTACTGAGTAAACTGAGTGACACGAGCCATGTCACACAAGCTAACTGCATCCAAGTTGTTTGCTAATGTGGAAATTCGAATTTTCTCAATTTGACCAAGAAAAAATCGAATTGAGACTTTCTTGCTGCATTTTCAACAAAAATATAGGACATTAATAACTCTCCTATTTTAATTGCAATCTATTTAACCAACTCTCTTGGTAGGTTAAAAATGGTTTTGAATTTTGGAAGAAAAGGCCTAGTTGCACTTTTTTACTAGTTTATTTTCTAATATAATCTTAACGAAATTTGATTTAATGTGCCAACGAAACATGACAGAGTTTTCATTATTATTGGTTTTATATTGCTTATATTTTTGGTAGTATTATTGGTTTTTTCTTGCTTAAATTTTTCATTAGTATCATTTAAGCTCATTCATGTTTATAATTGAAAGATTTAATAATTTACTATTGTCTTATTGTATCTATAAGTTATAAGCATAATAAGACAAGATTATATGTGGATTTTGTTCATATAAGAATTCAATTAACTATTTAATTCAATCAAATACCATATATAATGTCCTTTTGATTAAATGGTTTATCAAAGAGATCTATATTTCTAGTTATTGAGCCATCTTTTGATTTCATAGATAAAATTTTATCTGGATTATGTTATATAGGACATGAAATAGCTCTCCTCTTTTGATTGCAATCTATTTGAGCAACTCTCTTGCCACAAAAAAAAGGGTCCTGAATTTTGGAACAAAAGGCCCAATTGCACTTTTGTAGTAGTTTCTTTCTAATATAAACTGAACCACTTGTATTCTATGTCCCAATGAAGCAGGGCATAATTAAAATTATTATTAGTTTTGACTTGTTTAAACATTTTAGTGGTATCATTTAAGCTTACTTGTGTTTATAATTGGAAGATTTAATAATTCGCGTGCTAAAGAGGTGATTGCACATATATAATTTTTACCCGGATTATGTTATATAGGGCATGAAATAACTCCTCTTTTGATTGAAATCTATTTAAGCAACTCTCTTGTCACGTAAAAAACAGTTTTGAATCTTGGAAGAAAAGGTCGAGTTGCAATTTTGTTCTAGTTTCTTTTCTAATATTAGCCGAACCACTTTTGATTCTATGGCCCAATGAAGTAGGACAAAATTGGAATTATTATTGGTTTTGGATGGCTTAAATTTTTTATTGATATCATTTAAGCTTATTCACGTTTATAATTGCAAGATTTAATAATTCATTGTTGTCTTATTGGATATGTTAGTTGTAAACATTATAACATGATTTTAGATGCGAATGTTGTTCATATAAGTATTCGACTAACTATTTAATTCAATTTATTACCATATACAACGTCTTTTGATTAAATGATTTATTGAAGAGACCTATATTTCTAGTTATTGGGTCATTTTTTGATTTCATATAAAATTTTGCTTGAATTATATATTAGAAATTGTAGTTTACTTAGAATTTATTCTTTCACTTTATTGTCTTTAATTAGAATAATTATCTCACTTTCTATATTACTATTTTAGTTTCTATATCCTTAAGGCTCCATTTATTGGAGCATTTTTCATAGTAGAATCTAGACTCATTTCAAATTTAGTCGAAATCACTACTTAAAATGGAAAAAATTCCACTTGGAACTATGAATGAATGATTTCTCAAATGTTGATGATCTTGTTTTTGGCCATCAACACCTTATTACTACTATAAGATAATTGACAAAAAATAGATTATTTTGTTAAACCAACACTTCAAAAATCTATATGCTTTCACATTAAAATTCTAAGTATAAATACGTTTAATGAAAAATTATAGTCCACATAAAATCCACAAAAGGTGTGTTGGACAAAAATTCATAGAGCATATTGTAAAGTTAAGAATTCTCTATATTATAGATCTTGGGTGCATTCATGTTATTTTCGATAATCAACAACTTGTTTCAATACATATCTATCTCACCACCAAAAATAGAAATACATTTATTTTCTTTAAGATCATCATGAACTTCTTTTGAAATCATCACAACCTAAAATCATCTAGACTTTGAATAATTTTTAAAATATTGGAACAAGCAACACTTTAGACTAGTGACTTGATTACACTATTTCAAAGTAATATCATTTCAACAAATCGATGATGCATACCTCCTTTCCTTACTTTAGAAGTATGATGTGGACTTTCGAACAATGTTTACAAAACATTCATTCATTACAAGAAGTAAGCGTCTAATGTCCCATAGCTTCCACTCTATTACTAGAGGAAAAAATTCTAGGGAAATGATTTCTTGAGTAGAGTTTCTTCTCATTGATATATAAGTAAGATCATACTATAATCAAAGAGTCTTATTGTGGAGATGGGAAAAATTTTATGCAACACACAAAATTAATACTAAGGCCAAATATAATGATTTCAAAATATCACACTAAACATTATCTCTAAAACTTAAGAAGTCTATGTAATAGACAATATGAAAAAAAAGGTCAAATGGAAGTGATTCCAGTAAAGTGACGAAAAATGTGATCTTGAAACATCATTGATGAAACATTCAAGTTCATGCATGCCTTCATGAGCTTATTGTTCCAAGCAGTCACTGGATTTTTTAACAAGGTTATTTTTTTTATATAATTTTTAAATGTTTTATACAAAATAATTTCTTAGTTTAATTCATTCTAATAACACATTATTATAGAAAGATATATAAAGTTTAACTTTTTTTTATCTCTACAATGATTAATATTGTTAGGTGAAATATGGATTTTTAGATATCGAATATTCAAAAAAATAATTTGACGTTGACATTTAGGTTACAACAAAGTTATGAACTAAATAAATGTTAAATCTTCGACTACATGATTATCTTGGGCTAGCTAATACTTTAGAAGAAAAAATTATTTTTATAGGCACTAAGGTCACAACTTTACCAATTTTGCTTGTTCATTTACCTTAGAGATTAAATCATAGTTTAGATCATTTCTATGATATATTGCTTATGCATTTAGTCCCCAAATTCAAGGATCACTCTACCTAGATCACAAATAAAACATTTATGGTTCAAAAAAAATATTAAGCTAGATGTTCTAACATTTTCTTCTCAAAAGTTTTTTCCAAAAAAAATATTGAAATTGTTTTTATTTTTATGCACTTTGTAAAGTTTTTATATAAAGTTCGACTATAAATAAAGCATTATATATAAATTAAATATATGTAAATAACATAAAGTGTTTTTGTTTAAGGCACATGTTTCTTTTCAAATCCTAAATGCACGCTCAAGGATCGTTGGTTATTAATCAAAAGTGGACCCCTCGCTCATTCAACATTTAGCGAAGGTGGGGTCTCCAATTTGTTGTTTTGAATAAAGCAGACTCCCCTCACATTAAACTGGATACAGCCCCCCACCCCTCGCTATTCTGCTCTGGTTTTTGTTTCACCATACGTAAGTTGATGTCATGTGTATGTTTGCCCCTAGTTCAAAAGTTTGACTTCAAAGTTTAAACCTAGGTTTTCAAGGATTATTTCTCGCCATGTTCAAGAAGCAATTGAGACAACAAATACAATGCTAGCAACGAGCCAGTAAAGTAACACAGTATTTATGGTTAATTTTTACCATCTTTTTCCCTTATTTAAAGATGAGTCAGTGAAAGGGCAAGATGATTAGAACTCATTCCAAAACCCCTCAGTCTGCCACCTATGTGAAAAATAGATGAAATGCCATTAGTAGACAGGGATATTAGAATTATTGAAACACAATGTGAATTTGTTTTGTATGAAATTAAGAGTTGTGCATTTCAGAGATTTCAAGATCATGATTCTAAAGGTCAGACCAAACATAATCTTAAAAGCTTAAGAAGTCTATGCAACAGAAAATATGAAAAATAACGTCAAATGGAAGTGCTTCCAATAAAGTGACAGTAAATGCGATCTTGAAGCATAATTGGTGAAACATTCAAATTCATGCATGCCTTCATGAGCTTATTGTTCCAAGCATTCATATTTTTAGGACAACTTCAACAACTTTATATTTGTAATAATATCCACGAAAACCAAGCTTTAAATGATGGATGTTAAGGGAGATCCATTTTCCCAAATCTCCCTTCGAATTAACCTCATAAACATCTTCCCCGCGACCACTCCACTTTAGCACCAACGCGAAGAAGCGGGCCCCATGTAACATGACCCTCGTGACCACCATATTAAATCTCGATTCTTGTTTATTTGAAATCCAAGCGCGAAAGGCTTCCTTCCCAACCTTCCGAGACATAAATCTCTGAGTTAGAGATTATTCTCCCATCAACTTACATGCACGGATTCCTATAATGTCATGTTCCTGGATGTTGGATCTAGAAGCTTTCGTTGGTGTGCATCCTTTCAAACTCCCGCTAGACAAAACAAGAGACAAAAAAATTCCCAATGTTTTTTCTATGTCACTTGCAACAATCTCAGTCTTGATGATTTCAAATGGTGTCTCTCAGAGAAATATCCGATGAATTTCCTCCGATACTTTTGTGTCCAACTCACTGTAATGAAGGAGGTAGTTAACCTTGTCATCATTATTGGTGATTTATATGTCTACAAGGATGTTAAAACTTATAGGAATAATTGGAGATGCTATTGATTTCATTTGATCGAGGACCTCAACAAATTTGATCAATGGTTATTGTTTAATAGTGAAGCTCGTGGACTTATTCTTCTTTGCTTCTCCTCCCCCACAAATATCATTATTTCATGCTTCGATGTGATCCATCTATGTGGATCCATAGGCACTTCAAAGTGCATTACAACCATGTTAGGACTCCTGGTTTTTACAACTCCCGGATCTATAATTTTGTATCGAGAAAAAAGATCACTCACAGTTAAATCATATGTGCTCATATTTTTTTTCCAGATTGAACCATGTTGGGCTTAAAAAATAAGAAGGGAAAAAATCAAATTGGGAAAATGCAAGAAAAATGCACATATGCAGATGGAAATGGGAGACACATCATGCCCCTCATCCTAGTGGGCCTTTTGTGGGGCTCTAAGCTCAAGTGTAAACTCTATGAGCTCTCCTCTACTTGTATAATAACATTTTAAGTCCCTATATTAATAGTGTAGTCCCTTATTATGTTAGTGTAGCCCCCCTTTTTTTTATTGTTGTACCCTTGTAACCCCCATATTGTTATTATTTTTCCCTTACATTATTATTGTTAGGTCGGTTAGGATTACATTGTGGCCCCACTAGGATTACATTGTGGCCCCATGGACTCCTATATATAGAACGGAGGTTTTTCATTTGTATCATCCAAGAATTGTTCATTCATGTAATGTATTGGAGGTTTCCCCCTCAAATTGTCTTATTTCTAAGGCGTTGATATCTCTTTTCTTCTATTTTTGGAGCTGGTTTCACAACATTTGGTATCAGAGGTTTGGATTCTAGGGTTTCGCTGCTCCAAATAGTTCATCGTGGAATTTTCACTATAAATTTTTTTCTATGAAGGTTCAGAATCTAAAAATTTTAGAGTGCAAAGCCGAAATCCTGAGGAACATTGTCGCAAAATTTCATAGCTTGGTTTGCAATAGTTTCAGAGATATGGTCTGTGGAAGTTAGGGCTTTTTGCAGGCTCCTGAATTTAACCTAAACAGGTCATCGTGGAATTTTCGCTATAACATTTTTTCTACGAAGGTTCAGAAGCTAAAAGTTTTGGAGTGCAAAGCTGAAATCCTGAGTAACATCGTCACAAAATTTCAGATCTTGGTTCGCAATATTTTCGGAGATATGGTCTGTGGAAGTTAGCTCTTTTGCAGGCTCCCGAATTTCATCTCAAAGAGGTGATCGTGGGAAAATATTCATAACTCTCTCTCTGAGCATCGAATTGGAATTTCTGTAAAAAATGGCCACAATTACACGGACTGTAGTTTCCTTTCTATCAATTTAAGAGACGAAGGAGCAAACAGTGACACGTGGCAAGTCATACAAGTTCGCTCTACTGAACTAGTCCATAACTAGGTCATTGTGGGAGATTGGACATAACTTTGTCTTGAAGAATCCAAATTAGGTCAGACCTATGGCATTCAAAAGAGGATTCAAAGGGATACCTTAGGGCCAATTTTCAGATATTGAAGATCCAAAATCACAGAGATAATTCAGTTTCAATATCGAGCTCCTCAAAAGCAAGAAAAAGGTGTGTATTTGGTTTTTAAAATTGCATAACGTTTGTTTGAAAAAACAGTTTGAAGTAATTCCAAGGGCATATTTTAGAATTTTTTTCAGTATTGGGCTCTACAATGCCTCAAAAAAATAATTCCATACCCATCAAGCCCTCAAAAATCTATACTATGACGCATGAAAAGGAAGAATTGCAGTATGAGATATCAAAATTACGGTACCAAGTGCAACAAATTTCGATCTTACGAAGAGCAACCGAGGATGGCATAGATAGTTTAAAATCAGAAATGGAGGCTAAGTTGGATGGTTTGAAGGATCAAATAATAGCTAATATGGATGATAAATTAGTGGAAGATCACATCGAGCATCAATGACAAGTTCTCCAACTCTCAAAGGATAACCTAACTTTGGTGCATAATCTAATGAAACAACAACAAGATCAACATCACATCGAAAGAAGTTCTAATGCAATCATAGAAACAAGAACTCAACAAGTACGATCAATTTCAGAGTATCTCAGCAAGTGGAAGAACTTTCCTGTAGAAGATTCCACATGGGAGGATGAGAATTTTATATAGAAGCATCAAGAAATAATCAAGCGTTGAGGACAACACTTGTTTGAAGGAGAGGGGCATGTTAAGTCCCTATATTAATAGTGTAGTCCCTTATTATGTTAGTGTAGGCCCCCTTATTATTATTGTTGTACCCTTGTAACCCCCATATTGTTATTATTTTTCCCTTACATTATTATTTTTAGTTTCGCTGGATTACATTGTGGCCCCACTAGGATTACATTGTGGCCCCATGGACTCCTATATATAGAAAGGAGGTTTTGTAATTTGTATCATCCAAGAATTTTTCATTCATGTAATGTATTAGAGGTTGCCCCCTCGAAGTGGCTTATTTCTAAGTCATTGATATCTCTTTTATTCTATTTTTGGAGCTGGTTTCACAACATAACATCCTTGGCCTTCCCTTGTATATTGTTTTGGTTACTTCCTTCTCATGGAAATCCCCCTCAGGATTGGGGTTATTCTACATGTGACCAAACCCACTAACCAAATTCCTCAATTCATGTTGAGTGATGCATGTGAAGTTTGATGCAGTTTGAAATTGAAAATTCGTGGCTTAGGCAGGTTGCACTAGATATAATTAGAATTAAAGTGAAGGTTTGGAAAAAATTATCAAATTATTTTGTTATATAACAAGAGTTGTGTTGTCGACAGATATTGTCTCTCCTAGAGACAGTCTAGAGTTGCCATAGACCAGTGCCTAGGACATCTTAGCATAGCAAGGAGCATATAATAAAACTTGGGTGTCAATCCAAAGGCTCTCCTGCTATCTCTTGTAAACAAGGAAATTGATTTAAATGGGACCAGAACTTACAGAAACTGCCACAGGGAAAGTAATATTGCAGAGACAAAATGCAAAGCCCCGACACAAAAGCGTCAGACAGTTAAGAGACAATTTACTGTAAAGAGGGCCGATTCAAGTAATATGCCACAGAAATTAAATATCAGAAGGTGTATGCAGGGAAAGAAATATGAGAAGATATTAGTTAACTTTGGACTGATACCCAGATACACAACAGAACCATATATGGGCTTATCATTCTAAGAATCCATACATGACAATGGCGTTTTAAAAGCACCCTCCCAAAGAAACTAATATAGTAGAAAGATGGATGAAATGAACATGAAACAGTATATCATGCCTGAGCCATATTTAAAGCGCTTGACTGATCCAAGTATGGGTATCAACTAGGATAAATCCTTACCTAAAATCAGTGAGCCACTCACATTCCAGTACATGATACAAGAAGATGGATAAAATGAAATGTTATATTAAACACATAAAAGGAAGTTACACACTGTGAGATACCAAAGACCAGAATCCTCTAATACAGATAGAACTCCTCCTCACTGAGACCCTACGGGCTCTGAGCCTTCATACAAAGCCTTACAAGATGTATACAAAGATGCCTTTCACTGCACTATTTTCTGATAAAAATCTGGAACCCTTACAATGTTTTTCTTCCTGGTTTTTATATAGGAAGAAGAAGAAAAACCGATAAAAGAAGTCAGTGAAAACATTAATTTGCATAATTAAAAAAAAACTGGCGGAAAAATTTGCGCCCATATTGTTTGACGGTTCTGGAATGCTAAGCGTACTCTGTAGCTGGCTTCATGAAATAAATGCACTGGGTGGAAAATCTATTCAGGAGCACGGCAAAAAGCAAAATCACACCAACATTCTGTCCTTTCCTGAAAGATAAATTTACTGCAATAAAACCTGGAGGGTTTAGTTCTCTTGTGCATGGTACCCTCTGTCTTCTAAATTTGAATTTGAATTTAAAATCTTCAATGTCTGGCCCCGAATTCCTTGATTTTTCATTGGTATTTCTTCGCCGCTCCATTAATATCTCCATCTACTCAATTCGTGTTTCGGGTGGCTCCAGAGCATTTGATAGATCTTGACCCCTGCTTCTTAGATAGTTGTCATGTCACAACAACCTCCCAAGCTTTTCTTCCTAAATTTGCCTCTGAAGAATTGTCCTTCGAAGAAGCATCGGCTTCTGTAATGGAGGCTGCGAATTATGGTCGTTCTCCACCGCCATAAACCTGCAAAACTCACAAACTTGTTAAAGAAAAACAGACACAGAGATGATGGACGTGGCAGGGTTGAATGGAGATGATTGTGTAGGTGAGTGGAATGGCGGAATAAAACAGGGTGGTGGTGAAAAACTCAGCGCAACAATGTTGGGTCGAAGAGTGAGGGTTTTTAACGTGAACATTATAATCTGACTAAAAAATAGAGCACATAAAGGGCCGAGGAGAATTTGATAGACACGTAGATTATTGGTGGGTGAACGTATGACAGATTGTATGGAAAGGATGACGTGAAGGTGGACTTGGTCAACCAGCGGAGCTTGTAAATGATTCTGGACCATACGATCCGCAAACAGGATCAACGATTAACAATGTATTGGAGACCGATGCAAAGGCGGGCCCGGGACATTGTACACTGGGCTTAACACATGCACATCTTCACAGCGCGACGACCGTCGGATGATGCCTTTCAGATCGAACGGCTCACATAGATTTCGCTGCACGTCTTTATCCGTATGATAATGCGCGATGAGCGGTGGTATTCAAATAGTGACCTGGGACGCGTGGCATCTGCTGAATGGAATCGCTGGGATTTGGATAATACCGCCTGCTGCTGAAAAGCTGTGCGATGGAAACAGACCGGTTTTGAGAAATGAACGCAGGCGCGGGGACCACCATGGAAAGTTGTTTGTGGACCGTTGATTTACTTTTGATCGGACGGCTAGGGGTGTGCCCGATATCCTCTCATGCTAAGCGCCTTTCAGTCTGGCACTTGGTCTAGCACTCGAGTTGTATGGGGAATAAAATAAAGGGGGGTGAGACTGAGGGGGCTAGGCCCGATATATCTTTAAGTGCAGATTTTAGCCTTTGTATAATGTGTTTCGTGGGCGGGAAGGGTAACGATAGATAGGATATGAAGGTCTTAGGCCACAAAAGAGGTTTTAAACAGATTCAAACGGGACTGTAAGCCAGAAACTTGAATGGAGGGGCTAATATAGTCAACATCGGCTCCATCTGGGGATGACACGTTCGTTCCTGGACGTGTCGAGAACTTCGCAGACCTCCTGTTTATCATTTTTGTAAATCCTGTTCTTCAGCCCCTCAGTACTTCACTCCATAATTTATCAGCACGTCCACCTGGATTAAACCAAAACTGGAACAAAACCTATCTACAATATGGTACATCAGGCAATCCATGCTTGAATCAGAATTGGAAGTATGGTTTAAGAAATTGACCATTTACAGGGGCATCTAACCAATCACCCCGTAAATTGTCCAACATAAATGTGTTATTATTTCCCTGTTCCACAATTTTGAAGGGACCAAACCAGAGGGGGTCAAATTTGGCATGCTTTCCTTTTTTAGCCCTCCGGATATCCCATCTGAGCACTAGATCTCCAATCTGCAATTTTCTGTCTTTTGCATGCTGATCAAATATATGTTTCATTTTCTCCTGATATTCTGTTAACCTCTTATTCACTTGATCTTGTGTTTCCTCTAATTCTACCAATTGATTGATTCTCCTGACCATATCATCCGGTTCTTCCTGACTTTCTTGCATAAAGCGTGCCACTGGTAAGGCCAGCTGTATAGGAAAGACTGTTGCTCGTCCGTATACCAATTCATATGGAGATTTCCCAGTCGCTCTCTTGTTGGTGATTCTATTAGCCCATAGAGAAAATTTCAATTGAGAATCCCAATTCTTCTGATTTTCATTTATAATCTTTTTCAGGGCCCTCACTAGAGTTTTGTTGGAAGATTCTGTCAAGCCATTTCCATGTGGATAGTAAGCTGTGGAGTGATTCAATGTGATATTATACTGCTAGCAGAAATTTACAAATTTTGCAGACTTGAAGGCCTATGCATTATCAATCACTATTTTAGCAGGACAGCCAAACCTAGCTATGATGTTTTCCTACATGAATTTGATTATCACAGTATCTGTAGCATTCCTTGCAGGTATGGCTTCCACCCATTTTGTAAAATAATCCGTGGCATTCAATATCCATTTATGTTGGCCGCTTGATGGGGGATGTATTTATCCTATAAAATCTAATCCCCATTGTTGGAATGGCTCATCCACGTGAACAGGAATTAGGGGCAGAGCTGCCAACTTCTGTCTCTCAGCAAATTTTTGACACTTATCACATGCTCTGACCCAAGTAAAGACATCTCCAAATAATTTTGGCCAGTAGAAACCGGCCTTCAAGATTTTATGAGCTGTAGCTCTCCAGCTATAATGTCCTCCACAAGTTCCTTCATGAAATTCTATCATTATAGTCTCCACTTCATTTTCTGTGAGGCATAGGAGTAAGATGCCTGAAGGGTCCCTCCAATATAATTGACCACTGGCAACTATATACTTTTGTGACTTCAATCTTAATGCCATGTATTTTGATTTATCACAGCTGGGAGGACAGCTGAGTGTCAAAAGATATTCTACTGTTTCTTTATCCCATGGACTAGTGAGATACTTCATGTGTACTTTCTGAGTAGCCATCTCCAGTCCTTGCTGTACTTTTTCTTTCCCAGACTCTTCATTTGCAATCATGGACAAATTTATGCCCAGATCTTGATAGTTCGATTCAGATAACATTTTAGCAAACCCCTGTCCTTTGATTAACTTGGTAGGATGAATATCCAAATCATACTCCTGTATTTTAGCAATCCACCTCCCTCTTTTTCCTTCACTATCTCCCTGAATGAGAATGTCTTTGACAACTGCTATAGGGACGTATGCAGTAATGTGAGACTGCAAAACATATGTTCTAAAGGCTTTGAGGGACTTCACCAAGGCATATGCCTACTTCTCTAATATGTTATATTTCAATTCTGCATCATGAAGCACCTGACTGAAGAAGGTAATAGGTTGTTCATATCCTTCTTTGTTTTTCTGTAGCAGAACTCCAGCTACTGTATGGGGTGAAGCAAATGAAAAGATCATAAAGGGTTTTGAATAATCTGGTCCAGCTAGTACAGGAGCTTCAGCAAAAGCATTTTTTATCCTGGTAAAAGCTTCTCGTGACTCCTGTGACCATTTAACTTCATTATTCTTTTTCAGCATATCAATTATGTGCCTAACTATTTCAGCATAGTTAGGAATAAACCTTCTCACAAAATTGATACGCCCTAAAAATACCTGCACCTCCTTCTTATTCCTAAGCAGAGGAATACCATTTATGAATTCTACTCTTTTGGGGTTTATTCTTACCCCATCCTTAGTCACAATGTGCCCTAAAAGCTTGCCTTCCTCTAATGCAAATAAAGACTTTTGTGGATTGAGAGAAATACCATACCTTCTGCATTTTTCAAAAGTTCTTCATAAATGCTCAATGTGCTCATTGTCATTTTTTGAAAACACTGTTATATCATCAAGGTACACCACCAGAAATTTATCTTGCTCCCCGACAAAGGCTATGTCCATGGCCCTTTGGAAAGTGGCTCCTGCATTAATCAACCCAAAAGGCATCCTGGCGTACATAAATGTGCCCCATGGTGTAGTGAAAGAAGTCTTCTTCTGATCCTCTGGGAGCACAGCTATCTGATTATAACCAGAAAAACCATCCATCATTGACATTCTAGAGGCTCCCACCACTTTCTGCAGGATGTGGTCCATTTTGGGCAGTGGATAATTATCTTTTAAAGATGCTCTGTTTAAATTCCTGAAATCCATACATAGCCTTATTTCTCCATTTTTCTTTCGGACAGGAACTAGATTTGCTACCCATTCAGAGTACCTTAATGGTACAATTATTTTGGCCTTTAGCAGCTTCTTGATTTCTTTTTCAATGGACGGAAGCAGCAGAGGATTTATCTGTCTTAGCTTCTGCTTATAAGGCCTTGCATCTTCCCTCAAAGGAATTTTGTGCTACATTATGCTAACATCAAAATTTTTCAGGTCCTGATAGGACCATGCAAATACATCTTTATAAGATTGAAATAATTTCAGGTATTTTTCTTTATACTCCTCTGGGACCTTCTTGGATAATTTTACAATTTTAGGATCAGCCTCAGTACCCAGATTTAGGTCTTCCACTTGATATTCTTGTACCATTTTACTAGGTTGCAACGGGACATCATTCTTGTCAAACAACCTTTCTAGGGGGACCAGCCCTCTAGGGATAACATTTCCTTTCAGCTGCAACACTTTACTTCCTGCCATTTTCTCTTCCCAATTGTTCTCTGGAACATTTTCAGTCTCTTCTTCATCACAGTCATCAATCTCCATATTAGAGAATTCTCCCACTGTTTCTAGGAACCTCTTCATTTGTTCCTCATCTTCGAATACCTGCCAATGCCTGATATTATCTGGGATAGATGGCCTATAACTTACCTCAACTTCATACCTCAAGAGAGGGTTTTGAGGAGGACGAAATGTGCTAGCAGCTACAGCAAGAGAATCTGCCATTCTATTCTATTCTCGAGGCATGAACTGGATATCAAATGCTGAGAAGAAGTTTTCCACCATGTCCCATACTTCATTTCTATAAGCTCTCAGCCGAGGATGTTTGGTTTGACACTGATTTTTGACTTGTCTGACCACCAGCTCAGAATCTCCCAGAACCTTTAAACTCTGTATACCCATGCTCTTGGCTGTCTGCAATCCTAGCAACAGTGCTTCATATTCAGCCACATTATTAGTAGCTTCGTATTCCAATTTAAAAGACGGTGGCACCCATTTTCCTGTAGGAGAGATTAATAATACTCCAGCCCCATTACCTTCTCTTGAATTTGCTCCATAAAAATGTAGAGTCCATACTCCTGCCTCATGGTCCTCTAAAGGCTGCTCAGTCTTGATTTGACAGAAGGAAGGTTCATGAGCATAATTTTGATCTTCTTCTAACATCAAACATGAGAAATCTCCTTCCTTGCTGTAAACTGGTGAATTATCTGAGCTGTCAGCCTTAGTAACCATCTTGACAAATATGGTTTCTCTGTACAACCTCCTCTCCTGGCCACCAAAAATAGGGATCGTGGCATAGGTTAAATCCATCTTGAGTGACCCACCGATTTTTGTTCCCCAAGACCTTGACAACAACATTCCAAAACGAGCTGGGATGTCAGCTACCACGATGTCCATTACCACACTTTTTGCTGGGATTTGGGCCAGATTGACTACCAAATCCTTGATCATCCCTAGAAAATTAACTCTTTTCTGGCTTCACCTTCCAGATATTGCACAAACAGTCTCAAGACCACATCTAAATGTTCTACATTAAAGTTTTCTGCAAAAGAGAAAAAAGTTTCAAGATGTTTTTGAGCATCAATTTCATTTTCCCCAGTGAATCTGGGCAATATCTTTAAATAATCCTGGGGCATATCATTTAACACTTGAGGCAGTGCCAAGGGAGCATATTTATTCAGCAAGAAGGTAGGAACATTTGCCATTGGAGGAGGTGGGGGTTGTGCAACAATCTGGTGTACAAATGAAGGAAGAGGCAGAGGTGGAGTATGAATGACAATAGGAATATACTGTACAACAGCCTGAGGTGTAGACGGAAACAATTCACGACTAACAGGGGCTACCTCTGTAAATTATTTAACCTCTTCGGCCTCAGGGGTAGGACAAAAGTTCTCTTTGGTTCTAGCACTTCCCCTGGGTGGGCTATCTGAGTAATATTCAGGATTTTCCTCAGTGGAGTCGGGATTTTCTATTAGAACTTCTTGAGAAGAAGAAGATGGATAATCTTCTATGGAAAACTCTGGGATTTCAGCACGGGCTGATTTCTTTTCTTTCCAACTTCTTCTATGTATAATCTTCTCTGGGTCAGACACTGAAGGTATCTTTGACTGTGATGTATCTGACCTCAGGTGTGGCTTACGAGGAGCCAGGACTACAAATAGATTTGTCAAGTAAATGAGTGTGGAGTCGCCAAGGTGAGAGATATACAACTCTTCAACTCTCTGTGCTCACCTGATTAGAGAGTGAATATGATTTGTCGAGGCCCAGGGAAACTGATATTCTTAAATTCGTCCCCGGCAACGGCGCCAGAAAGATGTTTTCGATAATATTTGTCTCTCCTAGAGACAGTCTAGAGTTTCCATAGACCAGTGCCTAGGACATCTTAGCATAGCAAGGAGCATATAATAAAACTTGGGTGTCAATCCAAAGGCTCTCCTGCTATCTCTTGTAAACAATGAACTTGATTTAAATGGGACCAGAACTTACAGAAACTGCCACAGGGAAAGTAATGTTGCAGAGACAAGATGCAAAGCTCCAACACAAAAGCATCAGACAGTTAAGAGACAATTTACTGTAAAGAGGGCCGATTCAAATAATATGCCACAGAAATCAAGTATCAGAAGGTGTATGCGGTGAAAGAAATATGAGAAGATATTAGTTATCTTTGGTCTGATACCCAGATACACAACAGAACCATATATGGGCTTATCAATCTAAGAATCCATACATGACAATGGCGTTTTAAAAGCACCCTCCCAAAGCAACTAATATAGTAGAAAGATGGATGAAATGAACATGAAACAGTATATCATGCCTGAGCCATATTTAAAGCGCTTGACTGATCCAAGTATGGGTATCAACTAGGATAAATCCTTACCTAAAATCAGTGAGCCACTCACATTCCAGTACATGATACAAGAAGATGGATAAAATGAAATGTTATATTAAACACATAAAAGGAAGTTACACACTGTGAGATACCAAAGACCAGAATCCTCTAATACAAATAGAACTCCTCCTCACTGAGACCCTACGGACTCTGAGCCTTCATACAAAGCCTTACAAGATGTATACAAAGATGCCTTTCACTGCACTATTTTCTGATAAAAATCTGGAACCCTTAAAATGTTTTTCTTCCTGGTTTTTATAGAGGAAGATGAAGAAAAACCGATAAAAGAAGTCGGTGAAAACATTAATTTGCATAATTAAAACAAAACTGGCGAAAACATTTGCGCCCATATTGTTTGTCGGTTCTGGAATGCTGAGCGTACTCTGTAGTTGGCTTCATGAAGTAAATGCACTGGGTGGAAAATCTATTCAGGAGCACGGCAAAAAGCAAAATCACACCAACATTCTGTCCTTTCCTGAAAGATAAATTTACTGCAATAAAACCTAGAGGGTTTAGTTCTCTTGTGCATGGTACCCTCTGTCTTCTAACTTTGAATTTGGATTTAAAATCTTCAATGTCTGGCCCCGAATTCCTTGATTTTTCATTGGTATTTCTTCGTCGCTCCATTAATATCTCCATCTACTCAATTCGTGTTTCGGGTGGCTCCAGAGGGTTTGATAGATCTTGACCCCTGCTTCTTAAATAGCTGTCATGTCGCAACAGCATCCGAAGCTTTTCTTCCTAAATTTTCCTCTGAATAATTGTCCTTCGAAGCAGCATTGGCTTCTGTAATGGAGGCTGCGAATTATGGTCGTTCTCCACCGCCATAAACCTGCAAAAATCACAAACTTGTTAAAGAAAAACAAACACAGAGATGATGGACGTGGCAGGGTTGAATGGAGATGATTGTGTAGGTGAGTGGAATGGCGGAACAAAACAGGGTGGTGGTGAAAAACTCAGCGCAACAATGTTGGGTCGAAGAGTTAGGGTTTTTAACGTGAACATTATAATCTGACTCAAAAATAAAGCACATAAAGGGCCAAGGAGAATACGACAGACACGTAGATTATTGGTGGGTGAACGTACGACAGATTGTATGGAAAGGATGACGTGAAGGTGGACTTGGTCAACCAGCGGAGCTTGTAAATGATTCTGGACCATACGATCCGCAAACAGGATCAACGGTTAACAATGTATTGGAGACCGATGGAAAGGCGGGCCCGGGACATTGTACACTGGGCTTAACACATGCACATCTTCACAGCGCGATGACCGTCAGATGATGCCTTTCAGATCGAACAGCTCACGTAGATTTCGCTGCACGTATTTATCCGGATGATAATGCGCGATGAGCGGTGGTATTCAAACAGTGACCTGGGACGCGTGGCATCTGCTGAATGGAATCACTAGGATTTGGAGAATACCGCCTGCCGCTGAAAATCTGTGCGATGGAAACAGGCCGGTTTTGAGCAATGAACGCGGGCGCGGGGACCACCATGGCAAGCTGTTTGCGGACCATTGATTTACTTTTGATCGGACGGCTAAGGGTGTGCCCGATAGCCTCTCATGCTAAGCGCCTTTCAGTCTGGCACTTGGTCTAGCACCCGAGTCGTATGGGGAATAAAATAAAGGGGGCTGAGACTAAATGGGCTAGGCCCGATATATCTTTAAGTGCAGATTTTAGCCTTTGTCTAATGTGTTTTGTGGGCGGGAAGGGTAACGATAGGTAGGATATGAAGGTCTTAGGCCACAAAAGAGGTTTTAAACAGATTCAAACGGGACTGTAAGCCATAAACTTGAATGGAGGGGCTAATATAGTCAACAAGTTGCATGGAGAAAATTTCTACTCACATTCCCATATCTTGGTTCTCAAAGCTTTCGATGGTGTGCATCCTTCCAAACTCCCACTAGACAAAACCCGAGATAGAAATAATTCCCGACGTTGTCACTATGTCACTTGCCACAATCTCGATCTCAACGATTTTGAATGGTGTCTCTCGAAGAAATCTATGATGGATTTATTTCGAGACTTCTGTGGCCAACCCATTGTAATGAAGGAACTGGTTAACCTTGTCATCATTGTTGGTGATTTATATGAGTGAAAAGATGTTAGATCTTTGTGGAATAATTGGAGATGTTTTGGTTTCATTTGATTGATGGCCTCAACAGATTTGATCAACGATTTTCTTTCTAATAGAGAACTCCACAGTATGACACACTTATGACCAAAGAATATGTTAAATCTATGATTAGATGATTATCTCGCGCTAGCTAATACTTTGAAACAAAGATATATTTTTAGAGGCACTAAGGTCACAATTTTACCAATTTTGCTTGTTCATTTATCTTAGAGATTAAATCATAGTTAACATCATTTCTATGATATATTGCTTATGAATTTATTCATCAAGCTCAACAATCACTCCTCCTAGATCACAGACAAATCATTTATGGTACAAAAAAAATATTAAGCTAGTTGTTGTAACATTTTCCTATGAATTTTTTTTGCAAAAAAAGTATTGAAATTGTTTTTATTTTTATGCACTTTGTAAATTTTTTTTTTTAATTTCGGTTATAAATAAAGTATCATATATAAGATAAATATATGTAAATATCATAGAGCACTTTTGTTTAAGGCACGTGCTTCTTTTCACGACTTAGATGCACGTTCGAGGGTCAATGGTTATTAATCAAAAGTGTACCCCCCCACTCACTCATACCACGTTTAGGGGGGGGGGGGTGGGGGGCGGGGTAGGGATTCACGAATTTTTATTTTGATTAAACCTCCAAAGGGTAAGTGGCAGCACTCAGTGAAAAGCGGACCCCTTGTATTAAATTGTATACAACATCGCCCCCCTCCCCCCACTCCATTATTCTGCTCTGGTTTTTTTTCATCATACAAAATATAATGTCATGTGTCTGTTTTCCGCCATTTCAAAAGTTTGGCTTCAAAGTTTAAACCTCGGTTTTCAAGGATTATTTATTGTCATGTTCAAGAAGGAACTGAGATAGCAGATACAATGCTAGTAGTCACACTAGTAAAATAGCACAATATTTTCGGGTAATTTTAACCATCTTTTTCCGTTGTTTAAAGATGAGACAACAAAAAAGGGAGATGATTAGAGCTTAGTCCAAAACCCCTCAGTTTTCCACCTCTGTGAAAATAGATGAAATGCCATTAGTAGATAGGGATGCTGGAATTATTAAAACACAATGTGAATCTGATTTGTATGAAAATAAAAGCTGGGCCTTTCAAAGATTTCAAGATCAAAGTGATGAGTTTTTCATTTAGGACTCTCTCCTCCCTCAGTTTATTTTCCCACAAACCTTCCATTTCCTTGAATTTATGGTTTGGTGTTCAAAATGATATTTGTCGAGTAAGAGAGCCATGATTTCAAAAGGGGAAAATCCATTGTTCTATATCACACCAGGATTGATTCTAGAAATCCTGCAGATTTCAATGTCCGCTCAAGTTCAACCCCTTTCCAATCAACTATTGTAGGAGATATTTCATAAATTTACTCCTCGGGAAAGGAGCACTCTTCTTGAGTCATTTTTCCCAAAGATGGCCAAAATTCCCAAAACTAATCCTCTTTATTCCTCAAGCATATTTCCTGAGATATCCAAACATAATATATCTATGCTTTCTTGTTTATTAGGGTATGATAATGATGAAATTGTTGATGAAGTAATATTAGGGTTTTTATTTACCCTTTATCCACGTAAAAAAACTTTTGTTTATTTTAATTTCAGCCAATATCTAACATATATTCCATGAGTAGTTCATGAATTTCAGTACCGCGAAGTCACTAAAATATCAATCAATATTAGTATATATGTTCATGTTTTATCAATCAGACAAGTTTCTTCATATACAAAACATAATCCATAAGGAAACTCGTGGGGAACCTATGGTCAGTAATTCATTGGACATCATTGGTCAGAAAACATTCTGAAGGGTTCTCTTTCTCAAACTTTATGAATCAATTCTTATCATTTTGCTATAATATTTTGAATCATACTGAAGTCCAAAGAATTTTTCCAGAGGTAAAATGTATCTTGCAATTGAGTGAACAGACAAAACTAGGAGATTGGTTTTTATATCATAATTTCACAGAGATAAGGCTATATGTGTATGAGCTTCCTCCTTATATATTGTTTATCTTTCTTCCTATAAGGATTATTATGCTTGATTTTATAAGGCAAATCTTGAATGTTGATCAAATTCATTTCTCACCAGGGTATTTTTCAAGGATTTAAATAGCATGCCTATTTATAATATTATAGGTGACTATTCTGGTTTGAAAAGTCGTGCATATATAATGTATGAAAATATTCAACAAAATACATGTAATTTACTATTAAAATGTTGAAAATGCAACAAGAAAATCTAGTATTGACTTTTCCTTGGTCAAACTATATTAAAATTTGAATTTGAATTTTAGTAAAATACTTGGAGGTAGTTAACTTAGGTGATATGGCACTTATCACTCGGTTAACTCAATTAATTTGAGTTGGAGACACTTGAGTTCAGTTTAGTATGATTGATTGTTAATTTCTAGCAATCTATTTCTAGTTAATTTGAGTTATGTGAGTTTAACTAGTTCAGACTAGTTAAGAACTAGTGGAAGGTCTAGTTGTGGGGTGTGTACCTCAGTGATCAGCCAATTAACTCATCAATTAGCCCAAAATAATTGATGCATGCATATAACTCGAGTTATCCAGTTGAGATTGGATTTCAAGGGCAGTGTACTATCAATTGTAGACTATTCCAAGTTGTACATGTGGTGCATGCAATCAAAGAAGGGCATACAAGAATTGCGCAATTATCAATGAGCAATTTCCCTAAATAATAGGGGCTAATTCCTTATTAAATAATGCAAGGAAATAAGAGCTTGGGCAAGTAGGAATTTGGTTAAGTATTGACCAGAGTCAGCTTATGAGGCAGTGAGATAGATTATACTAGTGCAAAGGTTGCTCAGGCTTGAGAAAACATTGTATTTCTTCTCTATTTTCTGATTAACGCAATACATATAGGAAGGGGTTTTAAGCAATTTCTTTCCCATATATAAATCTCTGTGCAATATGTGTTTAATCATGTCGCATGCTTATGAGTTGTGATTTCTATCATTAATTTTTTTTTGCTGATGAGTAGAATAGATTCAAGTATTTTTCTTTAGTAAATTACATAAGCAATTTTGAATCTACAAGGAATTTCTACATGGTATTGAAGCAAGAATCACAATAGAAAAGAGAATTTGAAATTTGCTTTGCAGGTGGATCGAATTTCCAAAATCAACTCTTCAGAGCTAGTAGGGTGGCTTTCTATGGACCGAGACTCGAGTATGCCCTTGAGGGTAGCTAGAATTATGTTGCTTGGAAGGAGAGGATGGATGAAATGTTGGAAGATAATGGGCTGAAGGAATTCGAAGATAATTATATCTCGAAGCCTCCAACATCTGATGCTCAATATCTAGCAGAATGGAAGAAGTGTGTAGTAAAGGCAATAGATTATACTAGTGCAAAGGTTGCTCGAGCTTGAGAAAAGCATTGTATTTCTTCTCTATTTACTGACTAATTAAATACATATAGGAAGGGGTTTTGAGTAGTTGCTTTCCCCTAGATAAATATTTGTGCGATGTGTGTTTAATCATGTCGCATGTTTATGAGTTGTGATTTCGATCATTAATTATTTTCCGCTGATGAGTAGAGTGGATTCAAGTCTTTTGCTTTATTAAATTACATAAGTAGTTTTGAATCTACAAGGAATTTCTACATGGTATCAGAGCAGGAACCAAAATAGAAAAGATAATTCGAAGTTTGCTTTGCAAGTGGATCGAATTGCATAATTAATTATTCAGAGCGAGCAGGATGGATTTCTATGGACTGAGACTCGAATTTTTCTTGAGGGTAGCTAGAATTATGTTGCTTGGAAGGACAAGATGAAGGCAGTGTTGGAAAATAATGTGCTAAAGGAATTCACAGATAATGATATCCCGAAGCCTCCAACATCTGAGGCTCAAGATCTAGAATAATGGAATTAGTATGTCGCAAAGGTGAGGAGGATCATATTGGAGGGAGTTTGAGATCATATTGTCTCTAATATCCATGGGAAAGAGATTTTGTATGCAATGTGGCAAGCCTTGACAAATTTGTTCCAGAACAACAGTGAGCACAGGAAGATGGCATTGAAGGACAAGCTTCAGAATATCAAGATGTAGAAGGGCAACACAATACCACAGTACATGAGCAGGTTCACACAATGTTGTGATGAACTTGGAAGGGTTGGTGTTACGGTTGTAGAAGATGGTCTGGTAAGCCTAGCACTTCTAGGCCTTCCCAAGAGCTGGCACAACTACTAGGATTCGGTAAATGAGAGGGAGAAGCTACCAGATTGGGAACGATTGTGGTCAGATTTGGTGTAATAAGAAATAAGGTGGAACACTAGAAACATAACCTCATCCAAGTGTGATGATGAGGAGAAATGTGCCTTGTCTAGAAAGGCAAAGAAAGGGAATACATCCCAATCCAAAGTATAATCTGGTCAGACGGGAAAGAAGAAAGGCTTTTCCAAAATCAAGTGCTTTCACTGTCATGAGTTAGGACACTATGCCACGATGTGTCCACACAAGAAGCCGGGTAAGAAGCCCTCAGGAGGAGCGGCAGGTGAAGATTTGGCTTCCCAATTCGAGTTGGACTTCACCCTCATTGCTTGCATGACAAGAAAAGTGATGGGTAGTGTGTGGTATCTAGATAATGGTGCATCATTCCATATGATCGGATACAAAAAAAAATATCAGTGACTTGGAGGAGAAGGATCTCCAAATGCACATCAAGATGGGAGAGATGGAAGGTATAATGTGATCGGTATTGGTACCATTAGCTTTTAGAGAGATTTTGGCTCCCCTCTGAGGCTCAAGGATGTGATGTTTGTACGGAGTCTGAAGAAGAATCTAGTTTCCATAGTGATTTTGGAAGACTATGGCTATGATGTGATATTTAGCAAAGGGAAGGCTTTCCTGAGACATATCACCATGGGACAAGTGAAGTAGATCAGGCTTCGAGTGAAGAACCTCTACAAATTATATGTAGAAGATTGTGCAACATTGAGCACAAAAGCAAAGAAGGTTTAGTGCCGAGACATAGGTGAATTATGGCATAGAAGACTTGGTCATTTGCACCATGTCACTTTGAAGATCATGTAGCCCTTCCCAATGGTGCACTAGAGCAGCACGATACATGCAAAGGGTGTACATTAGGGAGGTACAAAAAATCCACCTATAATGATCGGGATAGTAAAGCACAAGCAGTCCTTGAAAGGATTCACTCGAAGGTGTGTGTACCTTTATCGACAACCTCTACTGCCAAGCACATCTATTATGTTATATTTGTTGATGATTTATCACGAAAGTGATGGATTTTCTTCATGTTGAAGAAAGACCAGACATTCTCCAAGTTTGTTGAATTTAAAGCACTTGTTGAGAAAGAAACTGACAAGAATGTGAAGGCTCTTAGGAACAATAATGGTGGAGAATACGTGTCAAATGAGTTTAAGAAATTCTGTGCAAAAGAAGGCATTTGACAGGAGTTGAAAACACCCCATAACCCATACCAGAATGGGGTGGCTGAGAGGAAGAAAATAAGTATTGTGGGAGCTGCATGGGCGATGTTGCATGACCAGAGCCTACCACTGCACATATGGGCTAAAGCATGCAACACCTTTTTCTATTTACAAAACAGGGGTCCTTAACTGATTCTTGGGATGAGTACACCAAAGGAAGCTTTTTGAGGGAAGAAACTAGATGTGTCACACTTCATGATCTTTGGATCATCAATTTATTGTCATGTTTCCAAGGATGCAAGGAAAAATTTAGAGCCTACAACTGAGTTGGGCATATTTGTGGGGTACACAGAAATACCTCACAACTATCATGTGTACTTTCCATCTCTCAAGACGGCAATTGTTAGGAGAGACGTGAAGTTTGATGAGGAGATGGCAACGAGGTGTTCTCTTGAGAGGGAGCTTCAGTTGCATTCATATCAGGAGATTTTGGCTCCAAAGGAAGAACCTCGGGTATTTGCAGAGTAGCCACAAGCATAAGAATAGAGAGTGGAGACATCCACTCAGGAAGAGACATCCAAAGATGGAAGGAAGCGAACCAATGAAGCTAGCAAATTATTGCATGATGCTAGAGAGAATGTGGGAGCACCCACATCACAGCCTTTGCGGAGGAGGTCACCAGATCGGTACACTAGCTACATGGCCCTGTGAGTGAGCTTATAAAGACTAAGCCATCCTCATTCTAAGAAGTAGTGCAACAACCAGTATGGGTTGATGCTATGGTAGAGGAATATTATTCCATTATCAGAAACAATGTCTGGGAAGTGGTCCCAAGACCAGAGGAAAAGTCAGTGGTAGGTTCCAGATGGATCTACAAGGTGAAGCAAGCAAAAAATGGAAGCTTTGAGAAACACAAGGCCAGAGTTGTGGCCGAGGGGTTCTCTCAGGTGGAGGGAATTGACTATGAGGATACCTTTGCTCCAGTAGCAAGGTACTCTTAAATCAGATATTTTCTAGCACTTTCAACGCAGATGGGATGGAAGATTCATCAGATGGATGTGAAGAAAACATTCCTCAATGGAGTGATTGAGGAGGAGGTGTACATTGAGCATCTGGAAGGATTTGAGACATTCGACAAAGAGTCACATGTGTGCAGACTCTAGCAAGCACTATATGGATTAAAGCAAGCACCCCATGCTTGGTACACCAGGATTGACAACTATCTCACTGTGTTGGGCTTCACCAAAAGTGAAGCAGATGCAAACCTTTACCATATTGTTGTTGAAGGTAAATTATTGATTATAGTATTATATGTCGATGATAACATAGTTACCAATCAAATAGATAATTGAACTGGTACCTACTTTTTTGAGGTGGTAAAAAAAACACCCGATTTTGAAAGGTGGTGATGCAGAATCACCTCTTTTTTTTTAGCATAGCTTTGGCACTTTAAATTTTCTTATGATTTTTTTTTTTTTTTTAAATGTCATGATTTTTATGTCGTTTTGAAAAATGGTGATGTAGAATTACCTTCGTTTTTTTTTTAAGCATATTTTTGGAACTTTAAATTTTCTTTGACTTTTTTTTTTAAATGTCATGATTTTCAAGTTGATTTTGAAAAGTGGTGATTTTTCATTTATCAAGTATGAACATTTGTTTTAAAATGTTAGTGATTTCATGCTAATTTTGAAACGTGTTAATGCAACACCAATAATATTTGTTTAGAGTGGTGATTTTCATCTTGGTAATAAAACATAAAAATAAAATTAAAAAACATGACCAAAAAAAAAAAAAAAAAACTTGTAAAAAAAAAATAATAATAAAAGAAAAAAAAAACAAAAAATTCAAAAAATAAATTTAAAAAAAGCACACAATTTGAAGAAACAAAAAAAATAACAATTCTTTTTTTTAAGTTATTAAAAAAAAACAATAACATAATTAAAAAATATATATGATAAAATTTAAAATTTAAAAATAATTAAAATTTAAAATAATCAAAATACTAAATAATAATAATAATAATAATTATAATTCATAAATTAAAATTTAAAAAAAAAATTAAATAATAAAAATTTAAATTTAAAAAAAAAAAAAAAAAAAAAAAAATTAATGAAAAAAACAAGTATATATATATATATATATATGATGATGATGATGATGGTTGAGACCAATCTTTAGTCTATTGGACTTGAAGAAAAGAGTTATTTAATTTGATTTAAGATTTTATTTTAATTAAATTTAAAAAATAGAAAAAATCATTTTAAAAATAAATAAATAAATAAAAACATTTTTAAAATTAAAATTTAAAAAAATATATATATTAAATTTAAAAATAAAAAATTATTATTATTATTTTTTAATAAATTTAAAATTATGTTTTTTTTTATATATATTTAATAATACTTTTTTAAATTTAAAATTTTGGTTTTATATTTAAAAAAAAAAAAATTAAAATTTTCATTATTTTAAATTAATATAATTAAATTTTCTTCCGAATGTGGATGGCAGCTAAGTGGGATGGGACGTCCGTCCCTTGGCGACTCCCGATGGAGCTCGCGTGGGGTGGCCATATGGCCACCTGCAACTTCATTAACTCAACATTTAATCCCGACAGCCTGCGTGCCATTAACAATTTCACCTTGCTCCTATGTTATTTCGCTCTGTTTGCTTGGTATTCTATGGCGTTTGCGCACTGTCATTTGACTTGCTCTCACGCTGCTTGCAACTCTCCAACCCCGCTGTGCAGTGCTTGCCCTCCCGCCTGTGCTGAGCCGAGCGCTCGCACTCAAACTGGGCATTGCTGCATGCTTCTATGCTGCCTTGAGACGTTGTCGGGTCACCATTTTTCTTAAAGCGTTTTTTGCTGCTCGAATTCTCAATCCTGTGCTCAGTCTGTCGTGTCCTTCTTGTCGCCTTTGCATTCCTCTTGCCCTCCACTCATTCGGCTTTGTCTACCTACTTCTGCAACCATGCCGCGACTCTGTCATAGAATGAGGTGTCGACGTGGTAGCAGCAGGGGTCGTGCGTCTCGCTCTCGGCCTTCTACCAGCTCCGACTTCTCCTCTGAGGACATTTTTTGGGGACACTATCCGGAAACCCGCAGTCATAGAGGCAGAGCCCGCCAAGCAAGGCATGTGCACTTTTCTCAAGCACCCCCGCCTCCTCACAACGAGTCTCCCCTGCACCCTGTCACCCACCCCGTCGTTTCCCCTGTTTCTCAAGCGTCGGCTCATTTGCCCCTTCGCCAATCCTCTCAAAGAATGGAATTCCGCTTCGAATGCTCCCTAGACAGGCCTGTCATCACTGCATTTTTCACAGTCACCCTCAGAGAGGAAACGGTTAGTCCCAACCCCTCCTCTGCCCCTGGCCCTCAACCTACTCCAAATAAGGACACAGCGATGGACTCTGGGGTGCCGTTGGAGATTGCGCATGCTGATCAGAGCAAAGAACACATGCAGGAGGATGTTGTCAAAACTGCTTGCTCGTCCACTGAAGAAGATGATGGCAGCAATGACGAGTTCAAGTGCCAGATCGTGGAGGAACCTCCTTCTCCATCTCATGACCAGTGAACACCACGACCTTCGGCACACCTTGGTACTGTTGCTCAAGCTTCTTGGGATCTTTTTTGCTTTTCTGTTAAACTCTCTTCTGCTGAAAGAGCTGAATGCAATTTTCGTATGTTTATTTTTGTTAAACTGTATGGACAATATGTTGGTTTCCCCTGTGTGGGTGGCAAGACTTATTCCTAATGGACTGGTTTCCCTCACAGGGCAGTCCAGAATTTTGTTTTTCATGGCTATCAAGCCCAGCTTTCAGGCTTACAAAGCTGAAGCTAAGGCAGATTTGTATCATTATGTTATATAAATAGAATTAGCATCATTCAGACAAAATAAATATATAGATATAGATATAGATATATATATATATATATATTTTTTTTTTTTTTTCTTTTTCTTTTAATATATATATATATATATAATTAATTTTTTTATATATTTTATATTAATTAAGAAAATAATTAATTTTTTTTTTTTTTTTTTATACCTTTTTTTATAATTTAAATCTCTAAATTTTAACTATTTTTATTTTAATTTTAAATTATTTTAATTTTCGTTTTAATTTTAATTATTTTTAGATTTTTTATTTTAAATAATTTTTTTTAATTATGCGAATTTTTATTATTATTAATTTTTTTATGACTTTATTTTATTTTATTTTTTTGGTTTTGGGTTAATTTTTTTTTTTCTTTATATTGTTTTTGTTTTTGTTTTTTTTTTAATTATACAGGTGATATTTTATCTTTAATACGATGACTAAAAATCGTTGGAATTTTATATTCATAAAGGTGATATTTTATCTTTAATGCTATTATTAAAAATTGTTGACAATTTACCCCGAAAATAAAAAAAACATTATTCCAACATCAACACTTTTCATTTTCAAGGTGTTTTTTGCACACAAAAAATTGACGACTTTATTCCAGCATCAACACTTTACACTTCAAGCTGTTTTTTGCACACACAAAATTGGCGATGTTTTTCTAGCATCAACACTTTTCGTTTTCAGGTTGTTTTTTGCACACACAAAATTGGCGACGTTATTCCAACATCAACATTTTTCTTTTTCAGGTTGTTTTTTGCACAAAAAATTTGACTTTTACTTCCT
Source organism: Pinus albicaulis (assembly GCA_034641835.2). Classification (NCBI taxonomy): domain Eukaryota; kingdom Viridiplantae; phylum Streptophyta; class Pinopsida; order Pinales; family Pinaceae; genus Pinus; species Pinus albicaulis. The sequence continues at coordinate 602,157,517 of CM076583.1, forward strand.
TTTTTTTTTAATGTTGAAAATTTACCCTAAAAAAAATGTTTTCGGGTTGTTTTTTCATGGTTTTTAATCTTTTTGTGTGTTAGAGTTCTCGTTTTGAGGTAATAGTTCCCATTTGATCGGTAACTATGTTTGATTTAATTTTAAACGGTGATGAGAAGTTGATCAAATCTTGCAAGATAATTCTAGATGAAGGACATGGGGCTTATGCATTATTTCCTAGGTTTAGATGTATGGCAAGGAGATGGGAAACTATTTATCTCTCAGGGAAAGCATGCCAACGAGATACTGAAGAAGTTCCACCTGGAGAGCAACAAACCCATGGAGAGTCCTCTACCAAGGAATTGGAAGAAGGAAGATGCTACTTCAGGTGAAGTAGTGGAGGCTACCATATACATGTAGCTTGTGGGTTCACTTATATTTTTGGTGAGCACACAACCATACATTTTTTATTCAGTTAATCATCTTAGTCAAGCTATGGTTAAGCCAACCAAACTGTATTGGAAGGCAACAAAGCATGTGTTGAGATACCTCAGAGGAACTACTCAGTTTGGTCTTTGGTACAAACATACAGAGGGAGTGAAGCTGCAAGGCTTCACAAATGCAGATTGGGTAGGGAGTCCATCAGACAGGAAGAGCACATCAGGAGGAATTTTTAGTGTTGGGTCAACAACGGTTTCTTGGTACAACATGAAGTAGAGATCCCTTGCACTCAACTCAACAGAAGCAGAGTACATGGCTGCAAGTCAAGAAACATGTGAGACTATCTAGATGAGAAAGATTATTGTTGGGTTATCTGGTCAAACGATGGATCCTACAATGATTTACTGTGACAATAAGAATTGTATCAAACTCTCTAAGAATCCAATATTTCATGATCGATCCAAGCATATCGACATCCGGTATCACCATCTACGAGATTGTGTGCAGAGGCGGATCATGTTGTTGGAATACATTCTGATAAGGGAACAAGATGCATATATTTTGAAAAAGGATTTGTCAAGAGGAAAATTCGAGTTCCATGGAGGCTGGATCAGGGTATCAGATAATCCCTTTCTTGCTGAGAGAGAGTGTTGAAAATGCATAAAAAAAACTAGTTTTGACTTTTCCTTTGTCAAACTAGATTAAAATTCGAATTTCAATTTCAATAAAATACTTGGAGGTAGTTAACTGGGGTGATATGGCACTTATCACTCAGTGAACTCAGTTAATTCAAGTTGGAGACACTTGAGTTCAGTTTAGTATGATTGGTTGCTAATTTCTAGCAATCTATTTCAATTAATTTGAGTTATTGTGAGTTTAACTAGTTCTAACTGATTAAGAACTAGTGGAAGGTCCAGTAGTGGTGTGTGTACCTCAGTGATGAACCAGTTAACTCATCAATCAACCTAGAATAATTGATGCACGCAAATAACTCAAGTTACCCAATTGAGATTGGAGTTCAAGGGAAATGTACTATTAGTTGTAGACTATTCCAAGTTGTACATGTGGTGCATGCAGTCAGAGAAGGACCTACACGAATTGTGCAATTGTCAATGAGCAATTTCCCTAAATAATAAGGGCTAATTCCTTATTCAACAACTCAAGTAAATAGGAGCTTGGGCAGGCAGGAATTTCTTTAAGTATTGACCAAAGTTAGCTTGTGAAGCAGTGAGATAAATTATACTAGTGTAGAGGTTGCTCAGGCTTGAGCAAGCATTGTATTTCTTCTCTATTTTCCGATTAATGCAATACAGATAGGAAGGGGTTTTGAGCAGTTGCTTTCCCCTAGATAAATCTTTGTGCAATATGTGTTTAATCATGTTGCATGTTTATGAGTTTTGATTTCGATCATTAATTGTTTTCCGCTAATGAGTAGAGTAGATTCAAGTATTTTGTTTTAGTAAATTACATAAGCCGTTTTGAATCAACAAGGAATTTCTACATAAAATTGAATTTTTTTTGGCGAATATTAGCCATTTAATCATATATTTATGTAGAAAATAGACAAATTTATAACCAAATGGGCGAATACATTTTTTTTTTGGAAAATGCCAAAAAAATAACCAATTAGTGAAATTTCACCCCTAAAATTTTCCCTATTTCCTACCAAGAAAGAGGCTAGCTCTTTTCAAGCTTAAGGCACAAATTGGACCTTTTATTGGAAATAATAGAGCAACTGATAGTGAGGTAGAAGCATTGTTCCAGGAGATGGAACTAACAAAGGGACAAAGCTAGAACTATGATCCTACTGGCAAAATTTCTTCTTTAAGAGTGTAACACGGTTCTTCTCCTTATGGACATTTTTCAAAACTAGAAAATGAGTAGTTTCCAAAAAATAAATATGGGAAGAAGGAAATCTAATAGATGTACAAGAGGAGTAGGTTAAAGAGCAGCCCATTAGGCCTAATGTTTTGTCTACGCCCCCTTAGAAAGAAAAGGAATGTAAAAGACCTCTTCAAGATGTTCAACTCTAAGTATCAAATTGAAATGGAGAAGGATTCAAAGTTTGTAAGAGACAAAAGATGAGAGAAACATAGGAATCATTTTCAAATATAGTGTTATCATAAACTTCTACACTTTGTAAAGTCATTATGTCAAGCGAACCTATATATACTCTTAAGTAGTTGGAATAGATGGTCAAAGAAAAATCTTCTTAATTTGCTTCTAATAATCAAAACGTCTTTTCTCAATTTTTGGAAATAAAAAAGAAAAATGAAACTTTGAAAACTACGACTTGTAGTGAATTTTGGAAGCAAAGTTCTTTAACAAAGAATAGATTGCTCTCTAATTTGTATATTGAAAAGGGCTAATTAAAGCTAGCATTCTTAGAACCTAAAGCTCAAGGTGAAAAATAAACTCAGGATTACAAGACTTTTGTGTTTTCATTCAACACAAAAGAAATCCATCCTATAGATCAAACAAATATTCACATGCATACCTGAGATATGATGTACTCTACTTTAACCAATTCAACCATCGACCTTTCTAATCTACAAAGTTCATTAAACAAAATTTGTAATGTACACCTCCCCTCACATCTACCCAAGTAACCAGACAACCAGGGTAAACATGAGTTGAGGGAAGTTAAGAGGAGACTCAACCTCCTTGGTGACTTTAAGGAAGTGGAATCGACATGAAAAACCATGACACAGACTCCTTGCACCTGCTACAAGACCCCAAAGGCTATCCCAGCAATCAAGTTGACTTGACCCTGGGTCCCACTGAATTTTAGGCCTTCAAAACCACATACACTCCCTTTATATGGGAAATGGTGCGTATGGGAGGCTCTGGATGCTCCCACAACATGGGCATGTGTGCGTCTAGGGACTCAATTTCCCAGACCTATGCCTACGTCCGCGGGATTTAAGGCACTTTTTAAGCCCAGAATCCCAGACACTGGCCATCACTTCCTGTAGCTTTTAGAAATCAATAAACACATGACGACAATGCCAAATAACCAAAAATTGACTCTAGGACTAGGCCTGACCATCCCCAACTGGGATTGACATTCTGTCAAACACTTGTCATGAATGAAATATATAGGTCTAGTATACAAGACAGATCATGAATGACTTAAAAATATTATGAAACATTAGAATAAGGGTCACCACCCTTTCCTTGAACATATATGACATCAATTAGGTCTTTCATCCATTATTTTAAAAATTACAAGTAAATACATGAAATAACCATGACATGAACTGGCCATTTAACCATGCTTATAACCAACATAAAACCATGGAAATAACAGTGAAATAACAAACATTAAATCCACACATAAATAAGTACAAAATCGAGAGAACTTAGATTTCATTAAACGTAGGCAATAACTGACCAGGTTCGGGACTTCCACGTACTACCTGACCATAGACATGGTTGAGCCAAATGTCTCTTCAACCAGTCACCCCCGTGCCACATTCCAAGCATGAATATGGGATCTCATGGATAAACCAATCCAAAAACAACCAAGGGAATATAGAATTTAAACCACCTCCACCCTCTCCATATCGTGATAACACCAAAACTGGTGCTCCGATCACAAAACCGAACTGAGCTTGGAATGCCTTCGGAAATGCATCATTATCCTTGAGGAATTTTCCGTCTCCTTGTCTCTCAGGCTTTATTGCAAATCCAATCCCATATCACTAGGCCCTAAACCGAGACACCACCCTCAAGCTTTGCCGTGTATCCCGCCAAAACCGGTCAATGGATTCTTAGGCCTTTGGGAATTTTCCTTGAGACCACCTTCTCCCCGGATTCCAAAATCTATTCGGAAATTCCAAAGCTCAAAACCGAGATCCAAATCCCAACACACCATGGCATTCGGAAAAGGCAAGGCTGAAAACCACTGTCAAAACCCGACATAACCATGCCACTAACAACAAGAGAACCAAATACCAACATGCATAAGCCATGCATGTCCAAACTAGTTAGGAAATCACCCATGCAATATGTTACCTGCAAGTATTCTTGCTGAAGCTGCTAGATCCTGGTCTTCCTTGCTTGATCCTTGCTTCCCTTTCCTTTATTTGTCCTTCCTTTTCTTTCTTTCCTCTTTCTTGGCTCAATGTTGTAATGCTCCAACAAAACTTCAATTATCCAAGAGTGTGTGAGAGAGAGAATATTGAGAGATCTCTAAAACTGAACTACCAAAAGGTACCAACTGATCCTCAGAAGCCTTTTTATCAATGAGGCCTCTATTTTCTTCATTTTCCATTATTTCCTTCACTTTCCTCCTCACATGCAACCTACGACCTTTTACTTTCCTTTTCTCCTAATTTTCTTTATTTTCATAAATAAATGTGCTAAAAATACTTTTTACCTCATTAATGCCTTAGCCATTGCCTTTTGCCATTTTTCCTTAGCCATAAACACATATCCAGTGGTACCCACTAGGATATCTTGCCCGACATTAAGCTTGGAATAAGTGTCCCTTAACCGTGGTCTTATTTTTTTCCTTTATTAACTTTTATTACATGAACTTTTTCTCAGGTTTGTTACAAAATTATTACTGAATTGAAGAGGGAAATAATGTCTTCTTTGGCCAAGGATACCAGAATAAAATCCTTAGAAGACATATTTATTAGATTGGGAACTGATCCAAATGATCCAAATGATGTTTAGGAAATAATTAAAAATAAGAATGCAGATATACAGTCACTTTGCAAAAAACTTAAAATGCCAGTAACTGAGCATCCACAAATATAGGAGATTGAACACATACAAAAGGAGGAGTTGCTCCTCTTAGTGATGATTGAACAAAACAAATTGATGGATAAACTTGAATCACAAGTAGAACAAATACTTAACGAAATAAATCAATAAGAGAATATAATTGTTCCATCATCTCAAGAAAATATAATAGAGGAAGATTCATTAGAGAAATTAGTACAAGCTCTTTCATCTCTTTCTCTCAAAAATCAAGAGATCGATGACTTAAAGAAGGTGTTGAACAAGGCTCAAGAAGACGCACCGAAGAAAGATAATTTCCTAATTTCTCAACTCCAAAAAAATGCTGCCTTGAAGAAACAAATTGAATGGCACAATAGTAAAGCTAATATCACTCAATGTTTAATTCAAGCTAAGGCTAGAATATGGATGTATTTTTTGTCTTCAATATTTGAAATTTGACCATAAATTGAACTTATTGTTAAGGAAGAATAATTATTAGACCTTGCTAAAAGATTAGTGGAGGAAATTGAAAGAGAGTTGGGTAACAAATCCGTTCTAGCTGGCAAGGTTGTAAGATTATTGAATACAAGAACAAAATTAGAGCTTGAAGAAACTGGTATTTCTGATAGAATTCAGGTAATCATAGAAACTAAAAGAGTTCTAACTAAAATAAATTTTGCAAGAGAGGTGAAAGATGCATGTGGATACATGCAAAATTAGGGTGATATATTTAACAAGAAATTCAATCTTCTACAACAGAGAGGATTATCATTTTTCATAAATTCATAGGGTAAACTTGTTTCCAAAAAAGAATATCAAAAGTTACTTAATGACTGTGAAAATGATAAATCAAAGTTTACTGGTTTCACATGAACTTTAAGTGGCCAAACTCTTATTGGGAAATTATCTAATGACCTATTTTTATGTTATGAAATCAAATATATTTTCATAGTCAAACTAACTTTTCAAAAGTACATTGAATTGGATGAAGCATATAGAAAGTTGATTTCTTTTACTTATCCAGTTGGAAAAGATCGAGATAAGATCGTTGGGATTCTACCATAGATATCTCAACTACATAAATGACATCCCATTGAATATGCTAAATTCAAGCACAAAATCAGGACAAGTCCATATTTTTTGGAATGAATTCAACAATCGAAGTTGCTCCAGATTTTTAGGTTGAAGATTTTAAAGCGAGATCGAGTTGTTATTTTTTACCAATATATTTCCTTAAATCATGTAGAGATCGAGAATTGTAAGACTCTATAAATATTGTAAATATGAATATCACAAGGGCTAATTATGGGCTCAAAGACATTGATAATTTTTTAATACGTCAATATGTCAAAGGTTAATGAAGGATTACTTGTTTCAACTTATAAAAATAATGTTTCATATATGAGTTATTTTTTGTGCTACAAAGTCTTCTCTGCGTACATTTAAGATTGTGTGGATAATTGGGAGAGGTTTGACTAAGGATTAGCCACCCTTAAATCCCCTAGCAAAGATATTTTCAACACTGAGTAAACTAAATGAACAATTTGTTTCTATTAGTTCCTCTGTGTTTATAGATTGTTGCATTCTAGACAATTCCTACCTGTACTAATGTTTGAGCTGTTGAAGAATCTTCTACAACATTTTTGTCCTTGTTAGATAATATTATTATTCAGAATGAATATGTGTGTTGCCTAATATTATCTTAAGTATTCTATCAACATATTTCAACATTGTTATAGTGTTATTGTTGAATCTTGACACTTTGGTTATACTTTAGAAAGGAAGAGTTTATTTACATTAAATCAAATGTTTTATTTCTAAAGCAACCATATTTAAAACAAATCCTTTACTTAGATGCTTTGACACAATTCTTTAGCCAAAAATTGTCTACAAAGGATAATACTAGAGATGTTTGAATCTAACACAACTGAAAAAAAAAATTACTATAGAAAATAAACTTGAAAGTCACGTTGCAATTATTAAAAGAAAATGGTTCACTATGCCAAAATTATTTGTGTATATGATACCAAAGTTTAGCAAAGAAGGAAGGTGAAAGTAATTTAAATCAAAGCCCCTAGTTTTTAGTCTACCTAAAACACTAATCCACCACTACAAATGCCTCATTCAAATCTTAACCTTCATTTAAGACCCATGTATTTAAAATATATATAATATGACTCTAAATGTGAAGTTGTAAAAAATGTTTTTACTAAAAACTTAGATATTTACTTAAGTCTACTAGATAAAGACCTAATATCAATAAAAATTACAACATCACTACCCTCATTTATTGTGACAATTAAGTTCAATATACCCAACACAGTTATAAACAAAGAAATCCTAATATCAATAAAAATTACAACATCACTACTCTAATTTATTGTGACAATTAAGTTTAATATACCTATATGTTTAAATTTAATAACCACAGTTATAAACAAAAAAACCTTGTCATGGTTAACCTTGTGTTGTAACAAAACAACAACCCCCAGCTTTGTATATAATCATAATAAAAAATGGACACCCTTCAAACTTTTATTTTATACTTTTCTCTCTTTTTCTCAAATTTTAACCCGTTTTAACAACCCAAAAGACTTTCAAAATTCTTATTAATCTCTAAAATTGGTTTTATCATCAAATAATCATGCGACTAAGACTTTAAATATAAATAAACCTTATAAACAAATAAGGCTTAATCCTTAGAATCATTGCATCCAAGCACGCTAAAAAATCCAATGCATATGATATATACTAGAACTCAATTGTATATACAATATAATAATAATAAGGTTTTGTTTCCTGCTCCGCTCAAATCTCCCTAAATCTATTTCTTCTGAGAGAGGCTCCGATCAAGGCTCTTAACATACTTTTCTTTCGTTACAATTCCCGTCTCAGAATGTTCATTTTGAGAAGTTTTAACGAGATGCCCCTTTCATTTCTTTTGAGATTTTATTCGCGAGACAACCAATTCTCCATATGTCTCCTGACCTTACTTTCCACTTATCCACATAGCACTCCTTGGCCTCCAACTTCTAGATCATTTCCGATATACAATCTTTGAAATTGCTCGAGGTATTGCTTTACTTTCATGCAAAACTGGTTTCTTTTGAGATTGATTTCTTCCGACATTGGTTTTTTCTCAGATTGCTTTGTTCTGAGATAACATCTGAAACCATAACAATTAATATCTCAATCGAGTCATGTGACCAGGAGGGAAGAAGTCAGGTCCAACACTGAGCCACATGGAAGGATAACCTTCACATTCTAAGTCGAAAAATAGAACCACAAGCCAAAAGTAAGTAGGGGCTTACCCCTTTTCAGCTCCATTGATCGAAAAAAAACTAATGATATGACATGTATGACCAAACCTCAAATTGCCATGGCCTATTTTGCACTCAACCCATGATCAACTCTAAAAAGTGACAAGTTAGACTCCTAATGAATATGTTGTTATATTGATTCTAAATTAACTAATATTTGCAATCTTGAATTTTGATTTTGATTTGAGACTATAATATTAACAACATCAAGCACATTTGGTGCAGGGTGCCCTTGCTAAGTATTCTAAAATTAAAAACCAATTTTTTTGATAATTATATTTACCACTTCTTAAATATAATAAAATATATAAAAGTAATAAAAAGAGTTATTTAAAATCTAATAAAACATATTAAAGTAATAAGAAAAGTTATTTAAAATCTAATAAAATATATAAAACTAATAAAAAGAATGATTTAAAATCTAATAAAATATATAAAACTAATAAAAAAAATTAGTTAAAATGTAATAAAATATATAAAACTAATAAAAAAATTATTTAAAATCTAATAAAATATATAAAATTAATAAAAAAGTTATATATATATATATATATATATAATTTTATTTTTTCCTTAAAAAATAAAATGGAGGAAAATAAAAATACCAAAATCCTCATTTATTCATTAAACTGAAGAAAAGTGACTTAACAATGAGATGAGGCTTCGCAATTTTTATTACTTACAGTCAAGCTCCAGCGAACAAAAACCATCCAACGACCAATTTTAACAAGCTGTTTTTCCTCTTCGGCCCGTGAAAGCAATATAGCGCAAGTATAAAAACTATAATACCTACAATAACAACATGCACCGCCCCGGATTTCTGTCACTGCTTCGGTTTTTAAACAGCGCACAAGCAGCTGACTCCGGAGGTTTTGGAGAATGCAAATTTCGTAATGAAATATGTTCGATTGCTGACAGTTTGTTCGTTAAAGTTTGAATCAGCGTCTATCTGGGATTAAAAACAGCTTGGACGATTGAACTGCACCTGATAGCTGCCGACATTAAGGTTGTACCGGAAGCAAGCAGTCAAGATGCCTACTGGTGGGTTACAGTTGAAGTTTAACATCTTGATAATATCGAATTTTTATTTGGCTTGAACAAACATTCCCGTTGAATTACAGTGCTTTCTTTTTAAAATTAGTAGTGCTATCTTGTTATTGTAAAAAAATTAGCCATCAAGTTTCTCTGAGCTCAAAGTACTAGCGGAAGCTTGTGAAACATAAATAGCTGCTGACACTATTTCGAACGGTCTAATCTTGCAGTAAACCACCCTTTTCTTCCCGCAACTCGACGGAATCCTGCGGTAAAAAGTCCCAATTTCGTTAATGAAAAACTGTATGTTTGCAATTTTTGACATTGCAGATGGGTTCCTTTCCCCAATTTCTATTGGCCACCTCAATATTGCAAAATTTGCACCTCAATATTGCAAAATTTCCATTCTAAAGTGGCAAATTTCAACTTTTGGCAAAACTCCTGCTGGTTTAGTGAGGAAAATAGACTCGAAAAGAGGTCCTGTTTGCTAAAAGATTAGCCTATTCCATACTCTTCAGCTCTATTGTGCAGTGTTGAAATTTGGCTAGCACCCTTGACTTTTTATTTCTGTGACGGTTTCGCAGTTACGAGTTCCCGTCACGGTGTAGCGGTAGAGAGGAGACAACGGTTGGAGTTGAGGGAAAATACCCCCCTAATTTTGGCGCTGGTGGCTGCCCTTTAATGTTGCCTCTGCCGGGATCTGGGCACTTCTTTAATCCACTGTCCAATTTATTCAGTTTAACCATTTACGAATTTCACGTGTAGGCTAGTAGTTCAGAATTTATAAATGCAAAGGGCTTACGTCCATGTACGTAAGCATCAGGGAATATAATGCTTTGACAATATGGCTCTATGTTGTAAAGTCTTTGTTATCAAATTCCCTAATTAAAAATGTTTGCCCGATGCAAGTAGTTTCTGCGATGAACAGTTTGTAGTTTCTTCTTTTTGGTTAAGGACAAATATTTACATCATAACGGCCCTTGGCTCAGGAAAATTACACAGATAAACTTCAGACATCGTGGAGCTTTGTCGACTTGCTCTTCCTCTGTTACACAAAAGTTATGTCCTTTAATCGATTGGTCATTACGATATTGACAATTAACCACTGTACCAACAGTATGCCTTGATTTTTCTTTATATCACAGATACTACTAATTTTTATTGACAGGAAAACACGTTGGTTTTCTTCAATATACAAATCTAAGCAAATTTACATAACAGTCAGCATGAGAACTCATTGTAGGCCTCTAGGAAGGAGTAGCATGAAACTCGGAATTGATTCAGTTGCTGCTCTGGAGCTGGTCCTCCTATGTCTGCTTGCTCAGTTTCCTTTTCACCTTTTTCCCTACAAAGTTGCATATCTGCGGAGCTCTAACCTCAGACCAACAATATCTTTTATGATTGGTTTGGTGAACAACATTCTTTTCTCGATTGATTTGGTCCCAAGCATTGTTTATTTTTGGTGGCTGCGGTCAGTATTCAAGTCAACCCTAAAAAGAAATTAAAAGGAAGAAATTTTAAATTTAAATTTTGAATTTAATTTGCCTCCAAAATGCTCAAGTCGGCCCCAAATGATCAGGTTGGCCTAGCTGTAAAGCCACACCACTTGGGCACCCTAATCCACCATAAATTGGCATTCGACCTCCCTCATTTGATGATCAATGTGAAAATTTCAAAACTGAAATCCTATTGCAGCAATTGAAATTAATTCTTCTAATTGTTAATTAATTTAACAATTTAATTGCTACGGCAAATATCGAATAAATCACACTACAACCTTCACAAATAAAACTCCAGAAAATAATAAAGCTGGAAATTGAGAAAATTCTAGCACACACACATAAAAATTAACACAGTTATTTTTGGACAAATGTCCCTGGAAAAACCCAACTTGGGAAAACTAGTGTAACAACTGAGGGTTTTATTATTAAGCAACAGTGATTTTTTTTTAGTACAATCTGGATGTCGAATATTGGCTATCTTGCAGAGAAAATATTGGCAAAAATATTGTGAGGGAAATTACCTTCACTCTGAGCAATCCCGACACTTGACTGCCACTGAAAATCAAGCCATCCACCTAGCTCTGCGCAACTTATGCGTCACCTTGCCGCAATTTGCTACATTCTCAGCCCAAAACAACTGAAGATCAAGACGTCTTGCGGCCTGCCTGCTGTTGAGTGGCAATATGCTTCTCCGACCCTCTGGAGCCTCTGCCTGGCCTCTAGAACTGAAAACGTCTTCCTTCCCAAGCAAATCGAACTGCCCAATGAAGCCTTTGTGCAACTTCCTGGAGAAATTATGGCCTCTGCAAATGCACTCACCGGATCTGGAATTCTTCCTCCGGCTTCACTGTCTCTGCCCCTCTTTGTCTTTGCTTCCTTGTGAAGTTTGAACTCTTCCGATTATTTCCTTTGGAAAATTGAACTCTCCAAGGAAATTGAACTCCTCAAATGTGTTCTCCATCTACCCCTCAACTTCTTATTATGATCCTCTGTTGGACCTCCAATGACCAAGATTCAAACTTAATCAAGGGCCCAGATTAATTCCTGTCGATCCGTGTGAGTTTCTAGATGATTGACACCTTATCTCAATTAATACCGATTAATTAACCATATTTCTGAAGTTTAGACTTAGGAATATTAAAAAATAGGCTTATAATCTAATTGAGACATTTCTAGGTGGAATTTCCAGAAACGGTTTCTGGGTTATGGAGAACTCCTGTGGTTTAGTCTCTCCACAAAGTTTCGAAACTAGGGAAACTTTGATGTTACAAAAGCTAACACTCCCTCTTAGCGAGGAAGGTGTTCTCTCTAATGCTACACACTTTGTCACAACGACTTGTCTTTGTACCACCCCTCTGTCACGTTGCTGATGTCTAGCCACTGCCCACCAACTACTGTGCAACTCTGATGCTGCATTTGTGCTGCTGCTGACATTGCCATATTGCTGCCATCTTTGCATTTGCACTGCAACTCCCTCTCATCTGTTGCTGCTGCAAGTGCAACAACTGCAGCTGAGAAGCATCCAAAATACTGAATCAACTGTGTCTGCTGCATCTGTCTCCTGAGTCCTCACTGCTACTAGCTACTGCACTGTCTACTAAAGAATCTGCGTTGCTGTTGACTCCGCACTATGCCACTCTGCACTGCACTCCTTAGCACCTGATTGCTACTAGTCTGCAATTGTCACTTCGGAATCTGACTGCAACACTGACACTGATCCATCCTGCTATTGAATACTGTGGTCCCCTGTTGTAAGTTAATGATCCATGAGGAGGACACCTCAATGGACCCTACCCATCTTTGCAACTCTGGGACTATAGCTCCATATCACCCACCTCTCTCTTGGAGGTATAGCTGCAAACATGGCAAAATCTGATTTACTCATATTGCTGCTGCTACTGCTCTGTTGATGCTTCAACAATGCTACTGCAACTATTGCAATAATGAGTCTGATCTCCCCAGATCCTGAAGCGCTAGCTTACATAGGGCTGGCTGCTCCCTCTGAAGCTACACTCCCTCTGAGTCTCGATCTCCCTATGGGAAATCTCTTTACTCCCTCCTAGCAACTCACATTGTCCTCCTGTAGTGGAAATTGGACTGCGTAGCTCTATGCTAGGAATCTCTACTGGCTGGAACTGCATCTGCATCCTGCAACTGGGCAATTCTCATTGCATCTAGCTCTGCAACTGTCTCACGTGTATTGACTGCAACTAGATCTGCAACTGTCATATAAATGATTAACAATGCCTGCTGACACTGAATCTTGCTACTATGATAATGTGGGCTCCTGTAGCAAAGGTGATGGTCCCGCTGCAAAAATCCATAATTGATTTGACTAATCTCCATGTTGCAACTGCACTGGAAAAGTGACTGAGGGGCAGAGTGATTTCAAAATATCTTATTAGATGGAAAAACCTACCTGAAGAAGATGCAACATGGGAAGGAGAACGAATTTTGTAGCATCTGAATTCACAATTGCTTGAGGGCAAGCGATTTCGGGAAGAGGGGGCTGTAATGTCCTCTCCCAATTAATTGGCCAAGGGAGGACAAAGTAGCCTAGCCAACCCCGTAGGCTATAGTTTTGATAAAGGGGGAAAACCCAATTATCCAATGTTTGGGGCAACGTTGCGTAAATTTGGGTCAGGTGGGGCAAAAGAATCCAAATTGGGGATTGCATTTGCAACCCTTCACATTTGAGAAACCCCATGAAAGAAACTATAAATAGAGGAGAGTTGGAATCATTTTGGCATTATTGATTTGGATCAAATATATCTATTTTCTTGAGCTGTAGCTCTGAGGCTTTTAAGACCCCTTCTCTCTACTAATTTCAGTGGTGAAAGATTCCACCCTAGTTAGTCATCATTCTTCATTCATTCTCTGTTATTGTTTGTTTTGGAAAGTCATGGAATTTGGCATTGAACAAGCTTGTTTGGTCCAGCAAATCGGTAGCATCTCCAGTCAAGTTTATTGTTGTGGTAGGACGAATTGAGGTACTCAGAGGCAGCGCAAGACACAGAACCTAACTGTTCTAGGGCAGCAAGCTGGTATTTGGCCCCTAGGGCCACAGATCCTCACAGAAGGGCAGTTGAACTTCCAACAGAAACACTTAACCTACTGCACATTCCTGACGTGGCACATAATCTGTGCAGCGAGCTGTTTAAGGACATTTCTGAAGACAGATGCCATATTCCTGAGCTTCGGTACCCTCAGGAAGGTAGCTGAGCCCTACTTTAACTACTTCTCAGGTCTGCGAATTAATATGGGGTAGTCCAGGTTCGGTGCAGGAGAATAGAGTAATATAGCGGTTAGTAGAACTCAGCTAAATTGGTTTAATAGTGGATCTGGTTTATTTACACTTGCAAACAGTATTGTATTGTTGGAATATTGGCTGTGTACGTTCGTTGTTTATTGGACAGTCAGTCCTATTTATTGTGGATTTGAGGAAAATCATATTTTGTTGATTGGATTATTCATGCATGTTCACTGTTGCTGTTGGATGATTCGTATATTATATGAAGGAATGTCCACTAATGTATGAATAAATGAGTTCTGTTGCTCTTCTGTTGAAAAACCCTAGCCCAAATAAGAAACCCTAGGGCAGAAAATTACCTAGGACATTACAATTTACAACCCTCAACTGCTGGTTTCTGCTGAACACTTTCACTAGTTTCCTGTGTTGACTGCTTAGTGTTTTCCCATTGTCTTACATGTCTTTCCTGTGGTTCATGCTGTGCTTCCCCATTGTGCCTACATCTGTTCTTCATTGTTCGTTTTTTGTGCCATTTTTAGTCCAGCATATATGTGTGCATGAGCACTCTCTTATCGCTTCCTACAATGTTTCTCTCAGAGGATTACATCTTTCTTCCTGCTGCTCCTACTGGATAGGGGCACTAAGAGGCAGACAGTACAACACTATTTCAGACCTCCTGAGGCAACCTGGCCCCTGACAGTGAGACCTGTGTGGTGTTGTATGAGATCTCGGGACAGTTTTCACCAGAGTAATGGCTCCTTCCTTGTCTTATGCAGTATGGCTGCTCACTCTAATCCCTCAACCTTTGTTGTTAGGGTGCAAAAATGGCAGAGAGTCCCAGTACAAATTAGAGACAGAAAGAGTGTGATATAAGTTGAAGTATATTATGAGGACAGAAATCAAACTCACACCATGTGAGATCAACCTTTCAGTTAACTAATGTATTTGTATGTCATGACCAATGATACTTCATTGTCCTTCAAGGGCCTCCTTCCTTGTCCTCCTGCTGTATGCATACTCACTCTAATCCCTTGACCTTTGCTGTTAGGGTGTGAAAATAGCAGTTCCAGTACAAATTAGAGACAGAAAGAGTGTGATAGAAATTGAAGTATATTATGAGGACAGAAATCAAACTCACACCATGTGAGATCAAC
Source organism: Pinus albicaulis (assembly GCA_034641835.2). NCBI lineage: Eukaryota > Viridiplantae > Streptophyta > Pinopsida > Pinales > Pinaceae > Pinus > Pinus albicaulis. Next base: position 602,172,926 of record CM076583.1, read on the forward strand.
CTTTCAATTAACCAATGTATTTGTAACTCATGACCAATGATCCTTGGAATCCAGTGACTATTCACATTTGTAACTCACAAATTTTTAATTATCTCAGGGACACCTAAATAACTTGCACATCTTTCCAAGGGGTTTGTTCAACCAGTTGTTGCCAATGTTGTTGGGCATTTGGCTAGTTCTGTGCTAACAGATGCTGTTTGAATCAACCTGGGTTAGGTGCACTTGTTTACTTTGACACATTTACTAGGGATGCCATCCATGAATGTGTGAAAGCATCCCTTTGGTTTTTCCATGAGATTATTGTCGGGAAAGAAAGGTAACTTACACATCTTAGTTTATCCGCATTCCTAGCATTTTTTTGGGGATGCAAAACACACACATTGACATTAACATTAACACCTAATAACTAACATCTAATATCTAACACCGAGCAATTGAGGAGATCATGAGTTTGAGGTAACGAGGTTTGGCTTATTTGGCACACTGACTGTTTTCTAATTGTCAATAATGTTTAAATAAAGAGATTATCTGATCTGGGTAATGCAGTTCAACTTCAAAAACGTGTGAACTATTTTCCAAATCATCAAAGATTGAATTGCTTGCAGCAACTTTTCATGGTATCCGAGCTATTGTGGAAGCAGGATTGAAATTTTTTGTAAACTTACCTTTTAGCAAACACGTGTAGAATATTTGGGCCTCTTGTTTCCCATGAAAGTTTGCGAGAAGATGAAAGAAAGGTGAAAGTAGTGAAGCAGTGACCATTCGAATCAACTTATCACATTCCCTGGTTATTATGTAATATTTATTAGTCATAATCAATTTCTTGTCAAAGTCTTTTCACTGAGGTGTTAGGAAAAGCAGTCATATGAACCTAGGATGCAGAAAAATAATTTTGATGCACTGGAAGTTATATTAATATCCCCTCCAATTTGTCATATCACTGATTTAAACTAGTAATTGTTGTGGACTTTATGGGTTCTTAGTGACTAATTCAAGAGTGCAATAGAATTCGCCTAGGCATATATTTAATCTTTGTACCTCATTATTAATGGTTGTGTTCTCTGTTAAGATTGTTCATAACTAAGTTGTGCTTGAATCTTAGCCATGACCCTCCATGAACATTTGTTTTGTATGAAAGAAGTCAATTTTTTCCCCAAACAATATGTTGACTGTAGAGTCTAAACAATATTTTCTGTGGACACTTCAGTCCGCTATTTGTTCAATTCTACTGGAAAGTTTACTTTTTGTATGCTTGGGTACAGTTGGTTCTGGTCCTCTTTTCATATAGAATGCCTTCATGGACTTATAGATATCTTGTCAATTATAGTCAACAATTTTAATTTGCTGTTGAAATATCATTTCTGAGACAAGTGTTATTCTATTTGAAGTTCTATTGTCCAAGCCTCAAGTAGCTGTATAGTTATGAATATATAATTATAATTATCAGGTAGATGCTCTAGATCATGGTGGTATACTTCACCGTGTTGTTAACTGCAGTCAAGGTTATGTCAGTTCAGTTTCTTATTATAAGACTTTCTGACTATTGCTTTGAATATCTGAAATGCAGAACTGCCAGGGTTCTATTTTGATCCCAAAAAGAACAGGTATTTTCCCATCAAGCATCAGGCAGCTGGAGCTGGTCAGATACGTAAAACTAAAGCAGTTTCATCCTCCCTATCAGTAAGTCTCTACAGATACAAAACAGCTTAACTACAGTCCCCCATCTGCTTCTATAAGAAAAATACAGGAGTGAAATCTCCATGCCTTCAATCTTACATCACTGTTAGTGAAAGATCACTTGGTTGTCAACGTTGGTTATGATGTGAATTTCAATTTTATTTAGGTGTCTGTATAGAGTTGAAGCCTTTTGTTTGTATCTTCACAAGAATTTCACATGCATTTTTTTAGTTGGAAAACATGGTTGCTATCATTGTTTTTAATCATTATGGAGGCATTTGCAATGTCATTGCTACTACTGGATTGTACTTTGGAGTCTTGTTGACCTAGTTTTGTTCATTTGTGGACATTAGTAAAATTATCTTATTACTTCAAAGCATTTGTATGATTGAAAAATAAGAATGATATGAGTGGGCACTAGTAATAATACAGTTTAGACCTTTGCTACTGGAGCATCAAGGTGTAAGACTGCTAAGGAGATTCCTTCAGTTAAATGAAATGTGGCCTGTCCACTATGTTGGTCTCGCAATATATGGTGATAAATAGGTTAAGATAATTCCCTAGTGATTTCTTATTCAGTCCACTTTTGCAGAGACATAATGTTAGCCTGCGCGTGGAATGAGGGGACATTAATAAAATTATCTTACCTTATTACTTCAATTTGTTTGTTTGATTGAAAAATAAGCATGATATGAGAGAGCACCTTGTAATAATACAGTATAGAACTATGCTATGGTTAGCTTCAAGATGTAAGATACTATGGTTAGCATCAAGATGTAAGATACTATGGTTAGCATCAAGATGTAAGACTGCGAAGGTGATTACATAAGATAAATGAAACACTGTCAACTATGGTGGTCTGGTGATTTATGCTGATAAATCTTCTTGATGATCATTTTATAAGTTTTCCCAATTTGTGCATATGATTGGCTTCTTCACAATATCCTGAGGCAACCACCTTGAAGTCATCAGTCATGTTCTTTACAACCTGTTGATCCGGCCAGAATTCCATCTTTTTATTGGTGTGTGCAGTGTGGTAAATATAAAGTCAATTTGGTCCAACACATGAAACATTAAGATCTCCAAACATAGTTGTATCAATGATAACATCACTGCAGCTTACAACTTGTATGGCTGAATTGTCATCAGCAATCACTTTCTCTCCACTATGCTGCTGTTTATAATTAGATAGGTGTTCAAATTTGGTCTGTTAGGTACAGAATCAGCAATCCATGCCTGCTGAGAATAATTCTAAAATGCAGAGTGTACTGCCAAATATGAACTATGAGGAAATCCAACATTCTTTTCAAAAAGGTCTTAGTGTCTACAAGATGAACAAATATTGCAAAGCTTTTCAGTGTTTTGAAGATGAGCAAGGCAATAATTGAAGGGATTACTTTCCTTATGACAATAGCTACACATTACTTTTTTTTTTTGGAGGATTATGAGTTTTCCATTTGACCCTGGTCAAACTCAGATTTAAGAGGGGTTGAGACTTGAGAGTCGAGACAGCCTCTGGATAGGATTGATCTCCGAAGGGGATAATTCTGCCATATTCTTTAGAGTAGCTTTATGCTATATGAGATTACAAAACTCCTCCTCAAGAGCAGGAGTAGAAGATTCTTGAGTCTTGACAAATAAAGAATGCTGTAAAATATAAGAGCAAAATATTTGAATGCCATAGAGAGATTGTTCAAAGCTTGACTCACAACTTTTGGATCTGATTTACCTATTCCTCTGCTTGATTAGTGTCAGCCTTTAGGTTTTTAAACCTTCCAATATAATCATCAACTATGTCTAAGTCACCCATCTTAAGGTTGGACAGTTTAGCATCAAGATGGTAGACCTGAGTGGTATTGGTTGTTCCAAAGACATTTTCAAAGGTATCCCAGATTTCCTTAACACTCTTGTTATCGTTGGATGATGAAGGATATTAAGCTCGACATGAAGAGTGATGAACCCAAAAGCTTCGTCCTTATTTATACATACAAGGCCTTATTGCCTTCATCTTTAGTGGAAAACAACCTTACCAAGTACATCCATAGACCTTCACTTCAATGTAGGGTGGTGATTTGATCCATTGAAGAATAATAGTTGGTCGCATTCAGAGTGGGAAACAACCACTTTGAATCGATAGGCTCAACAATAGTAGGATGGAGGCTCCTTATGAATGAAGGCTTGAAAAGTTTGACTTTATAGATCCAAATGGTATGAAACCCTAGAAATGATGGTATTGGCCTTGAAGAAGTGCCAAAGAGCACCCTAGAAGGAAGGTGCAAACCTAGATTATGGTTTATATATGTAGAACTCCTAGAGAAACCCTAGAAGAGATTATCCAAGAAAGCCCTAGTTTGACAATTTAACAAAGATGCTACTAGTCAATAGTTTTGGGATCAACAAAATGTTGAAAATAGTAGTGAAGGTCTTCTTGACTTGCGCCTTAGCCAAGAAAGACTTCAGTTTGTTGTCCTTTTGTCAAGTACGAGGTCATGAAGTGGACGAGTTAGTTTGTTCATGCGTAGATATGGAGGCTCAGTTTTGTGGTTATTCAAGTGTGAGTTCATATTTAGAAAAAAACGAGTTGATGAGCTTCAGTCTTGATTGAAGCAGGGATGTGCTGAACTAGGAGTTGACTTAGTTAACAAGTCGAACTCAACTTGTGGTTCTAAAATTGTATTTGCTTGTTATAGCATGATCAAATCGCATAAAAGGAGGATGAAGAAACCTTTGTATCATTAATTTTGAGCACGAGTTTGTGTGAGAAAGTGCTTCTTGCTAGGAGAGCATGTAAAGAGAAGCCTATACACAGTTTGAGAGAGAGAATTTCCTTGCTGATGTGCACTAGGATTTAGGGAGAAATTCCTAAATAATAGGGCCTCAAATATGTGCTAGGAAATAGGGATTTCCAGCGCTAGAAGATAGGAGCAGCGGCTGCACAAGGAAGTAGGGGTTGGGTCGAGTTCTTGTAGGGAGTTTCACCTAAGTGTTAACCGTGAGAACAAGCTTGTTTTCTATTGAAACAATTTTCCTTGTAAAGAGATCTATTTGCTTAATTTATGTCAAAATCTATAGCAAGGAGAGGGTTTTCCCAGTTGGGTTTCCTAGAAAAATGTTGTGTTATTCTGTGACTGTGTTTCTTTATTTATGTTTCTATTCTGCTGCAAATTTAAAGTAGAGAAATCCTGTGTCTTGGTGCAACGAAATTAGTTTCAGATTTGTCATCATAGCAGTTTCATGATTTCAAGGAATTTCTATATGGTATTAGAGCAAAGAACAGAGTAAAGACCAGCACTAAAGAGTTCTGATTTGTGAAGAACAGAGATCAGATTTGGGAAGAACAGTTCTTTGGACAAGGAGGATGGCGTACCAAGGATTGAGAGCAGATCATTGTTTAGACAGAGCATCTAACTACTCCTCATGGAAGGAAAGGATCACAATAGTATTGCAGGATAATGGGGTGGGAGAGTTTATCAAGAATCAAATACTGCCACAACAGATCCCCAACAGTTGGCCCAACATACTAAGAACGATATCAAGGCAAAGAGAATGTTCCTAGAGGGGGTCAAAGATCATATTATGAGAAGAAGACAAGGTTTGAGATGTTCAAGGCCATCTTGGATCTATTCAAGGTACTAGTGATGCCAAGAAGCTAGCTCTCAAGGAGAAGCTAAGGATCATCAGGAAGAGAAAAGAAGAGCCCACTGTCTCATATCTTTCGAAGTTCACTTAGGTGCGAGATGAGCTAGGTGGTATGGGTGTCACTTTTTGAGATTTTGGGTAGCATCGGATGTGCTCTAGCTCCGAAACTTTGTGGAGGGGCTAGAACACATGAGATCTCCAAGACCTAGAAATTGTTTGGAGAAATTCCACCTGGTGTAAAATTTATTCAAATAATTAAATTTTTTAATGGGGACCCTAAGTCTAACTTAGGGAAATTGAAAAATTAAAGCAAATTAATTTACACATGTGGTGAGAATGTTCTAAGTGATGTGGATCAAGCTTTCTCCAATCTTAGCTGTTGATTAGTGATTAGATCACGACTGTTAATTTCTCAACGAGAAACGTATTAAAGGAAAGCTTGGGGTCAGTTGGAGAACACACACAGAGTAGCAGCACTTGAGCTAAGTCCAAATTCAGGGGTACGGTTTGCTGAGAATTTTCGAGTGAGCTTGTAGTGCTAGTGAGGGGCAGATCGACAAGGGATGTTCTAATCCAAGGTCGAGAATACATATATCAGAGAGGCAGATCCGTACCAGGTAGCGCAAAGGCTAGCAGGAGGGATGCAACCCAGCCAGGCTGACGCAGGGACAATGCAGAGGGTGACGAAGACCCTTTTGGGTGACGCAGAGGCAACACAGAGGCCTTCAGGGTGACGCAGGGGCAGCCTGTGCTGCGTAGATGCTGGAGAGGCTGACGCAATATTTGGAAGAGCTGCGCTGGGGTTTTTCTTTTTTTTCAGAAAGGGCTCGTATTCCGAAATTCTTGAAGGGTTTGAATCAACCATATTCTCTGTCTTCGAGTGATAAGGTACAACTGCAGTGAAATTCTCTGTTGGGCAAACCACTACTGGTGCCCTTGATGTGTTCAGATTCTGCTTAATAATAAAACCCTCAAAGAGCTGCTGCATCGGTTTTCCTGCATTGGGTTTTTCCGGGGACATTTGTTCAAAAAATCATGTGTCCTTTGTCATATGTGCGTTGTGTTTCAGTAAATGATTTGTATATGTGTAGGCTGCAAGTTGTGTTTACTTTGCTATTTTCTAAATATTTCTGAAAATAACTGGTATAATTAAAACACAAGTAGGAGAAGTAAATCAAGATACTTTAGTAGGCTTTCTGTAATTTTGTATTCAGAAATTTTCACTTGGTATCAGAGCGATTGTAGATCAAGCTGAAGCCATCAGCAAAAGGCTGAAGAATTTTTGCTGCAGGAGGGCAGCTAAAGCTCACAGATCCAGGAAGAAGGTAGCGTAGCACCAGGAGGGACACGGGCCCAGCAGCAGGGTGACACAGTGCTAGTTTGCTCATACAAAGCTGACGCAGAGGTTGACACAGGCCCTAGTAGGTGACGCAGAGCCTGTCAGGCTCACGCAGGGCTAACGCAGGACCTAGAGGGTGACGCAGTCCAAGTTGGAGTGACGCTGTGTTGGTTGTCGGAGCTGGAAGTGCAGCTTCTGAGCTTCAAAGTTGTTGGTGGGGCATCGGTTCTGTTGGTGCAAAACAGTGCCTAGCAAAGTTGACAAAGTAAGGGGGAAACAGTCCCTCAACAGATTTTTCTTGCCAAGAAATCTGAGATTCGATCAGGAGGGTGATTGTAGAGGGCTGATTCGACAGATTCTCTAGAGGATTTCTATCACCAAGAAACCCAGATTCGATCTTTTGCTGAGTGTAGCAGCAGTAGAAGGGAGAAGAGTACTTGCTTCGACTTGTTTGAGTAGAGATGGCCTCGTACGGACTGAGAGATCAGGATAGGTTAGATGGTGTGTCTAACTTTGCTATCTAGAAAGCCAGAATCCTGAAATTCCTGGAGGAGTACGATATTAGAGACCATGCAGAGAATGTCCTGGCTGTGCGAACCGATGCTGATGCTCTGAAGAAGTTGAATGAAAATTAGGCACGGGCTAAGCGCTTGATCATGGATGGAGTGAAAGATCACATGGTTCCACATATTGCCGAGAAGAAGACGGCAAATGAGCTGTGGACAACACTAACCACGCTGTATCAAGGTAGCTCTGCCTAGAGGAAGATGCTTCTGGAGAATCAGATGCGGATGTTCCAGATGCACAAGGGAGAGGAGATCGATCCCTTCCTCTTCAGATTGCAGACTATCCGAGACCAACTGATTGCCATGGGGAAACTCTGGATGATGGACTCATGATGAGGACTGCCCTGAATGCAGTCGCCGATGAGTGGGAGACCTTTGTCCAAAGTATCTTGGGCAGAGCACAACTCCCAAATTGGGGAGACATGTGGGCAATCCTACGACAAGAGGAGATCTGGAGAATAATTAAGAGGGAATTCAACAGTGGAGGATTCAAAATAAAGAAAGAGGAGGAAGATGCAACCCTAGCATCTAAGGGATAGCAACAACAAGGGAAGAAGAAGGACCTAGCCAAGGTCTAGTGCTTCAGATGTGGCGAATTGGGACACTTCTCCAGCACTTGTCCTAAGATGAAGGACAAGGAAGATTCAGAATCCAAGGCAGCAGCACCGAAAGGGGACGATGACACTGAAGATGATGTGGTCATGAGTGCTCATGTACCTCGAGAGAAGAGGTAGGGCGACATAGATTTGTAGAGTAAGCTACAGATGGTGTTCGGTAGGATCGTTGAGGTGCCCAAACTCTTGGATCACATACGAGCTACGGGAGCCTTAAAGATAGTAGCAGGATGACTGGAGTCAGTGGGTGCAAAAGATCATGGAGAAGCAAAGGCAGAGCTGGGATGCTGAAGACTGGAGCAACGCAGAGGACAAGCAACAACAACGTAGAGGTTGACGGGACTTCATCAACGCAGATGGGCAGTGCTTACGTAGTGCAGAGTAGCAGCAACGTAGAGGCTCTAGAGAGACACCACAGAGCAGCAGCAAAGGGTGCTTCAGTGATGAGATGCAGCTAGACTGACTTATCTGTCAGTTGGTTGGGTGATTGTCCTTCAGTTGCTTACTTCTCAACAACTGAGTTGCAGTGCAACAGTTAGCAGTGGCAGTGCTATAGGCAACATGATGCAACAATTTGAGAGGGAGTTGCAGTATAGATGTGGCAGTGACATGGGCAACGGTATAGAAAGCAACAACGTAGTGGATGGAGGGCAACAAGCCAAGCATTAGCAGTGCGGAGACCGATGCCAAAGATCAGGGTGATGCTTCAGTGGTGAAGTGTTGCTAGAGCACATTCCTCGCTAAGAGGGAGTGTTGAGATTTTGGGTAGCATCGGATGTGCTCTAGCTCCGAAACTTTATGAAGGGGCTAGAACACGAGATCTCCAAGACCCATAAATCGTTTGGAGAAATTCCACCCGGTGTAAAATTTATTCAAATAATTAATTTTTTTTAATGGGGATCCTAAGTCTAACTTAGAGAAATTGAAAAATTAAAGTGAATTAATTTACACGTGGTGAGAATGTTCTAAGTGACGTGGATCAAGCTTTCTCTAATCTTAGCCGTTGATTAGTGATTAGATCACGACCGTTGATTTCTCAATGGGAAAAGTATTAAAGGAAGGCTTGGGGTCAGTTGGAGAACACACACAAAGTAGCAACACTTGAGCTAAGTCGAAATTCTGGGGCGCTGTTTGCTGAGAATTTTCGAGTGAGCTTGCGGTGCTAGTGAGGGGTAGATCGACAAGGGATGTTTTGATCCAAGGCCAAGAATACATATATTAGAGAGGCAGATCTGTACCAGGCAGCGCAGAGGCCAACAGGAGGGATGCAACCTAGCTAGGTTGATGCAAAGACAACGCAGAGGGTGACGCAGACCCTTCTGGGTGACGTAGGGGCAGTGTGTGCTGCGCAGAGGCTGTGCTGGGCACGAGAGGCTGATGCAGTAGTTGGAAGAGTTGCGCTAGGGTTCCAGTGGGCCAGAAAGGGTTCGTATTTAGTAATTTCTGAAGGGTTTGAATCAGCCATATTTTATGTTTCCGAGTGATAAGGTACAACTGCCGTGAAATTCTCTGTCGGGAAAACCACTACTGGTGCCCTTGATGTATTTAGATTCTGCTTAATAATAAAACCCTCAAAGAGCTGTTGCACAGGTTTTCCCGCATTGGGTTTTTTCGGGGACATTTGTCCGAAAAATCATGTGTGTCCTTTGTCATATGTGCGCTATGTTTCAGTAAATGATCTGTATATGTGTAGGCTGCAAGTTGTGTTTACTTCTCTATTTTTTGAATATTTCTGAAAATAGCTTGTATAATTAAAACACAAGTAGGAGAAGTAAATCAAGATACTGTAGTAGGGTTTTTGTTATTTTGTATTCAGAAATTTTCACATCACTGTACGAGAGAGTGACCTTGTGAGCTTTGCTCTACTAGGACTTCATAAGTCTTGGTATAGTTTCTAGGATGCCGTCAGTGGCCAAGAAAAGTTTCTTGGTTGGGAAAGGTTATGGACTGACTGCGTTCAAGAAGAGATCTGAAGAAGGACCCGAGATGGTAGATCAACAAAGATCGAGGACGAGGATAATTTTTCTCTTGTAGGAAAGGCCAAGGGCAAGAAAGGAAAAGGGAAGGCTAAGTCCAGCCAGAAGGGCGAGAAGAAGAAGGATCTAAGTAAGATCAATTGCTTCCATTGCCATGAGTTTGGGCACTATGCTACTAAGTGTCATAATCGGAATAAGAGGTCTAGTAAGAATCATGTGGCTGCATCAGCTGAGGTAGATGGGTTTGCTTCTCGGTTCGAGAAAGATTTCTCATTGATAGCTTGCATGGCAAGCTCAGTAGGGAGCAACAAGCGGTATATTGATTCTGGAGCCTCCTTCCACATGACGAGGAATAGGGAGTATTTCAGCCAGTTGAACGAGAAGGGCATGCAGTTTCAGATCGAGCTAGGAGATGATGGCAAGTATGCATCTAGGCGAGTGATTTGTCAGCTTTGAGAGGGAGTTTGGGATCCCTCTCCATCTCAGAGATGTCCTCTATGTTCTAGGCTTAAAGAAGAACATTGTTTTAGTAGCTACCCTTAAGGACAAGGGATATGATGTCATCTTCAACAGAGGTAAGGCGTACCTCAAGCACTTAGCATCTAGAGCAACGAAGCAGATAGGTGTGAGGGTGAAGAACCTTTACTGATTGCAGGTTGAGACATGCGTAGTCTTGAGCAGCAAGGCAATTGGTGCGCAAAGTAGAGATGTTGGAGAACTTTGGCACGGGCGCATGGGACACTTGCAACATGGGGCGCTGAAGATTCTTCAGTAGCTACAGGATTACCAGCATGCAGTTTTGATCAACATCATGTGTGCAAGGGGTGCACACTTGACAAGTATGCCAAGACTTCTTTTCAGGGTCGAGACAACAGAGCCAAAGGGATTTGGAGCTAGTACATTCAGATGTATGCGGGCCCTTCTCTTCTCCATCTCTTATGAGACATTGGTATTATGTTACTTTCATTAATGATTATTCTCAGATAACTTGGAAATTTTTTATGAAGAAGAAAGATGAGGTCTTGACCAAGTTCATGGAGTTTTAAGGCCTTAATAGAAAACCGGATCAAGAAGGAGATCAAGGCAGTGAGGAGTGACAGTGGTGGAGAATATGTCTCTAATGCCTTTAAGGATTTGTGTGCAAAGGAGGGCATTAGGAGAGAGTTGATAGCACCCCATAACCCTCAGCAGAATGGGGTGGCTGAGAGGAAGAATTGCATTATTTTTGGAGCGACCAAGGCCATGTTGCATGATCAGGGATTGCCTATGTACTTGTGGGTAGAGGTGTGCAACATTGCAGTATTTCTGCGGAATAGGAGTCCACACAAGGTTCTTGGTCGAGTTACAACGGAGGAGGCTTTTATAGGCAAGAAGCCTGATGTTTCACACTTCCGTATCTTTGGCTCAAAAGTTTATTGCCATGTGTCTAATGATAACAGGAAGAATTTGGAGTCCACAGTAGAAAAGGGTATTTTCATGGGATATAGTGAGACAACTCAGGCATATAGGGTGTATCTACTAGGACTCAAGAAGACAATTCTCAGGTGGGAAATGAGGTTCGAGGAGTCCAAAGCTCTGAGGGAGTCCTTAGAGCGAGAGCAGGTTGGAGTACCTGAGATGGAGGGGAGTCCTTAGAGCTAGAGAGGGTTGGAGTACCTGAGATGGAGGGGAGTCTTTAGAGTGAGAGAAGGTTGGAGTACCTGAGATGGAGGGGAGTCTTTAGAGTGAGAGAAGGTTGAAGTACCTGAGATGGAGGAGCTACTTGCTCCCAAGGAGGAGCCTCAACTAGGATCACATATTGAGTCTCAGCCAAGTGGCATGAGGCCAACACAACAAGATCCACAACAGGATGCAAAGCAAGATAATGAGGAGAAGAGACGAGGACGAGAGCAGACAACTGCTCAATTAGAGACTCCTAGCACAGGGAAGAGGAAAGCCAAGTGGGTTGAGAAGTTGATTCAGGAGGCCTAGGATTAGGTTGAAGCTCCTAACACCATGTTCAGACAGAGCAAGCAACCATAGAGGTACATAGGATATATGTCACTGATTGTTGAAAATTGGAGCAACTGTGGTCCGAATTTCACCTTCAAATCATTTGCAAACCTTGGGAAAATGTTATATTGGCAAGTTTGACAATTCGGCCTCATGACCCTTCAAGTCGGCCCCACCAGTGATAATTGGCCCTCCTAACACACATATAAATAGAACTTATGTTGGAGCTCATTTGGACATCACCATACATCACATCAACATCAAATCATCTTTGAAATCATAGGTCAAGTTAACATGTGCAAAGAGGAGAGAGAAGATTCTATTTTGACTTGAGTTGACTTTATGTTTTGGGCTATTCTAACTTGCATTGAATTCTGTTGATTGAGCTCTTCTTTTGCTGCTTTTTCGTGATTTTGGAGGGAGACTTTGACCAAATTTATTGTTGGTTTGACTGAATTGTTTTGGGCACTTTGATTGCGTTTGATCGTAGGTTGACTCTGGAAGTTTGACCAAATTGTAGAAGGTTTTTGTCTTTATTTTGACCAAGTTTGACTAAGGAAGGAAGGCCGAGTTCTTTGTTGGTTTGATTGAACTTTTCTAGGTAGTTGAATATTGACTGTAACTGGTTAGGGTAGATTGTTGACTGTTGTTGACTATTCCTCCACATGCTGAAAATATTGCAAATTGGTATTTTGACTAGATTTGAATTTATCTCTCTTCATTGGATTGATTTTGTATTGGTTGACTTGGGAATTCAAAGCTTGACTTCAAGTGGTTCTTGGATGTACTATTGAACTGATGTATCTCATGCTCAACATTGATTGACTAATAGAAGAAGAAGAATTGATCAAAATGATTTCCCCCTTGTGGGGTTTTCCCTCGATCTTTAACCAAATCTTTGTGTCTCATTATGCTTGGCTATTTTCTATTGTGAATTTATTATTTACTGTTTTATCTATAATTGCTTATCTGTTATTGGGGCGATTGGAATTGGAAGAAATTGTTTAAAGTGATTATAACAACATAGAACACTGTGGAAAATTAACATGGTATTAGAGTTGAGGTGAAGATTAGCCTAAGGAGACCAGAGAGCACCCCTTGGAGGCACTCTTGTTATTGTTTGGTGATCAAATTTTTGGGCAAAGATGTCTACCACCTACTTCAAGATTGAGTAGAAGCTGAATGATGCCTCCAAATTTTTGGCTTGGAACGCTAGATTGGATCTTACACTTGAAGTGAATGATGTGATGGAATATGTGCAAGGCCAAGTAGCTAAACCTCGAGATAATGCTAATGCCAGTGCCAAGTCCAAGTACAAGAAAGGTGAGATCAAGGCCAAGAAAATTATTATTGACTTATGTGTCCAAGATGAAAAAGTCAATGGAAATGTATGAAAAATTGATTGGGATGTATGAGGTCAACAATCTTACCCAAGTCATTTTTTTTAAGGGTCAACTCCCTGATGTTAATTTGTCTAAGTCAGAATCTATTACAAACTACTTCATGAGGATCTCCAAGGTAAGGGATCAATTTCTTTCTATTGGACAAATTACATCTAATAAGGAGCTTGTGTGAATGACCCTTGGTGGGATCCCCATGTTTTGGGGGACATTCATTGCTAGCATCAGTTGTAGGAAGGAGCTCCCTTCATTTGATGAACTCTTGGGGTTGTGCACTCAAGAAGAATCCAAGCTCATTTCCAGAGGGAGAATTCAGAGGCAAGATGAAGAAGAACCTACAACGTTTGCAACCAATGTCAAGAAAGGAAAAGGAAAAGGAATACCATTCAAAAGGAAGCCAAAGAACCCATCCCCACCATTCGACAACAATATAAGGGAGTTTTCAAGAGTCCAATGCTATAGGTGTGACAAATTTGGTCACATTGCTCGAGATTGTCTTGATAAAAGAGATGCTCAAAGGCCTAGCAACAACAATAGTAATGACAACAACTACTTCGACCATAAAAGGAAAAGAGGAGATCCTGCTGCCCATGCAAGTGCTGAAGAGCCCCAACACCCTCAAAAGAGGACTAGAAATTCGAGGTATGCTAATAATGTTGCAAGTTCTCAATCTGAATATGTTCTTGTTGCTGCTCTTTCTAGCTCTTCTTCGGATAGCATATATAGCTGGCTATTGGATAGTGGGGCATTTAGACATTTCACTAGGTATCATGAGGTCTCCTAAAATTTGGTTGCGAGGGAGTCAAATTTGAAAATTATACTTGGGGATAATTCTACTCATGATGTCAAAGGGTTTGGCTCTAATTCTTTTCATTTGAATTCTGATCAAACCATTCTTTTACTTGATGTGTTGTATGTGCCAAGCCTAAAGAAGAATCTTGTCTCCATCTCTGCCATGGAAGACAAGGGGTTCAAAATTGCATTCATGGATGGAAAACTCCTTGCTTGGCCAAAAAATTCTAGCACGAGGGCATCCTTCACAATTGGTGTTCGGGATGATGGCCTATAAAAAGTTTGTGGACGACCAATTCAAGCATTGGTCCATGATACTACTAATCAGTGTGAATTTTGGCACCATAGATTTGCTCACCTTCATTATAAAGCTTTGCCTATTGTGAGCAGAATGGTAACAGGGATACCTAGGATGTAGGCTGATCATGAAGGTGTATGCCAGGGATGTGCTAGTGGGAAGAATGTAAAGGGATCATTCCCTTCTAGTAAGCAAAAAATCTAAGAAGATCTTTCATGTTATTCATTCTGATTTTTGTGGACCTGTTATCACTCAGTAATTTCTCAAGTTTAAAAAAAGAACTCACCAAGGTAACCACAAACCTACTTTTAAGCCTTAGGATCTAGCCTTCCTAATGCTCAGAGAAGGCTCTCTCTATATTATTTATCTTTGTTGATTGTAGTTGATTTTAGGTTAGTTATGTAGGATTACTTGGGATTTGATTTTTGGATTTGGTTTGGTGGTGAAATCACTTACTCAGATGGATAGATGTAGGTCTGCTTACCATTGGGCTAATGGAGTCAAAGTGTTAAGCAGCAGAAGCAGGATTAGGATCTAAGGAAATCGGGCGAACGTTATGAGTGATTAGTTTATAAGGTGGGACTGGGAACTGAATTATATGCGAAAGAGTAAGTAAAGTGGGTCGGAATATAATATTTGAAGGGGATAATATATAAAGGGTTTTAATATAGTATGGGAAATATATATGTGGGGAGTTAAATATATAGAAATGGGTTATTAATAAATATGGGATGAATGATTATGGATGCGAGAGATTAATAAAATAACAAAAGTTTAGTGAAATATTGGGAAAGGTATTAAATTATCGTGAGGGGATATATAATATGGGAATCTAAAATAAACTATGGGATAAATAGTATAAGGGGATTTCGGGAATATAATAATGGGATGTTATAAACAATGGGTTAGGAATTATATCTAACGGGATAAGAGTTTAAAATAATATAAATTATATAATAGATATCATAAGAGGGTTGGGAAAAGGGAAATAATAAAAGAAAGAGAATTTAGTGAGGGGAATGGATATTAATAAAAGGGAAATGGTTAAAATGAAGGGGAAGGGATGTTTTTTACAAAGGGGGGAAAACATGTTTTAAAAGGATGTTAGTAATAAGAAATAAACCAACTAATGCTTTCCAATGACTTACAAAAAGTGTTTCTGCCTACCCTTCTTTATCCTAACATTTTTATTTCCTTTTCTTGGGTGTTTTTAAGCTTGCTGACCCTTTATTTCCTTAAGTAAGCAAACTATTTATTTCTAACCTTATAACGTCCAATGGCTCAGATTAAACTAACGAGCTCGTTTATTTCTCTACCTAACTACGGATCTGCCAAGATTAAACAGTTTGGCTAGATCTTTATTCTCTAACTATCAACATGAAATTTAAAGCATGAGTAAGCCAAGATTAAGCTGTTTGACTATCATGGATTGTGGCAATTTGGACAAGCTACACACAATCTTATTTGCAAAAGTAAACTAATAGTAGTGGCATTTGAATGTGCAACACTTTCATGATCTTATTTTTATCTTTTTTTGTGGGGTTCATACTTAATATTTTTCTTTGATCTTATTCTTTCAGTGCTTTGATTATTTTTTTAGGACTTTACCCTCTTTTCATTTTTTAAATATGGGAAAACATTTGCAGAAAGCAAAGGTATGTACAATATTGCAAGATTTACATGATCAATTCAAAATTATGAATCCTATTATTATAGGACCCTAACAGTGGCTTCACATGGGGATGGCATCTCCTTGTGAGATGTCAAGAACACCGTCGACTAGTAGCCTGATCCATTGGGCCAATCCCAAGGCTGCACATGCTTTGTTATATAATCTCTGTGACAGAAAATATCAAACTGAAATCACACCCTTTTCTGCAAACTGAAATCTGATCTGAAACTGAAAAGGTGCTGCAACTTTCAAACCAAACTACTAAATCATCAAGACTTTAGGGCCTTCTTCTCAGCTTTAAATCTTAATGAATTATTTCCATACCTGCTGAAAACTAAAACTGAAATAAACTAAAATTCTACCTACTTACTCTAATCAACTGTCCAAATGCTGGTTAGGTAAAATGAAAGAGCATTATATACATTTAGGTATTTTGTTGCATGTGCTTATTTGTGATCGACACTGAAGTTCTGCAAACCATTAGAAACTTGTCAATAAATGTGAAGATAAGGAAATACTCAATTCCCTTTGTTGACTCTAGAAACTGTACAAAAGGATCTTCCAAGGTATATACACAAATGTTAAACTGATCCAAACAATTGTACATCTGTTCTGGATGGCCTCCGTACCATAAAACTAAACTGTTATTTCCCTGTAGATTTTCAGATAAGCTTTGTGATGATATTGATAAAAATGTCTGTCTGACGAAACCTTTATCATCTTGATTCTGAAGCTCATAGTTACTTAATGGAGAATGATTTTTATTGCATTCATCATCCAACACATCAGCTATTGGATCATGAAAAACTTGGAAGGATTGCTGCAACCTATTGGATATGGGTTTCAATGAGACTTCATAGATTTCTGCAGACTGCTCATCCTTTGCTTTGGAGATATCATAAAAATTTTCTTTTAAAACTGAAATGATTCAAAACTCAGTGGTGAAGAACTTTCATGTGTCATCTGATCAGGTATTTCAATGGAATTTGATAACTGTAATTGTGAAACTGAATAATCTTGATCAAGAACTTCGTTGTTTTCTTTGTTTTCCATAACAATCTCTATAGATTGCTGATTTTTGATTGCATTAAAGTTGTCTCTAATGAACTGAAATGAAGCAAAACAAAGAGGTAAAGAACCTTCACTTGTTTCCAAATTTTCTGCATTTTCTTCCTCACTTTCATAGCTGATTTGCAATGGCTGATCACTGTTTTCAAACTGCTGACACTGAATTTCCTCATCCCACAAACGAGCTACTGATTGCTCTGTAAAATTAGTTTGAGTTTGAAGAACATAATTATCATAATACTAATCATATTTAGGCAAATCTTTAAAAGAAGGAATGCCATCAAACATACACATTAGATCAACAGATTGCTCTTCTACATACTGATCTGTAAATCCATTTTCTGATTTATGATATTTAGGATTAGCAGGAAAGTGTTTATGACCAACAACATCTTCCTTTCTTGCATTCACTGGGTTATGGTGATCTTGAACAAAAAATACATCTTTCATAGTGATCTTCTGTATCATTTCTTCTGTCTTTCTTGCCAAGATGTCAAGTTTTATCTCTGCAATGTTTTTCTTCTTTCCTTCTGCTTTCAACTTTTCCCTTTTAATTTGCAGATTAACTTCTACATCAGTTGCAATGTTTTGCATCTGTTCAAGTGTTTCTGAATCTCTTTCTCTTAGCTGAAATTCTATTTCTGGATCAAAGGCATTTGGGTAATGCAAGAGAGTTGAATCAGGAGGAGGTCTGATATTCACTGGCATTGCATAATAAACTTGATTGAATCTGTCAGAAAATTGTTGTATTGTTTCATTTGGTTGCCTTTTCAACTGATTATATTCTTCTATGATCATTAAAAAATTGACTTTGATTATCCATCTATCAAGAATTTTTTTAACAAACTGTTGGAAATTTGAGATGCTTGCAATAGGCAGATTTTTGAACCAACTTTTTACTTCACTTTGCAAAGAAAGAGCAAAAAGCCTAATTCTAACATCATCTTCATCAATCTCAAATAAGTCCAAATAATTCTCAAAACTTTGAATATGTTTTTGGGCAGTGATGTTACCATTTTCTCCATCAAACTTGGGAAGAAATTTGTAATAGTTCTCAGGAAAATCATGGAGTATAGGAGGTAAGACGATGGGTTTATATCTATCAGAAACTTTACAAGGTACATGAATATGTACAGAGATTGTAAGATTAGTCTTGATTATTTGAGGCTTATCATTCGGAAAATGATCATCATAAGATTCAGAAGAAAGATGCTCAAATGAATAAGGAGATTTTATATTTACAATCTTCAAAGGAAAATAATTAAAAACTAATCTAAGATCTTATGTAAAATACAATATACATTGAAAAACCTTCTTGATGAGAAAGAACATGATGTCTCAGAGTATAATCCAAGTTAAAAACTTGATCTTCCCATGATGTTCTTCCAGGTTCATTCCTCCAGTGGAGTCTTGAATTTTGACTTTGAAATTGATGTGGAGTCGCCAGGTGGATGATTTAACCTTTGTATGTCTGATCACTGTCCACCATCATAGATCAGATCTAAACTTGTAAATTTTTTCTGAAGAAAATGTTAGTCTTCCCCAATGGAGTCGCCAATATGTTATCACTAAGTAATTTCTCAAGGTTAAAGAAAGAACTCCCGAGGTAACCACAAACATACTTTTAAGCCTTAGGATCTAGCCTTCCTAATGCTCAGAGAGGGCTCTCTCTATATGATTTATCTTTGTTGATTGTAGTTGATTTTAGGTTAGTTATGTAGGATTACTTGAGATTTGATTTTTGGATTTGGTTTGGTGGTGAAATCACTTACTCAGATGGATAGATGTAGGTCTGCTTACCATTGGGCTAATTGAGTCAATGTGTCAAGCAACAGAAGCATGATCATGGTTCTAAAGGGAAGTATTCACATGGCAAGATAGTTGAGTAACTTCAGATCCTTAGGTTGATGGTGAAAATGGTTTCAATCAGGGTAAGAGAGCAATTAAGGGTTCTCAAATCTAGATAATGAGTGAAAAGACAAAGGTCAATCGAAACAAGGGAGCAATTAAGAATTCCCAAATCTGGATATCAGAAGAAAAACATATAAATGATAAACAGTTCAAGACAGTGTTATTAAACATATTCTGTAATAACATTCCTGTTATATCATTTAGATTAAGCAAGCATATAAGCATGTGAAAACTTCAGAAAGAAACAATTGAACAAATAGAAAGTACTTCACTGTAGTGGCCCAACACATGAATCTTGTAATATAATCTCTTTATTGCTTTAATCCAGTCCGCTGACTTGAAATTGGTTCAATCACCCTCAGGTTCCAGAATAGTACAACTATAGAAATGTTCAACAATTCATCCATACATTAATACCTCGATTAATGAAGTATTTATACAAAAACTAATACTAAATATCCTAAACTGATTTAGGATTTATTCCTGGAAATAAAATATCTGGATACTAAAAGGTAGTGACACCTTTCAACTAGTCGAAAGGTGTCCCTGTTTTATCTGATTTGCTGGCATTTATTTGTTTCTCTCATGCTAAGTTGTCTCTCACATCGTCTTCATGCTGGCTGTATCTGATTTATCTTTTAATGCTGTCTTCATCTGCATGCTCTTTGACTTTAACTGATACTCTTTAACTGCTCTGTTTTACATTAACCTTTTGACTGTTCTGTTATCTTTTCACTTTTACCTTTTACAGTAACAGTGAGTAAAATATGTCTTGGAGAGTTGCTGGTATGAATTTTTCACAGTTTGCTGGTGGAAATATTTTCATCCTCTGTTCTGACTATTTACTGCCTCTGTGTAAATGATTCCTTCTCTGCTTTATTTTTGTTCTAATTTGATTTTCTTTTTGTGTATAGAACTTTTGTTGAAGGAGACCATTTGAATTCATTTCCTTGTGAATTCTTGGAGTAAACAGGTTTTAACTAGTATTAAGCTGTTTATCCAAATTCTTTTTCTGCCAATAACCTGCAAAACAAAACAATCGTTAATAAAACCCGGGTTTGCAAGGATGTGATCGAAGGTTTTGGGCAGATTTGTGGAATGAGTTCTGGCTGAGGAGATTCAACATTGTTGGCAATGGAGTTTTACTTTCACATTTCAAACAGTGGGGCTTAATACATTGCGCAAAGTGGTATAGCAATTTTAGCACAACGCAGTGTTTAAATAGTAGCTCGGGGTTACTGTATAGCATTGGGGCAGACCGACGGTTTATCGCGCAGTGAAGGGATGGTCCATGACAGTTTTGACACATGCGCAGACCAGTTGGTGGTTTTCGCAGAGAAGCGAAGTGGTTAATGGTTTTGCGGAGGGAGGTGCGATATGATGTGGGAGCGCCGCGTGGCGGAGGGAGAAGGTTACAAAACTACCTATTTTGAAACTTCTCGTGACTTTAAACTTCAGAATGTTGGGGGATGCGAAAAAGGGTTGGGACCGTTGGATCTGATCTAAGGGAATCAGGGGAACGTTATGAGTGATGAGTTTATAAGGTGGGGCCGGGAACTGAATTATATGCGAAAGAGTAACTAAAGTGGGTAGGGATATAATATATGAAGGGGATAATATATAAAGGGTTTTAATATAGTACAGGAAATATATATGTGGGGAGTTAAATATATAGAAATGGGTTATTAATAAATATGGGATGAAGGATTATGGATGCGGGAGATTAATAAAATAACGTAAGTTTAATGAAATATTGGGAAAGGTATTAAATTATCGTGAGGGGATATATAATATGGGAATTTAAAATAAACTATAGGATAAATAGTATAAGGGGATTTTGGGAATATAATAATGGGATGTTATAAACAATGGGTTAGGAATTATATCTAACGGGATAAGGGTTTAAAATAATATAAATTATATAATAGATATCATAAGAGGGTTGGGAAAAGGGAATTAAAAGAAAGGGAATTTAGTGAGGGGAATGGATATTAATAAAAAGGAAATGGCTAAAATGAAGGGGAAGGGATGTTTTTTACAAAGCGGGGAAAACATGTTTTAAAAGGATGTTAGTGATAAGAAGTAAACCAACTAATGCTTTCCAATGACATACAAAAAGTGTTTCTGCCTACCCTTCTTTATCCTAACATTTTTATTTCCTCTTCTTGGGTGTTTTTAAGCTTGCTGACCCTTTATTTCCTCAAGTAAGCAAACTATCTATTTCTAACCTTATAACGTCCAACGGCTCAGATTAAACTCATGAGCTTGTTTATTTCTCTACCTAACTATGGATCTGCCAAGAGTTTGGCTAGATCTTTATTCTCTAGCTATCAGCATGAAATTTAAAGCATGAGTAAGCCAAGATTAAGCTATTTGACTATCATGGATTGTGGCAATTTGGATAAGCTGCACACAATCTTATTTGCAAAAGTAAACAAATAGTAGTGGCATTTGAACGTGCAACACTTTAATGATTTTATTTTTATCTCTTTTTGTGGGGTTCATACTTAATATTTTTCTTTGATCTTGTTCTTTCAGTCCTTTGATTATTTTTTTAGGACTTTACCCTCTTTTCATTTTTGAAATATGGGAAAACATTTGTAGAAAGCAAAGGTATGTACAATATTGCAAGATTTACATGATCAACTCAAAATTATGAATCCTATTATTATAGGACCCTAACAGGACCCATGCCGGTGAAATCTCTTGGAGGATATTTATACTATTTGATATTTGTTGATGACTACTCTCGTAAAACTTGGATCTTCTACTTGAAGACTAAGGATCAAGTTTTTGATGTATTAAGGGATTTCAAGGTTCTCGTGGAAAATCAAATAGGAAAGAAGATCAAGATCACGAGGACAAATAATGGAGGAGAATATACTTCAAATGTGTTCAAAGACTTTTGTAGAGAAGTCGATATTAAGAGGGAGGTCACTTTTCCATACAACCCTAAACAAAATGGAGTTGCTGAGAGGAAGAGCATGACCATCATGGAAACTGCCAAAGCCATAATTCATGATCAAAATATTCCTATGTTTCTGTGGGGAGAAGCTACAAATACTGTTGTGTATGTCCAAAGTAAAGAGTTCTCATCATGCCTTGGAAAACAAGACTCCTGAAGAAGTATTTAAATTTTACAGGTGTGAAGCTGGAAGTTGGATATTTGAGAATCTTTGGCTGCCCTGTCTACTTTCATGTGCCGAAGGAGAAGAGGTCAAAGCTAGAGGCTTCAGGAAAGAAAGGTACGTTTGTTGGTTATTGTGAAAATTCTAAAGCTTACAGGATATATGTGCCAGGGCAAAGAAACATTGAGTTTAGCCGAGATGTGACATTTGATGTTGATGCTTCCCTTGGTAAAGCAAGGGACTCTCTTGTCCCTGCCAACACTAAGAGAAGGGATGATACTATGGATGTAGATGTTGAGCCATCCATGCCCGAGCCTGACCTTGCAGATGAGCCTATGGCACCCGTGGATCCTTTAGATCTTCCTTCTTGTGATACTCCTACCAGGAAGAGACCCTTGTGGCTCTGTGACACATTACAGGATATAATAGATATGCTGCCTCGACAGGCACCTTCAGAGAGAGCAAACAACCTCTTTGCAACCTCTCTGATATCAGGGATATGCAACATTAATGAGTGACATTATACAAACTGAACTTTGCAGCTATGAAGAAGCTGTGGAGGAACAGGTTTGGAGAGATGCCATGGCTGAGGAATATGAATCCATCATGAAAAATTAGGTATGGGAGGTGGTTCCGAGACCTGAAGGGAAGTCTGTTGTAACTTCCAAATGGCTATACAAAATCAAACATGCTGCTGATGGTAGCATTGAGAAGTTCAAGGTGAGATTCGTGGCTAGAGGATTCTCCCAGAAAGAGGGAGAGGATTATGATGAAATATTTGCACCTGTTGCCCAATACACTACCATCCAGTCCATTGTTCTTGCTGCTAATCAAGGCTGGAGTCTTCATCAAATGGATGTGAAGACAACCTTTCTTCATGGCATTCTTAAGGAAGAGGTGTACGTGGAAAAACCACAGGGATTTGAGGAGCATGACTGGGAAACTCATGTTGGCAGATTGAAGAAATCCCTCTATGGGTTTAAGCAAGCCCCCAAGGCTTGGTATGCTTGGATCGATGGATACCTGATGAAGCTAGGAATTACCAGGAGTAGTGCCAATCCGAACCTTACTTCAAGGTTTTCCAAGGTATGCCTTTGATTTTGGTTTTATATGTTGATGACTTATTCTTGAAAGGAGCAGAGTCTCTAATCATCTAGTGTAAGAGGGAGCTTGCCTCCGAATTTGAGATGAAATATCTTGGGTTGATGAACTACTTCTTGGGCTTAGAGGTGTGGCAGAGACCTGGTGAGATTTTCCTTAGCCAGGGAAAATATCTTGTCAAACTTTTGGAGAGATTTGGGATTGTGGATTGCGAATCCATGGCCACACTGATGGAGGCAAAATTTAAGAAGTTATGTGGTGAAGACGCGGGACCAGATCTAGCAGATCAATTGATTGGGTTTTTGATCTTTCTAGTCAACATGAGACCGCATATATGTTTTGCTATCAACACCTTCAGCCAATTCGTGGTGGAACCTATGCACGCTCACTAGGTGGCCGCAAAACATGTGCTGAGATATCTACACGGGACGATCAACTATGGATTGAGATATACCTCCAACGATGAGTTGAGATTGCATGGATATATAGATACAGATTGGGCTGGGAGCATTATTGGTAGGAAGAGCACATTGGGATGTTGCTTTAGTTTGGGATATGTCATGATTTCCTGGATGAGCAAGAAGCAAAAATATGCCATTCTCAGTACAACAGAGGAAGAGTACATTGCAACCAATATGGCTAGCTGTGAGGTAGTGTGGTTGCAAAATCTCTTTGCAGAGCTATTTGAGTTGGTGCTTGATAGGACCGTGATATACTGTGACAATCAAAGCAGGATTAGACTTTAAGAGAATCCTGTATTCCATGACAGGTCGAAGCACATCGAGATCAAATACCACTTCTTCAAAGACATGGTACCGAGAGGAGTAGTGAGGCAACAACACATCTCGAATGATTGTTGAAAATTGGTAGTTAAGGGATGAATTTCCTTAAATAAAACCTTATTTCTGACAATTTTGGAGTGACTTTCTAAAAATAGAAAGTAATGTTTAGCGTCTCAAGTATGACTTTCCAAAAATAGTAAATCACCTTGCATCAATTGGTAATCAAGTATAGTTGAAAGAAAATCACTTAACTTATCATTAATCAATCATAATAGTTTAGTCTCGTCTTAATTATCAATATTATTAATATTATTATTATTATCCTTTATGATACTATGATATTATTATTAAAAGGAATTACAAGTCACCTTACCTTCATCTCCTCAATCACTTCGCACCTCTCTACTTGATGACTCACATGGCACTACATAACTCTCTCTCTCTCTTAATGATATGTTACACTCTCTCTTACGCACTCATTAAAGAGATGGCATATTCCTCTTACACTCATTAAATGCATGTTATAAAAGATTCCTCTTACTCTCTCTTTATTGCATATGTTACACTCTCCTTAACTAAGGCATGCGTACCTCTCTTAATGGCATAAATTACTAAGGCATGCGTTGCTCTCTTAATGGCATAAGTTACTAAGGTATGCATGCCTCTCCTTAATGGCATAAGTTACTAAGGTATGCGTTTCTCTCTTTAATGGCATGAGTTACACTCCCCTAAATGTCATATGTTACTCTTCCTTTAATGGCATGACTTACACTCCCCTAAATGTCATATATTACTCTTCCTCAAGGCATGCGTATTTCTCCTCCTTTATGACAAGAATTCGTTGCTCCTCCTATATATGTGTCTCATGTCTTCTCACCTGATACTACTTCATGTGCATTGAAGGAAGAATTCGAACTTGAGAGAGAGAGTTGGAGAGACTTGAAGAAGATTGTGAGAGAGAGAGACTTGGAGAGTAAGAGCAGAACTTGGTGAGCCAAGGTTGATTCACTGCTTCAGTGTTGATTCAATTGAAGGGAAGGTTGATTCAATGTTTGCATCTGCTGCTGCTACTAGTGATCTTCATGCTACAATTTGTTCAGATTTGGGTGAACTTACTCATTCTCTTGATCTCTCATTGTACTTTGTAATAGGAGGGACGAAGAAGAGGAGCAGAAGTCAAAGTTTTGTTTAAGATTATATTTTCTTGTCTCGCTACTAGGGTTTGTGAAGATTCCAGTTTTAGGTGGCGAAATTTTGTGAAGCAGTTGTAGGAGGCTGAAGTTGCAGCATCAAAGTAGTAGTATCGAAGTTTTTGGAAGCTGCCCTGTAGAAGATCTTGCTGGGTGCTGGCTTGGTGCTTGGAAGGGTTATTGGCTTTGATCTTTGGGTCTTGAAAGTCTCATTGTAAGAAGATTCTATAAGAAGAGAAGCATTTTTTTTTGGGTTTTCCCTGGCTTGGAGCCTGCATCTTGTGTACTTATCTTTTGTGATCTTCATTGTTTTTTATAATTGCTTGATGAACAAAGAACTAAAAAAGTAATAAAAGACCAACTAACATCACAAGTAATTATCAAGTTAAGGAAAATCTATATAAACCCTAATCCCTTGATTTTCCAACAATGTTGTCGCCTAGGATGCAGACCTAAATGTGGGAAAAGTCCTCAATGCCACCAAGTGTCTCCTTAGAGGCGAAACACTCAGAGGAGCTGTCACTTGATCCCAACTCTCTCCGTTTAGGTTCTCTCATAGATAAACCAAGGGGGGTGGTCCCTAAAGATGAATCTAAGAGGAAAACTTGCTAAGGATAACAAGTTCAAGGAGATTCTGATGTTAATTAAATTAGTTAAGGCTTTACCAATTTAACAACTTGAATTATATCTTGAAATGAGATTGACTAGCAAATATGAATAATTAAGAGCATATAACAATCAACAATTTAGATAAATTATGTTCATTAGATGCCCTGCAAGACAAATATAATTAGACCAGTGCCAAATATACTTGCAAGAAATATATGCTCACAAATAAATCCACAATACTTGCAAATATGATATGTTAAGAAGATCAAGGAGTTGCACAGTTAGAGGAGCTACAAGGCAAGAGGTTAGTGAACCACACAGAAGGTTATATATATCTTTGAGATGTGAACAATAAATGGAATTATAACTTGCAAGGAAATAGAACTTGTACTTTTAAAGAGATATATGCTCAATTATGATGAAATAACATTAAAGGACGTTTGACAAGTGCATGTAAATGAACAAGTACAATAGTATAAATGAAATACTTGCAAATTTGATAAAATGCTCACAACCTAACTTATATAATAACCAATTGTGTCAAAAATGCAAACAAGTGTATGTGAAGTGTGTGAGGCAAAGTGGTGTTGGTAAATTTCAATTAATGCCTAATCTAAGGTTTGAATTCCCCTCAATTCCTTTAACTTGGTAAGGAGTGAGGTGGTTGCAAGAAGGCTAACTGAGAAGTCTAAGGCCTAATTAACGATACCCCCTTAGGACTTAAGTACAACCCGCGTGCCTTTGTCCCAACAAGGGACTCAACCACAAGAGCAAGGTTACTTGGGAGCGGGAGCGGGGAGTGACATTTTCAAAAGCTCCCGGTTTAGGAGCAAATTTATATATATATATATATATATATATATATATATATATTATATTTTGATGCATATATGTCAACAAAAGCATGTAGAATGATGAATTAGATATAAAAAGCATAAAAACATAGGTCGAACCATATAACATCAATCATCTAGAAGTTATAATCTTCATCAACCACGTCCACAAGTTAGTAACATACAACATATTGAGTCTCATGATTCATCAATATTAAAGTTTCAAGCTTTCAAAATTCAATATATAACATTTATCATCATTGATCACCAAAGTTGTACTTATAGGCTAAGTGTAACCATTACAACAAAGAATATCTAACATGAAATGAAATGTTATAAAATGAAGTGAAATGAAACAACTTTCAACTTTCACAAAGCATCATATTCATAATTCATTACCAATGAGTTATAATTGCCAACTTTAAACTTCAAACTTAAATTGTCATATATTGTTTACAAAAAATATCATAATAAATATGAAAGAGTCAACAGTTATAAAAACTACTAGAAACTAGAAAAGACAAGTAAATCTATTATCTACTGCTTCCTCTTGCCGCCACGAGAAATGTCTAATTTCAGAGCAAGTCGTGGTGGTTTTCTATGAGTCTCCTCCCGCATAGTCACATGACCAGAACCAGAAGGCACATGCCCTCCCCGTGAGGATGTAGATGGAGGCGGCGACAACAAAGGAACAATTGTTGGAACTCGAGCACTGGCACTACTATTGGATGGTGGGGGTGGCATGGCTATTGTTACTTCATCATCATCTTTCAAAAGTTTTGTTGCTTCCAATTCTTATAGATGTATAGTGCCATCCTCCAAATTATCGTCCTCTGGGTTGTCCCAAGTTTTATATGATGTATCCTCATAAGCTTGATCACAATAATGACTCAAAAACCTCAAGTTGTAGTGCACATAAACCAAGCTTTCTACCCGGTTTTCATTGAGTCTGTTTCTTCTCACATTATGGATGAAGCTGTAGGTGCTCCAACACCTCTTTGTAGAAGAAATATTTACAACCCATGAGAGCACTTTTTTTACCAATTTTTGCAGAAGTCCGTGGCCGTCATATGCTTCCCACCATGTGAGAGCATCACATCTGTCTGTATCTTCCATTTCATGCAAAGAACCAAACGAACCAGTGAAACTGAAGTATTTTCCTAATTCAAGACGCAGATTAGAACAATCCTCCTTGTCAGGGACCAACTTGTCTAATGCTTCCATATATCCTTTAGATACCTCTGGATCTGTATGGGGTTTGATCCTAACCCCACCCGTAGGTGCAGGTTGGCCCAACCAAGATGGAGAGTAGTATTTTGGCATAAGGATATACGCCAAGGCATGTAGTGGAACATTAAGTTTATTCCACTGTGCACACAAACAATTGTGAATCATTGTATACAAGTTGGGATCATTTTCCTGAACAATGTATTTTTTTGCCCCAACATGCTATCCATCTGCTCATATACTTCCCCAATCACTGGTTTATCTGTATCTGCAAAACGAATCATGCTATAAATGGGCTTGGTGAATTGCAAAACTTCCCTCACATGTGCCCAAAATAGACCATCAAGAGCAGTCTCCTCCACTTGTTCAAAACCTTGCCTGTCAACTGCGGATGGAGCCTTGTCCTTTAATACCTTCCAGCGTTGACTTGATACCATGCTAGCCAATGACTCTCTTACCTTCAAAAGGCTCCTGGAGGTGAGGTAATAGCTAGCAAATCTAGTCTTCACAGTCTTCAACATATCCAATCTTGAGTGACTGTGGAAAAGCCCATGGGTATTGCTATGATTTGTAATAAATTTTATCATTTTTTTGCCTTTCTTGTACAAATCACCAATCCATTTGTATTGATGGTTTTTGTTCTTAATAATATCATGCATCAAAAGGTTCAATGTGTGAACCAAACACCCAGACCAAAATATGTTGGGGTATCTATTGTCAATAATTGCTCCTGCTACCTTACAATTAACAGCATTATCAGTGATGACTTGGATGAAATTGTACGGCCCAATACATTCAATTGTTTCAAGTAATGGTTCTGCAATGTTGATGGCGGTATTGAACTTTTCTGAGTAATCAATTATCATATGCTAAAAAGAAGATTGCACCATTAATAGACACAACAAGAACACTCATCAATGGCTTGCCTTTTACATTTGTCCATCCATCAGATACAATAAACACCCCATGCTCATCCATGAATTTGTCATTTTACCCAAAGAATGTGCTATTTTTTCTTTTTCATGATCAAGTTCCACGGCTCTAGCCTTGTCACACCCATGGCTCTTGTATACTTTGGGGCATCATTAATGGCAAAAACCATTTCATGCCAATAAGGTGAGCGAAGAATATTGAATGGTATCCCACATGCATAGAGAAATCGATAAATTTTTGAATCCACATCATTCCTACACCCTTCGTCAAGGAAATCTGATATGGTTCTACATCTTAAAGAGATGTTTGTTCTTGTGCCTCCATATCCACTGCCATGGGAGGATGTTGATGGAGTTCTTTGTGCATGTTGTTGTGAGCTATGTTCAAAGAAACCCTTTGATCTTTTAGATCTATATTGGGATTCCTCCTTTTCCCATATGTATTTGGCTCTTTGTGTTGCTGACACACTTAAACAAGCTTTGATTCCTATTTGTTTATCTCCATCCCATGGCCTTTTCCCACAGAGGTGCCTTCTGGCACGGGTGTATGAACCTGTGTAAGTGTTTTTTCAATGGAGGCATGTAAATTTAGTGGTTCCACCCTCTTTCCCTGCTTCAGGCCTAGAAACATATTTCCACAATGGGGTTTGGTCTGGTTTAGTTTTTGTGCCCTCATCATCTCCACTCTCTTCTTCCTCCTCACCAAGGTACTCCTCCTCTCTAGGGTTTTTGTCAAATCCACTAAAACCCTCTTCTTCATCCTCTTCATCATGATTAACCCTCCTTCTACTCTCCAACACCATAATAACAAAAAAGGAACCAACAACAAGAGAATGCTAAGCCATATAACCATGATGTTTGAAGTTTTGAGCCTGCAATAAAATGGAGGAATGGGAATGGGAAAAAGAGAAGAGAAAATTTTCATTTAGTAATGAACATATATAAATACAAAAATACTAGATTAGAGTGTATATCCTACCTCTTTGGCCTGCAATCCCAAGCTCCCTCAATCTCCCTCCTCAATTCAAGCTCCAAGCTTCCAATTCTGTCCCCTTCCTTCCCCGTCTGTTGCGCATATTTTTCGCTAGCGGGAGCGAAAAATTAAAGGGAGCGACCGCTCCCTAAAAAACAGGGAGTGAAGGGAGCGAATTCGGGAGCGCACTCCTAAGGTCTCTCCCTATCCACTCCCGAGCGCCTCGACCGCTCCCTAAATCGCTCCCTAAAAACAGGGAGTGAAGAGAGCAAATTAGGGAGCGCGCTCCCGAGGTCTCTCTCTATCTGCTCCCGAGAGCGAAGTCGGGGGGGGGGGGGGTGCTTCCCCGCAACCCTGCACAAGAGAACTGCGAGGTCACACGTTTTAACCTTCGTTCCAAACTCAAATTTAGGGAGATTGAATGACAGTTAGGGAAGGTTGTCCTAAACATCTATCAACGAAGCCTATGCTTGGAGGTAAATTTTAAAGAGATCTAAAATGCAAATTAGACACTAAATTAATAAAGTGCTTCAAATGAGATAGCGATTAGAGTGAGATGCTTCAAAAGTGAAATATTGTTAAATTATCAATAACAGAATACCATTTCACTTTAAATGATCAAATTATTAATTAGGAATTTGAGCATAAATTATGATATCAAATATGAAATTAGTTTATGCTAATGATCAATGAAGCAAGCGAAAATTACTCAATGAAGCAAATGACAATTAGATCAGGAAATTAAAACTACTTCAATGAGAGTTCCAATTAGATCTAATAGCTAATGAAATTACTCAAGGAAAATAAAGCAAATTAGATCAAGTGAAATATGGGTGATTTAAAACTACTTGCAAAACGAGATTAGATCTACCAATGCTAATGCTAATAGATGGTGATAAAAGAGTAAGAAAACTAATCTAAACTAACAAGTTAGTCACCACCATCAAAAAAGTCCTCCTTCCAAATGAGGAGGTCGGATACCAAGGGGAAGAAACCCCAAGCTCCCTCATAGAAAAAAATTCTTTTATTATAATTACAAACTGTAACCCTGTTAGAGAGGAGAGGGTTTGAATCAAGAGGAGGGTTTACAAGAAAAAATGAGCTTCAATGAGCTAATTCCCCTCCTCAATGAGCTAAGAAAATTAGAAGAAAATTGTTTACAATTTTTATGATGAAATTACAATGGAATTCCTCTAAAGGAATTTGATTACCCTCCAAAAATAATTTCGATTTCTCTTCTAATTTTTTTTCGCTTGAGCTTAGACATCCAAAAGAGGAGGAATTTTCACAAAAGAAGAAGGAGAAGGCTCTCCTATGCTTGCGTCCAAGAGAGAGGTCTCAAAAAAATTTAGGATGGCTTCCAAAAAAAACCAATCTTGATTTTCCAAGCCTCAAATGTGAGATCTCTCCAAAATCGATCTTGAAATAACCCTTAAAAAACCCTAGCTATATAGAATTTGCGCAGGAAAATGGAGAGAGGAGAGGGAAATGGCTTTTATCAATGAACAAGTGTGGCCTCAAAAAATTATTTTGTCTTTTTATCATCAAGCTTCCACCTACAAGAAATTTTTTATGAAAAATTTCCAAGCCAAATCCTTAATCTTCCTTCAGATCTGCACAAAAATAGAGAGGAAATCCAAATATATGCAAGATTTATATACAAGAGAAATATATGTACAAAATGGGTTAGAGTATATACAAAAAATTTACAGATCTACTAGCCTAAAGAGTGTGAGGACACCTCCGCTCTTGGTTAACAAGAAATAAGCTCTAAAATAACTAGGAACTCATCCTAAATTACAGGAACTCGTCCTAATTTGTAGGGACTCATGCAAATCTTAGAAATTCGTCCTAACTTACAGGAATTAGCTCCTAAGTTATATGAATCGATTCCTATCTTACAGGAACTCGAGCATGCTAAAGAAGAACTCTTTGAGGTGACAGGTCCGTTTGATTAAGGCACAAATCAAGGAACCCTTTCTCGCTATCATTTTCGACACTCCCTCTTAGCGAGGAAGGTGTTTCTGGACGAACCTCATCCACCTGGATCTGTCTCCAACACTACCACATTCTCCGCTGCTGCAGCTACTCCCCCTGAACTAGAAGACTTCCCTACTTTCTTTTGCGGAACCTGATCTGAAGACCTGTTCTTTCCCACCATGCTTTGCAAGTCCATCACTTCAGTCATAAGTGCCATGTACCCTGTGTACCTCTGTGGTTGCTTCCTCTGGCTGACAATGATATTGGAAGATCCAACTCTATCTTGATCTCCCTTAAACAAATCCTTTGCCCACTTGGCTTGAACTTTCTCTATATTGGGAGTCTCTGACTGAGTTGCTGCCTCCACTCGCACTGGGCTATGGTCCTCATCATTCTGCTAGTCAGCCAAACTGCCAACTACCTTAGCCTCACTAAGATTCTGGTTGAGGCTCCATCTTGAGAGCTCCATCCTGGTCTCGCTCAACCACCACTTCTCTACTTTGAGCTCTCCTTGCCTTGTTGCTTAAGGTTGCATCTGTCTCTACCCACAACTGTTGAAGAATGTAACTAGGTTCGGTCTTCATAATTGAACATGAGTCCAAATGTAATATATTTGTTAAAAGAAAGCAAAAGAATTTTATTATTAATTGAGTTGACTTGTTAAAGCACGGCTTTCATGCTTGGGTCAATTGTCTTAGGTCAAGCCTCCATTGTAGACTTTAGGTTGTTGTCAAAGTCAATTTTTGTTTGGTCAAAGACTCCTCCATCAAAGTCTTCTTGCCGTCAGCCTAAAAAAGAATCATCAAGTCAGATTCCCTCAGTGAACTCATGTCGGTCTAATATGGAGACACATCTCTTCATGGACTAATGTCGGCCTATTTCACATGGAAACAACTATAAATATAAGCATGAGGTCTTCGCATAAATCATAGTGAAGGAGCTTAGATTAGTTGCAGAAATGAATTCGTGAGACAAGTGCTGAAATCACAGGTAGCTTCGATACAAGATCTCAGTAGAAGGTTCGATGTTCTAGTGATAAATTTTTGTGTATGTTAGTGACACAATTCGTAGAAATCTCAGAAGATAGGTTCGGTATATTACAAAGAAGATTTTGGTGGAATAAAGGTACAAAAATTCGGCATACCTTAGAAGAAAATTCAGATAACAATTCGGTGAACCTCAGATGGAGTTCGAAATTACTGTGATGTTTTTGATGTGCTACAATAAGGAAGCTCAGATCATTACAGGACCGAGATCTGAGTTTGGGGCAGTCATCACAGGACCGAGGACAGGAGTATATTACAGTGTTGATCATCATTGCTAGTCTGAAGCATATATTATAGTGTTGGACAGAGACATAACTTTGTTATGTGACCAAGTTATCAAATGACTACTACAAAATTGAAGTATGAAGCCTACTACTAGACTATGTTACCACATTGAAGAATGCAATACTACTCACAAGGTTGACTTGATGGAGGGAGTCTCTAGTCTAAGTTGTAAGGGTCTTGGTCGTCTCATCTTTTGAATCTACTGAAGGAAGAATTTTGACCAGGTTTTCCCCTAGAGTGGGGTTTTGCCCTGGCTGCATGCCTACATCTTGTGTCCTCTTCTATTTGTTGATTGCATTAGTCTTGATGATAAGAAAATATAAATCGAAAGAAAGAATAATAATAATAATGAAAATATCACAAGATAATGTCATAATAAGAGAAATCAATTAACTTGCCACACTTTGGATTTCTCAACATCAACTTGTTGAGATTCTTCACCTTCACACCTATCTGCTTCTTACATCTAGAAGCTAAGTGTTGGAGGTAAGCCTTACCTTTGTTGAAGATGATATCATATCCCTTGTCCTCAAGGGTAGCTACCGAAAGAAGATTCTGTCTTAATCTTGGAACATAGAAAACATCTCTGAGATGAAGAAGATTACCAGACTCCCTCTTAAAGCTGATAATACCAACTCCTCTAGCTACATACTAACCATCATCTCCAAGCTCAATCTGAAACTGCATGTCCTTCTCCCTCAGGTGGCTAAAACTGTTCTTGTTCCAGGTCATGTGAAAGGATGCTCCTAAATCAATATACCAAATATTGCTATCTGTTGAGCTTGCCATGCAAGCAATCAATGAGAAATATTTCTCGAATTGGGCAGAAAATGCATCTAACTCCGCTGATGCAGCAACATGATTCTTACTGGACTCCTTCTTTCGATTAGGACACTTTACTAGCATAGTGTCCAAACTCATGGCAATGGAAGCACTTGATCTTGCTTAAATCCTTATCCTTGCCCTTCTGAATGGACTTGACCTCTCCTTGGCCCTTCTTTCCCTTGGCCTTGCTACTCTTGCCTGTCAAGGCAAGGTTCTCCTTGTCCTTCTCAACCTTGGCACCCTTGCCATTGTTTCTAGAAGACTCAACTAGATTGAGCCTTAGCTCCTTCTGAGTGAAGTCACTCCACAAGCGCTCCCAATCCGACAACTTATCTTGTCCAGTAATCCCTTGAACCAAAGTAGCCCACTCCTTGGTAAATCCATTTATAGCAACTCGTACTAGCTCTCCATCCATCGAATTCTCTTCTACAACTACTAGCTCATTTGGGACTCCTAGAATCCTGGTGAGATAAGAAGTTATAGTCCCACCCTTCAACATCTTGATTGTCCTCAGCTTCTCTTTGAGAATCATCTTTTGGTTTTCGAAAGGGTCTTGATAGAGCTTGACCGAGGCTTCCCACATCTCCTTAACGGTATCTTTACCTGCAACACAAGGGACTACATGATCCTAGAGTCCATCTAGGATCATCCTCTTGGTCTTGGCCATCTGCCTTTGGAAAAGCCTTAACGCGTAGGGATCTGAAGGTTCTACAACACCTTTCTCGGCGAAATCATTCAGCCCAAAATCGTCTAACAAGAACATTATCTGGACTTTCCAAACACCAAAATTTTCTGCACCATCAAGTCTATGCAGCTCTCTCAGTCCCACTCCAACCTGTGTCATTCTGGCTACTTATGCAACTCACCAACACCTGCCCACTAATAGTCTTGTAGTTGTTCACAAGAAGCTGTACTTAGGGCTCAAATAATTCTGCCTCTCCTATCAGTCTCGTAGTCCTTCACAAGAACTAAATTTGGGCTACTTATGACAGCTCCTATCAAACTTCCCACCTGTATATAAGCTGTCCACACAGATTGTCCGACAGGACCTTATCCACTAAGCAACAAAATCAACTTAAAACACCAATCAACATACCTCTTTTTTTAACTCAATGTTGGGCCTGTGTGTACTGTTGTAGGATCTGGCCTGGTTAGGGCTCCTAACAGTCCTGTTAGCCCTACTTTCCTGCTCCCGAAAAAAACTTCTAAAGCTGCGGTCCTCCTACCTTGTCAAGCTTCTTCCATAGGCTGGCCTCTAGGACTGATATGGTACCTGCATTATGCCTTTTGGCCTCTCCAAATAGAGACTACAGGACCCTCGACCCTCTTTCCCAAACTATAGGGAACTGCATCTTAAACTCAGAGGTCTATCCCACTAGTAGACTCACACAAAAGCTGCCCAGAATTTGCTTCAACTCTGCCTGCACTTCTGATCAAACTCGACTCACTTGCTGTCACAGAGATCACCCCAAAACAAATGTCTTTCTCCTTTCGCTGAACACCTTGATCTGTGGTTTGCCTTAGATGATGTTTTTCTTATGATGTGTTGTGCTTGGATGCCCAAATACCTTGTGCTGGTATTTATTTTGATCCACACTCTGATACCATGTAGAAAATCCACGAAATTCTGATCTACTATAGTGAACAATCTGAAAACTAGTTCTTTTCACTAAAACACAAAATTTCTCTACTTCAAATTTGCAGTGGAATAAGAACAGAAATAAATACAATTCATACAATTCAAGACATAGATTTTTATAGGGAACCCAACTGGGAAAACCCTCTGCTTGTTTATTGATAGAAATTGAGCAATTGATCTCTTACAAATACAACTGTTTCACTTGGACAATACACCCTTCTCCCTGCTTATCCTAAGCATGAAACCCTTACAAGAATGCTGATTAGACTGCCCTCTTCCCTTGCTCCTCTTTTTCTCTGAATTCCTAGTGCAAACCCAAGGAACCAAGTCCCTAATTCCTTGCGGAAGAGCTGATCCTTTAGCTCCTAAATTCTAGTGGATCACACAATAGTGGATGATTAAAATTGTGCCTTCGCTCTTCCTTATAAGCAATTCGAATGGCTAAATCTGGCAAATTATACTTTAGGAATTGATTTGAGATTGATGAGCTAATTGAGTTAACTAACTCATGCAACTCATCTCATCTCAATTCTAGAACTTGAGATTCAATCACTTGTCCTTTTCCCAAATTAACTTGTACTAGAAGACAATAAATTTGGCCTTCCACTTTTGCACATTAGTTAATTGCTTCATAACTCGTCCTAACTTTTAGGAACTCATCCTAAATTATAGGAACTCATCCTAATTTGTAGGGACTAATCCTAAATATTAGGAATTCTTCGTAACTTATAGAAATTAACTCCTAACTTATAGGAAATGATTTATAACTTATAGGAACTCAAGCATGCTAAAGAGGAACTCATCAAGGTCCCATTGATTAAGAAACAAATCAAGGAACCCTTTCTCGCTATCATTTTCAGTATTGTCACACTCCCTTACAAAAGGTTTTGAAAAATCTGGACTTGATAATACAAGTGCATTGGACATAATTTCCATTAAGGTTTCAAAACACTTTTTTGCCTTATCATCCCATTGGAATGAGTTCTTCTTTAAAAGGTTTGTTGGGGGTGTGGTTACATGAGCATAATTTCAAATAAATCTTCAATAGTATCTAGTCAATCTTAAAAATCCTCTTAATTTGGAGATGTTAGTTGGTTTAGACCATTCTTTTATTGCCTTGATCTTATTAGGATCTACCTTTACTCCTCCTTTGGAGATTATGTGTCCGAGGTACTCTACCTCTTGTTTTCCATAGGTGCATTTGGACATTGTTGCATAAAGTTGATGTTCTTTTAGTGTAGTGAGAACTTGTTCCATATGTTGTAGATGCTCCTTCCATGTTTTACTATAGACTAGAATATCATCAAATAAAACTAGCACAAACTTCCTTAAGTATGGTCAGAGTACCTCATTCATTGTAGCCTGGAAGGTTGCCTGAGCATTGGTTAACCCAAAAGGAATTATTTTAAACTCGTAATGACCTTCATGAGTTCGAAAGGTGGTCTTTGTGATGTCTTCTAACCTTATTTTGATTTGGTACTATCTTGATCTCAAATCCAATTTTGAAAAATATTTGGCTTCGTGAAGTTCATATAACATTTCGTCTATGAAGGGAATAGGGAACTTAGTCTTAATCGTTATCTTGTTTAATCCTCTATAATCTACGCATTGTCTAAATGATCCGTCCTTTTTTTAGACTAGAATCACTAGAGCAGCGTAAGGGCTTCTACTTTTTGTGATGATACCACATTTAAGAGATGTTGGACTATTCTATCGACTCTAGTCTTTTGATGATGTGGATATCTACATGGCTTGATGTTGACAGGGTCAAATGTTGATAGGGTTTGACCTTGACTTAACTTCGATTATGTGCTCAATTTCTCTTTTAGGAAGCATTTGTAGCGAAAGATCTTGGAATACCTTCTGGTGTTTTTGAATTAATGCCTAAATCTTAGAGTGTTATTCTTCAATTAGTTTTGAAGCCATCATTTCCATCTGTTGACATTGTACCATATGTTGGAGCTCCCTTTCGGATCATTTTCACCATTTGATGGGATGACACAATCTGATTTTTGGGTGGTTGAAAACCATAAAGCTTATACTTTTGTGCTTCCCATCTAAAATTTATAAATTGCTTTTGATTGTTGGCAGAGTAAGTACCTAGGGTTTGTAGCCATTTGACACCTAGGACCACATCCACTCCTCCAAGCAGTACAGTGTAAACGGTGATTCTAAATCGTAATCTTGAATTTGCAATTTAACCTTATGACATTTTCCCACTCCTTCAAACTTCTTTCCATCTGCTACAATCACTTTCATATTAGGCATTGGATATGTGAAAATGTTGAGCCTTTTTGCAAGATTTGAATCCCCTTTCAATTAGATCCATTACGTTCTTCTTTTCGATATGCCCTTTTAACTTCAAGGTTTGAGGCTGGGCTATTCCAATTATTGCTAATAATGATATTTGCGGAACATTTTTTTCGTCTGATTCTGGGGAAAATTGTTGAGAAACCTCAACTTCTTTTATGTCAGATTCTTCACTATCTGAATCGCTGGTTGCTTCACATTTATATAAGTTCTTGTTATCCTTTCCCTTAAAACATATGTGTTTGGGGTCCCATTTTTCGCCACAACATTTACATTTACCCTCTTTTATTCTTTGCACCTCTATATTAGATTTTCCTCCTTCTCGCAGATGTGGTGGATTGTACTTTGTAATCTCCATGTCATAAGCTGGGGGAAACCTTCGTCTTGAATATACTCTTTCAACTTTTGGCAGCTATATTCTTTCAAACTTCTTTTCTGTAGCTTTTGCTTTTTGTCTTGCTTCCTCTAAAGATACAATCTCATGAAGCTTAAGTTCATTATGGAGATATGGTTTAAGTCCAGTGAGGTATGATTGAATAAGGTGTTTTTTTGATAATCCAGGTACTCATGTAGCTAGAGTTTCCCATTCTCTAGTATGTTCGTCCACATTTTCTTTTTGTTGTAGCTTGGTGACTTCTGTGAGAAACTCTTCTTCCTTGACACCTTGAAGCCTTTTAAAGAAAGCATCTCTGAATTTTCTCCAACTGATAGCATATGTCGATTTTTTCCACCACATAATAATATGCATCACCTTCCAATTGCATGGATGCATGCTTGATTTTTTCATCGTCATTGTCAGTATTGTAAATCTCAAAATATTCTTCTGCCTTATTGAACCATGCTACACTGCGTTTTTTGTTACCGTCAAACTTCGACAACTTGAGCTTTGCTCTTCGTTGGTATGTGACAACTAGTGGATTGAATACAGCAATTTAGTTGGGAATCAATATTTTTTGGAAATTCGGTATATGGTTTTGTGGCTCTGGTGTGGTAAACAAATGTGGAGATTCAAGAGTATGCTGTGGGCTTGATGGGTTTGATGTATTCGAATTTCGAACAGTCTTGTCGTTGAGTGCTTGCATCCTGATGTAATTTGAGCGACAGTGATAGGGAATCAAGCAGGGACAATAATTTGAGTGGCGATGGCAAAGATTATTGTGACAGATGATGGGTCTGAATGGTACGTGACATTGAAGGGCTATGGCGGAGTGGAATGACGACGTGGAGAGGCGTAGAGTGACAAAGAACTTGGCGCAGATGGAGTGGCGGTTGTTGTGATAACATAGGTGGTCATATAAGATTTGGTGAGGGCACCGTAATAATTCTGGATCTGATACCAAATGAAGCAGAGATAAAATAAAATATTTATAAATGTGTATATTA
Organism: Pinus albicaulis; assembly: GCA_034641835.2. Taxonomy (NCBI): domain Eukaryota; kingdom Viridiplantae; phylum Streptophyta; class Pinopsida; order Pinales; family Pinaceae; genus Pinus; species Pinus albicaulis. Next base: position 602,212,113 of record CM076583.1, read on the forward strand.
GAATCAATGTTGCACGAAGCGGGGACGTTTTTTGGAAGCGGGGACGCGGAAGCGTCATTTCCAAAAAATCTAGGAAGCGAAGCGTCTCAGAAGCGTCTACTATATATATATTTTTTTATTTTTATTTTTTTGCATTTATATTAAAAAAATATCCAAAATACCAAATTAATTCTAGAAGATATGGAAGCATGCATATTTGTACATAAATCAAAATAGATATGACATCCATTGTACATTAATGATTAATTTTTGAGCATCAACCATTTAGATGCATCAACCATCTATAATCTAGATTCTTCTCCTCTTGTCTAGCCTTTGCCTCTACCTTGATTATCTAGGGACATTAGTCAAAATTGCCCAATTTTGATCAAACCCTAATGCAAGCCTTAAAATATGGTAGAAAGAACTTAACATGCTTGATTGATTATTTTGACTTGATTGAAATGTAATTTTTTGCTAACGACATGAAAAATGAGTTCAACAATTAACACCACCAACACTAGGGTACATATAGGGTTTGGTGCTCTTGATTAAATGCTAATCACATACCCTCATACATGATATAATCTAATGACATGCCACCATACCATTGATCCTGAATTCCTGAAAACTGTTAAGTCCGTTGAATTTTGAATAGGATATGAAATTCTATTTTCTCCATATGAAGTCCGATCAGGCTGGAACCACTCTCAAACATCCTGAGTCATTTCATGGTAATGTTAAAAATTTAAGTAAAAGGATAAAAATGAAAAATAAATGAAAATGTCACTTTTACTTTAAGAATTTAACATTACCATGAGCGAGCATCTAAGAAACATCTAAGGAGGTAAAAGAGAGCTTATATTTTTTTCATCCTATCCCTAACTCAGCACTAACTCACCTACTAACCCAACCAAAGACAAAAATAAAAAATAAAAAAAATTGTTTTTTTGACCTACATTAGTCGGATCCGTACGACGCTGTACGGAACCGCTGGAGATCCGTACGGATCCGTACCGCGGATCCGTCGTACGATCCGCGGATCCGGGCGTACGGATCCGAAAAACCAGGAATCGCAATTTTTTTTTAGGATTCGCAGTTCCGAAAATCGGATCCGCGGTTTCGGGTACGGATCCCGTACGGTTCCGTACGGGACGCGGTTCGGGCCTTGTAGCCGGGGGGGGGGGGACGTTTCCTGCAACATTGATTAGAATGAATGATGAAAGGATGATTGTTACAATGAAGGCCCTTGGCTTAAATATAACCTCGGTTGCCTTTACACGAGGGACCATGATCTTTTGATCATTCCCCCTCTCTACATGGATTAACCATAATTATTTTTTAAAATTTACACACAACAAAATAAATAACATAACAACGACATAGAACTGTACTGGTAAGTTGTATGCAAACTCACAAGAACTAATGGCTTTGATTGAGTTGAAGGAAATCATGAGGCTCTTAGAAGAATGATTGATAGGCGTCTGGTGACTAATGAAAAATCATGGAAGTGAATAACAAGTGACAAATATAATCAAAGAACTAACAGTGGCTCACAAGCTGATCATATTGGCAACATGAGTGTTTGAAATAAAATAATAAAGAAAATTTCATGTATGACTGATGACAATGAAAGAGGTTGATAGGAGGCTCCATAAATTCTGGACAGGAATGCCAGTTCCTCTAGCAACAATGTTAATGGTGACTGCATAGATTGGTGAAGTTATAACTGACAATCAACATCGATCAACAGATTCATACAAAAGGTTTTCCAATAGTGATATTAGACAACGACAGTTGCCTGATTTAAGGAAGAAAAAAATCTTTGGCAGAGAGTCTGCAAAAAAGAGAATGTCTTTATGGAGATGGATTTTTTGCTGAGGAAAACAATCATAACTTCATATTCCAAGTAAAAAACATTGTATTCAAGAAATGCCGAAGCATTGCTAACAATGTTCATATACTGCCCCAACATAGGCATATTTTCTGTCAACTACTTCAAGCATGATCATATATATATATATATATTATAAAATGGGCCTGTACCCCTATCCGAATATAAATTAGTTTTCAGATGAACAGGACTATCCATAGGTCTTCCAGAAAAAAACAAGAAATATTAACAATCCAACTTACATGAAGCAATAAAAAATCAGAATCTATGCCAATGAAGCAGATATCTCTTCCCCTCTTTATTTCTCTAGCAGATGCACTCCAATCTGACCAATAAAAACAACTTTTGACAGCTCATTAGCTCTCAAATTGTGTTCTCTACAGACAACCTAGAAGGAGATTTCATGAAACTACTCAACTGCTTCCATGATTTGAGCAGGAAGTGGGTTCAATATTAAGTTTTGAACTCTGAAGGTGTAATATGCTAGGGCGACTTTTCTTATGGTTTCCTATAATAATAAATTTTCTCCTTGACTACGACAATGGGCTTTAATATAGTAATGTGCCTTCCAATGTGAGAATGCTAAGTTTTCTCCTTGACTACGACAATGGGCTTTAATATAGTAATGTGCCTTCCAATGAAAGAATGCTAAGACCTTTCAACAATGTAGTAAATAAAACATTAATAATTCCCAAAAATTCAATTAATAAAACATAGTCCGACAGGCGCCACCACATTAAGTTCCAAAATCAAAATATACCAAAGACCCAAATTCTGAATCGTGCCTTCAATTAAAAAAAAATTCAAAATATATCCAAGGTTCCAATTTTTGAACATGGTAGTGTGCCTCTGTACACGTAGATATTCTGGAGGGTGCTGTCCTTTGACCACGTCGATGTTCTCGGTGTTTCAGTGTTACATTAGATAAACACGTCCAATTTTTTTCCCTTTGTTATTCCTTCTGGATTAGGTTACAGTGCTCACTCACACTCCTTTTTTGGCTATGATAGTACCTGCCCCATATTTCCAGCTCGGCTTCAGACGTCATGATTTCAGCTATAGGCAACCTCAATGATGCTACCAATTCTTCATTTGATGGCCATTCTGCTGTAGGCTGAGGTCCTGTACGCTTACTCTGGTGTGATAATAGAACCTTAACTACTCTGCACTTGTACTAACCCTGCAGTCACAACAAACCTGCGCTCTTTCAAGTGCTACCACAGACAAGAACCCTCGCTAGGCAACTGGATGTGACTGGTTTGATGCTAGGATTTTTGTGCACAAAGATCTACTTCTCTGCATCAGGGTTGCGAGGGAGCGTCCCCCCTCCCACCCCTCGAATCTGCTCCTGAAGTGCACTCCATAATTTTTTTTTGCTCCCTAGCTTTTTTTCGCAAATTCTTTTTTGCAAACATGTTCCAAGCACAATTTTTTTCAAAGAAACAAAATTTTTTGAGTGGGGCAACTTAATGATCAATTCATGGTAATGTTAAAGATAAAGGAGAATGCCACTTATACTTAATTTTTTAACATTACCAGGAAATGACTTGGGATGTTTGTGAGTGGTTCCGACCGCATTGGATTTCATATGCAGAAAGTAGAATTTTAGATCTCACTCAAAATCCATCCGACTTATCAATTTTTTCAGGATTTCAGGATTGTTGGGGGGATTGCAATGTTTCCATTGGATTTTGTCATGTACTAGGGTATGGAACTCGTATTTAATAAAGAGCACCAATCCTTCTATGTACCTTGATGTTAGTGACATTGGTTGTCAAACTCCTCTATCATGACCCTACTAAAAATGTACCCATCACTCAAACAAAATCTTGACTTGACATGCTATGTTTTTTCTATCTTATGTTATTGCTTAGAGGGTGATATTAATGACAAAGATCCCAAGATGGGCAATGATTTTGACGATATGCAAGTATTTGTTGTAACATGATTTTTTTGGATGCTAGAGGCCATCTAGAGCCTGTTTGTGTTGGTTTTTATAGCATCAGGAAGTGTTCTAAGTCTCATCTTTGGTGGAGAGGCTTGGACAACAGTTATCCAGAGAACCCAGAAATCGTTTGTGGAAATTCCACTCGGATATGGCTTTATTAAAATAAGTTTTTTTTTTTTTTAATGCAGACCCTAAGTCTAAACTTAGGGAAATTAAATAATTAAAGGGTATTAATAAAGCAAAGTGTGAATCTTCTAGAAAACGAAGATCAAGTCATCTTTTAATCTGAGCCATTGGTTAACGATATAATCTTGGCCGTTGATTCATCAACGAGAAGACTATAAGAAGGGGCTTGAGGGTCATTTGGAAATCAAGTCGGGGACATTCTCAATACCCGAAGGAAATCGATTCTGAAGCAAGAGAATTCAATTTCAGTGGGCGAGTTTGTAGAGGCGGGTTTACAGAAGCAAAAGGAGGAGGGAGGATTCAATTATTGGAGAAGCAGTGGTCTGGAGGATGAAGGGAAGGGTGAATTGATCGGCAGCAAGATCCCCTCCACGCAGAGTTACGTAGTCCAGTGAGAGACTGCACAGAGCTCTCACGCTGGATGACGCAGAGGGTGAAGGAGGTCACCTCGAGGGCCTGAAATTCTTTTGAAGGTTTCATAAAATTCAACCAGGTGTATGCTAATTTTACTCTGCTCATCAGGACTCTTGTAAATTTCTGAAGATAAATACAAAACCCTGATCTGCTGCATCGGTTTTCCCACATTGGGTTTTTTCGGGGACAATTGTCCAAAAATAACTATGTTCATATGGTTGTTTCTATTGTGCTACTTGTATAATTTTATGTTCTTATGCTTTTGATTAGAGTGAATATTTGCAAATGTGTTTATTTCAGAATTTACTGAAGCATTTGTAAATAACTTATCTCATAAGTAGGAGAAATAAACCAATTATTGTAGTAATAATTTTCAGTCTTGAAAATTTCACATGGTATCAGAGCGAAAGGCTAAAGACAAAAAGGGAGGATCTGCCATGGGCCAGATATCCGTCATCCGGAAGGATTCACGCAGTCAAAGGGACTCACGCAGTCCTCCAGAGCACACAGAAATGCAGAGGGAACACGACATGAAAGTGTTGGCATCCAGACTAGAGAATGATTTTGCTTGTATGTCGAGCACAACTCCTCCAAGTGTTTGGTATATTGACAGTGGAGTATCTGCTCACATAACGGGGGTTCGAGAATGTTTTTCGAGCTACCAAGAAGAACAGATGAATTTCCAGATAACTACGGGAAACAAGGCAAAATGTACCCTCATTGGGAGTTTTACCATAACATTTCAAACAAAAGATGGCAACAAGATTCGAGCCGCAAATGTTCTGCATGTACCATGGTTGGGGATGAATTTACTCTCAGTGTCTTAGTTGTAGAACAAGGGCTATAACGTATACTTTATTAGAGATAAGGTGTATGTCAAACACCCTAGCTGGAGCAAAAAGGCACAAATTGGAGTAAGGAGTCACAAGCTATATAAATTCCAGCTTGAATCCCCGGTGGCTCTAATTGGCAGTACGAACGACAGAGATCTGAATGAGTTATGGCACAGAAGGATACGACATCTACATCATGGAGCCTTGAGGATTCTCAAGAATACTGTCATAGGGGCTCCTGAATTCAGCACGAAGAAAGATGAAGTCTGCAAGGGGTATGTACTAGGGAAGTACGCTAAGGCAGCGTTTCCAAGAAGCAAAAACAAAGCCAAGGATGTATTGGAGTTAATACACTCGAAGATTTGCAGTCCAATGCCCACAACCGCTCTCAGTGGTACAAAGTATTTTGCTACCTTCATTGATGATCATTCCAAAAAAACTTGGATTTAGTTTCTGAAAACCAAAGATGAAGTCTTTGATTGATTCAAAGAATTCAAAGCCTTGGTAGAAAACTCTACGGGAAAGAAGAGCAAGAAGCTGCAATCAGATAATGGTGGAGAATATATCGATAAGGACTTCACCAATTTCTGTGCAAGGGAAGGCATCAAGAGAGAATGGACGGCTCCATACAATCCAGAGGAAAATGGAGTTGCAGAACGGAAGAATCATACCATAATAGAAGCTGCAAGGACAATGCTGTACGACCAAGATATGCCCAAATTCTTATGGGCAGAGGCCTACAATACAACAGTATATGTACAGAACAGAGTTCCCCATAGAGCTTTGGGGAAGGTGACTCCGAGAGTGTGTTCACAGGCAGCAAGCCAGAGGTGAGCCACATCAGGATATTCGACAGCATGGTGTACTGCCACATTCCAGATGAAAAGAGGAAGAAGTTGGATCAAACTGCAGAAAAGTGTTTCTTTGTGGGCTATAGTGAGAATGCGAAAGCATATCGCATCTATATTCCAGAGAGCAGGAAAATCGTGGTAAGAAGGGAAGTGAAATTCATGGAGAGAGCCTTCAGGAAATCTCAAGAAATGGCCACAGATACGCAGATTGAGGAGGATCCACTAGTACAGCCTCAAGGACCTATAGAGGATGGGTCAAGTGCCTCTCCAAGGCACAAGGATTTTGAGGAGAGTTCCTTCGAAGAAGAACAGGAAGGAGAGCAGGTGAGACTGCCCACCACTGATGGGAGACTGAGCAGAGAATTTCAACAAATTCTAAAGGATGCAGAAGAATTTGTTGGAGCCCCTAGAGAAGGGAAGAGGATACGGAAGCAACCAGATAGATATCAGGCACTGGTAGCTCAGGTTGGAGGACATTCCAGCTTTCGGGAAGCAGCTCAACATCAAGTGTGGGTGGATGCCATGGTGGAGGAGTATAGCTCCATCATGACAAATGATGTCTGGGAAGTAGTCCCTAGACCACAGGACAGATCAATTGTAGAATCTAGGTGGATCTACAAGATCAAGTATGCTGCAGATGGCAGCATAGAAAAGTTGAAGGCAAGATTTGTAGCTAAGGGGTATGCACAGAAGGAAGGTATTGATTATGAGGAAACCTTCGCCCCTGTAGCTCACTACACTTCTATCAGATCTGTCATCTCTCTGGCTGCGCAAATGGTATGGGAGATTCAACAGATGGATGTTAAGACAATGTTCTTGAACGGGGTGATAGAGGAGGAAGTGTACATAGAACAGCCATAGGCTTCGAGACACATGAGTGGGAGACTCATGTTTGCAGGCTTAAGAAAGCTTTATATGGGAAAAAACAAGCCCCCGGGGCATGGTATGGGCGAATTGATAGCTACTCGAAGAAGATGGGGTTCGTCAAGAGTGATGCAGAGCCCAACCTCTACTACTTAAGAGTAGGGAATGAGCCGTTAATTCTGGTACTATAGGTGGATGATTTGTTTCTGACTGGATCATCCAAGCTCATCAAGGACTGCAAGGAGAATCTGGGTACAAAATTCGACATGAAGGACTTGGGGCAGATGCACTATTTTCTTGGATTAGAAGTCTGGCAGCAGAAAGGGGAAATCTTCCTGGGGCAAGGAAGATACACGATAGAAATCCTGAAAAGATTTCAGATGGAAGACTGTAAACCCATGGCCACGCCAATGATTACTAATTGGAAGAAGATAGACACAACAGAAGATGATGAGGCTGATCCTACCTTGTATAGGTAGCTCATCAGATCATTGATGTATCTGGTCAATACTAACCAGACATCTGTTATGCAGTGAATACCCTCAGTCAATTCATGGTGGAACCAAGGAGGGCTCACTGTGCATCAACCAAGCATGTTCTCAGATATCTAAGGGGTACAGTCGAGTATGGGTTGAAGTACACCAAGGGCAATGAGGTCCAGTTGACTGGGTTCACAGATGTAGATTGGACTGGAAGCATAGTGGATCGGAAAAGTACCAGTGGGTACTGTTTCAGTCTCGGATCAGGAATGACCTCCTGGTGCAGTAGGAAACAGAAGTCCGTAGCACTAAGTTCAGCCGAGGCAGAGTACATTGCAACAAGCACAGCTTCATGCGAGGCCATATGGCTCCGCAAGTTACTCTTGAACTTGCTCAAGAAGCGGATGGAACTGACTAGGATTATGTGTGATAATTAGAGTTGCATTAAGCTCTTTGAAAATCCTGTGTTTCATGACTGGTCGAAACTCATTGACATTCGGTGCCACTTCATCAGGGACTATGTCCAAAGGGGAGCAGTACAGTTGCGATACACTCCTACAGGGGAATAGGTGGCAGATATCCTCACAAAGGCTCTGAGTAAGATTAAGTTTACTTTCTTCAGAGAGAAGATGGGGATGGTCGAGAACCCTTTCCATTAGAGGGAAGGGTGGTCTTCAGAAATAGAGGGAGTTGCAGTACGAATGAGGTAGTGGCAAAGACAGTGTCACAAGCAACAGTACATAAGGCAACAACGAAGAGATGAGGGGCAACAACCAGGACAACATGAGCGCAACAAATGTTATAGAGTCAGAGCAGTGCAGTGGTATCTTGCTTGAACACTTTCCTCGCTAAGAGGGAGTGTTGATTGTTATAGCATCGGGAAGTGTTCTAAGTCTCATTTTTGGTGGAGAGGCTTGGACAACAGTTATCCAGAGAACCCATAAATTGTTTGTGGAAATTCCACTCTGATATGGCTTTATTAAAATAATTAATTATTTTAATGTAGACCCTAAGTCTAAACTTAGGGAAATTAAATAATTAAAGGGTATTAATAAAGCAAAGTGTGAATCTTCTATAAAACGAAGATCAAGTCATCTTTTAATTCGAGCCATTAGTTAACGATATAATCTTGGCCGATGATTCATCAGCGAGAAGACTATAAGAAGGGGCTTGAGGGTCTTTTGGAAATCAAGCCATGGACATTCTAAGTACCTGAAGGAAATCGGTTCTGAAGCAAGAGAATTCAATTTCAGTGGGCGAATTTGTAGAGGCGGGTTTGTAGAAGTAGGAGGAGGAGGGAGGATTCAGTTATTGGAGAAGCAAAAGTCTAGAGGATGAAGGGAAGGGTGAGCTGATCGGCGGCAATCCCCTCCACGCAGAGTTACGCAGTCCAGGGAGAGATTGCGCAGAGCTCTCACACTGGATGACGCAGAGGGTGAAGGAGGTCACCCTGAGGGCCTGAAATTCTTCTGAAGGTTTCAGAAAATTCAGCCAGGTGTATGCTAATTTTACTCTGCTCATCAGGACTCTTATAAATGTACTTTCCATTTCTGAAGATAAGTACAAAACCCTCATCTGCTGCACCGGTTTTCTCACATTGGGTTTTTCCGAGGATGATTGTCCAAAAATAACTGTGTTCATATGGTTGTTCCTATTGTGCTACTTGTGTAATTTTTTGTTCTTATGCTTTTGATTAGAGTGAATATCTGCAAATGTGTTTATTTCAGAATTTATTGAAGCATCTGTAAATAACTTATCTCATAAGTAGGAGAAATAAACCAATTATTGCAGTAATAATTTTCAGTCTTGAAAATTTCTTAGTTTGTTGATGTATTTTAGGTTCATAGATGGATTGCACTCGATGCTATTTTGGTTATGTGCACCCTTACATGCTATATACATCAAAACTTGTAACTTGTGGGCCTGTGGTTGATGAAGATTGTAACTACTAGATGATTGATGTTATATGATTTAATCCATGTTTTTATGTTTTTTATAACTAATTCATCATTCTACATGCTTTCTCAGAAATTAGACATTTCTCGTGGCGACAAGAGGCCCAACCATTAGCAATAGATAATAGATTTACTTGTTTTTTCTAGTTTCTAGTAGTTTTTATAACTATTGACTTTTTCATATTTATTATGATATGTTTTGTAAACAATATATGACAATTTAAGTTTGAAGTTTGAAGCTGGCAATTATAACTCATTGGTAATGAATTATGAATATGATGCTTTTTGAAAGTTGAAGGTTGAAGCATTTCATTTCATGTTAGATATTCTTTGTTATCGTTTGGTTACTTGGTAATGGTAATGGTTACAAGTACAAGTTACAACTTTAGTAATCAATGATGATAAATGTTATATATTGAATTTTGAAAGCTTGAAACTTTAAGATTGATGAATCAAGAGACTCGATATGTTGTATGTTACTAACTTGTGGGTGTGGTTGACAAAGATTATAACTTCTAGACGATTGATGTTATATGGTTCCATCCATGTTTTTATCCTTTTTATATCTAATAAATCATTCTAAATGCTTTTGTTGACATATATGCATCAAAATATATAAAAATTTGCTCTGATTCGCTCCCGAACCAAGAATTTTTGAAAATGTCCCTCCCTGCTCCCACTTCTTCTCCCAAGCAACCTTGCTCTGCGTGGAATTCACTCAAGGTTCCAGAATGATCTGGACAAGAACATTCGTGGGCTTTAAGTACCCTATTTAAGAGCTGACTTTTGCTGAGGAAGCTTCACTTGATTACAAGGGCCCCCAGCAGGTCAGGAAATCGCTCCGGTCCAAGCGTTCACCACACGTAGACTTCACTCCACAGGATGACTCGCAGGCCAGGGAGACCTCGAATCTTCTTGATTGGGCACTTCTTCAAAACCAAAACCCTGAGAAATTGTTGCCAACAAGAAACCCTTGTCCCAAAGAACATAAAATTGATCTTGGAACTGCGTCCTCCTTCAAGATATTCTTGTACAAAGCAAAGAGTGGGGAAGTGTCAACTAGGGTGGAATCGTTCACCACCGAAATTGACAAATTAGGAAGGGGTCTTAAAACCCTCAGAGCGAATGCTCACAAACATAGTAAGATGATCCACAATGATGATAAAAATGAATTCATCTCTCTCATATTTATAGTTTTCCTAGACGGGTCTCTCCTTAAATGATTGAGTAAATTTCACTTCAAAACCCAGTTTTGGGTTTCTTTGCCCAGCTGCCCCAAAAGTCACCTAGAATTGGAAATTTTGGGGGTTTTCCCCTTTATTGAGGACTGTAGCCTATGGGGATCGATAGGCTATTCCGTCCTTAGGCAGTTAATTTCCTGGGAACATTACAGTCGCCCCTCCCCGACATTGCTTGTCCCCAATCAATGGCAAGTCCCTCTGCTGCCCATTCTGTTGTCTAATCCGAGAGTGAAAAAATCATCGCTGGTTGTCAAGGTTAATTAGGCAAGGTTTATTTCCTTCTCTTGCATGCTGCAGGAATTGATCTTTCACAGTTTGTCCAATAAGTGCCAACCTTAGACTCCTTGATATAGCCCACGAACTTGCTTCATGCATTTCATTTAATGTAGATTCTACTTTCGTAGCATCGCCAGAGGATATACAGACTGGACGAGCAGATGCAAGAAGGTTCTTTACATCATTTCCTGCCAAAACAATGGTGCGTGGTCGTGAAACATATGCAACAAGAGCATGTCCACTAGCTAATAGCATTAACTGCCAATTGTAATTTTTTTGAAATACAGGGGCCTATTTTGGAATAATAAAGCATCTAGAACCGATGCATTCAAAAGAGTGTTGTTTTGTATCATTAAATCAACGTCCTTAAACATCATTCTATCACCTTTTCTTGCCAAGCTTATCTCACCCAAATATTGACACAAGTATTTCTCAAGACATGCCTTCTGTTCTTGGGTGTCATGCAATGTATTGATTGGAGGATGTAAACTCAATGATGAATATCCTTGCAATTTGACTCCACAAAAAACAGAATCCCAAGACATGCCTTCTGTTCTTGGGCGTCATGCAATGTATTGATTGGAGGATGTAAACTCAATGATGAATATCCTTGCAATTTGACTCCACAAAAAATAGAATCCCAGTTTGATGAAGGAAAGTAGGGCAGCTTGCACACTCCAGACTTGGGCAAACATGAGTTTAGAAATCCACCTTTCCCAATAGCATCAAGCACATTAATTTCCAGTAGCGGCCAACCAGGAAGACTGTTCTGAGCTGCAGAAACAATGTCACTTTCAGTGATTTCTAATGCCTGATTGAAAACTGTAATACAATCCTTTTCCAGCAAACTATCTATTCTCAAATCTATAGCGACAAAGTGTATTAGTGATCCATCCTCTGTGTGATGTCAAATTTTTAGCATTTTATCTCCCTCGCTTCTAATATCGCGGTGAAACCCAAGAACACCATACATGCCAAATCAATGGACAGATTCAATCCCAGGGTTTGACCCTTCTTTGATTTTCATATCTATAGATGGATAGAAAGCACTGAGCATGATGCTTCTTGTCCTGCTAAATAATGGCTCCACCTTTTTCCGCTATATATTCTTTTGTGACTGTGTGGAATCTTAATTACTACAGTTCTTTTTGCTATTCTGTCTTTTGGCAATTGCTTTGCCACTTTAACCATGTCACAGAGACTGTAGATAAACTTACCAGCATCATAGATTTCATCAAATTTATTGTTTTCATCCATTGAACTTACTTTGATCTCTGGGAGGAACAATGTTGCTCCTAAATACTTTGCAACAACAAACACATCTGCAACAAGAGACTGTAGTCTTGTTCGTTCAGGATCCCACCGAACATTGTCATTGTCAGCCAACAGAAGGCTGCTTGCTCCTACTATTTTCAGTATCCATGGCAATCCATTTCTTCAAAATAGCCATATTTGACTTGTACTCATTGCTGTCTATTTCACCGTGGCTCATTAATTTAGCACGCAACCATCGCCCCACCATGGTGATGTGAAAGTTACATGATCCCCTAGAATGATCCAATTTATCCTGTGTTTGAGAACATGTCACTAACTTCCAACATAGACACTTGGCTCGAGGATTTTTCTTTTTAAGAATAGGCATGATTATCTCAGGCATATCTAGTCTCGACCACATTCTTTCATGTCTTTTATGCCTTTCTCTTATAATTTAGTCAATCTTGAGCTCTAACGCCAATGGAGGACACCTAGGTATGCCTGCCACAAATTCTTCACAACATGCATTCACTTTGTTGGACCTAACAGGAGGGCCCAAAAAGAGAGAATTGAAAGCTTCCGCAGCCTTCATTTGACGCATATTGCGTGCCCTTTTTGTTTCCTGACGCTTCCATTTCCATGGGAAAATTTTCAGTTCAGAATTGGCTGGTGCTCTTGCAGTGAATTTAACCAAGGTAGTTTAGACTTTCTGTTCCAGATCTAGGTGTCACATGTTCTATGCCCAAATTTGGTATGGGCAATGAGGCTGGCGGCTTGTCTGCTTCCTCTAACTCTTCCCTTTCATGACTTCCAGACCCTTGAAGAATCTGCCAGTGTTTGACCTGAACTTCATCATTGAGTTGCCCATCTTCATAATCAGGCATTTCCTTTTCTGGGAGAACAACAGAAGCAACTGTAGATTCTTTGGACTGAGTATCCCTATTACTAGTTTCATTCCGCTCATCTCTCATCATGACATAAGGGTTATCTATCTTGGCTAACGTAGCAAATTCTGCTTCTGTTTGTTTACCATGTTCCACATTAGCATTCTGCTCCAGCTGTGATGGATCAGCCTTCCTCATTTGTTGTTCATCATTTTGTTGTACACTTATATTGTTCACTGTGAAACTGGTCTGAGCATCAATATCCATTACTGCCATATTTTGTTGTCCTCCATCACCATTATCTGCACTGGGAACAACACCTTGCCTGGGCTTATGATCAGTATTGCTTGGTCTGTTTTTTTGGTCACTATTCCAGAAATCGTCCCATTTTTTCTTTCTTAGTTGCTGTGGGATTTTATTATATTCTTCTAATCTTCGGTTCCACTCTTGCAGCCTGTTGATATTTTCCGCTTACAGCTCTTCCATCTTCCTCAAAGCCTCTACTTGCTACTCCTCTAGCTTTCTCCAAGACTCTGCATACCTTTGCCAAAAATTTGCTTCCAGTGGTTCCATTTTTAATTACCATCCAAGCTGGCAGGATTTATACTCTGATACCACTGTAATATGCTAGGGTGATTTTTCTTACGGTTTCCTGTAATAATAAGTTTTCTCCTTGACTATGACAATGGGATTTAATATAGTAATGTGCCTTTCTATGAGACAATGCTAAGTCCTTTCAACAATGTAGTTACTAATAACATTAATAGTTCCCAAAAATTCAATTAATAAAACATGGTTCGACGGATGCCACCACATTAAGTTTCAAAATCAAAATATACCAAAGACCCAAATTCTGAATCGTGCCTTCAATTAAAACAAAGCCAAAATATATCCAAGGTTCCAATTTTTGAACAGGGTAGCATGCCTTTGTACACGCCGACATTCTAGAGGGCGCTGCCCTTTGACCACGTCGATGTTACCTTAGATAAACACATCCAATTTTTTCCCTTCGCTATTCCTTCCCGATTAGGTTACAACGCTCGCACTTCTTTTTCGGCTATGATAGTACCTGCCTTGTATTTCTAACTCGACTTCAGACGTCACGATTTCGGCTACAGACAACCTTAACGATGCTATCAATTCTTCATTCGATGACAATTCTGCTGTAGGCCAAGGTCCTGTACGCTTACTTTGCTGTGATTACAGTGCCTTAACTACTCCGCTCCTGTACTAACCCCACAATCACAACAATCTTGCGAAGTGCTACCACAGACAGGAACCCTCGGTAGGCATCTAGATGTGACTGGTTCGATGCTAGGGTTTTTGTGCAGAAAGATCTGCTTCTCTGCGTGGACTTCACTCAAGGTTCCAGAACGATCAGGACAAGAACGTTCGTGGGCTTTAAGTACCCTGTTTAAGAGCTGTCTTCTGTTGAGGAAGCTTAGCTTGATTACAAGGGGCCCCTGCAGGTTAGGAAATCTCCTCTGGTCCAAGTGTTCACCACAGACAAAGTTCGCTCCACAGGATGACTCGTAGGCCAGGAAGACCTCGCTTCTTCTTGATTGGGCACCTGTTCAAAACCAAAACCCTGAGAAATTGTTGCCAACCAGAAATTCTTGTCCCAAAGAACAAAAAATTAAACTCGGAACTGCGTCCTCCTTCAAGATATTCCTGTACAAAGTAGAGAGTGGGGAAGTGTCAACTAGGGTGGAATCTTTCACCACCGAAATTGACAAATTAGGAAGGGGTCTTAAAAGTTAAAACCCTTAGAGTGAATGCTCACAAACAGAATAAGATAATCCACAATGATAATAAAAATGAATTCATCCCTCTCATATTTATAGATTTCCTATAGGGTTCTCTTCTCCTTTAATGATTGAGTAAATTTCACTTCAAAACCTTGTTTTTGGTTTCTTTGCCCAGCTGCCCCAAAAGTCGCCCAGAATTGGAAATTTTGGGGGTTTTCCCCTTTATTGAGGACTGTAGCCTACGGGGATCAATAGGCTATTTCATCCCTTTGGCAATTAATTTCCTGGGAACATTACAGAAGGTGCTCTTGACCCATTAATCAACTTTGAATCCCCATGGAATGATCTCTCTCCAAAAGTGTTGGCATTGTCTTTCCATCACTGTTTCAGGATTGACAACTAATGGGAATGCTTTTTGAACTGTATAAATTTCAAAGTCAATTCATTCTCTGACAAATGAGGGAACAGAAGCCAGCTTTTTACTTTACCGCAAGATCTTAAAAATTTATTCAAGCATTATATGTATTTTTTTAATTTCAAGTTAACAAAAAATTGAATAGGGTAATGGCCAAGCTGATTTGTTAATTTCACCCATATCCAGCATCAAAATTAATGGATACATACTTTTGTGCAAGGTATTTCTTCCCATTGAAGAACATATCTATCTTTAGGTTACCTACGATATCTGTCCAAATTTTATTCAGGATTTTCACTGTCATTTATTGTTTCTGTGTCAGGTCAATCTCTACTTGTGAATATTTTATTTTATCTGCTTATATTGTGGGTATATCTTGTTTGAGATATTTCAATTTTCTTTAGATGGTGTTTACCCATTTGTTTTGATTTGACATGCTAAAGCATGTTCTTTTCTGACAGTTGACTTTAACATCACCATTTTTTATAGCTGCTTTCTTAGTTATTTATTTTGAAAAGTCAAAGCAATGTTGCTTTCTTGTGGGGTGCAGTGGTATAGAACTTACTTCAAATGCTTTTGCAGTTGAAATGCGAGTCTCAAAAGAGGAAAAGAGCACACAAGTTTGGTTCTGCTCAGCTTCTTTCTAGGCGGGAATTGGCAGGAAGATCTCTGCCTTCAGGGGTTTGCAACAGTGTGTGCTTTCAGCGAGAGTACATGGAGTCACAAGCTTCCTTTCCAAAGGTGTCTTTGGTCTTTGAACTGTAAAAATAACATAAATCCTTGCTTGATTTCTTCTGATATCCCTTACTTTTGACAGAATGGGTTTCATCATTCATGCTGTCAACATGGTGTGACTGTCATTTACTAGTAACGAGTTGTCATTATTTCAAGGAATTGATTTTCTAAATGCATTGATTTTATAATTTGGAAATGGTTGAGCACAACAATATCAGTTTTTTGCCATGCTTTATGGGGAATGAACCAATTGATGGCTCTATTTATATGTCTGCATTGTTGTTTGGTTGAAGTTCATTCTTTTGGTATGGTATGAGAACATTAATATTAAATTTCTCCAACCTGGTTGCATGTGACAATTCTAATGTTGATCACGATGGTAATGTATGTCTGTAGCTCATCATAATTCCATGCAAAAACATGTTTGTTCCCCCTATTTAAATCTTCAATCCTTCTCCTCCCATCAGGGGTAAAATTCCGTGTGATTTTAACAATCATCGGGATTTGAGCATATCCAACATTAATCTCAAACAATGTTGCAAATATCATGTCGACAATATTTTTTTCCCATGTAACTAGGCACCCTATCCTCCAACCCATAGGTAAGGGTACGATATTCTTTAAGGTCCAAGGCCATTCAACAAAAGGTTTGAAGCCATTACAACAATATATTTGATGAGTTCAACATGTCACTTGCAGGAATTGAACCCGAGTGGGGAGAATGAGAATTATTCGTTCTAACTGTGAAATTTCCACGATTGAAATAATTGGAATTTAATCCTCTATCCATTGGAGATTGTTTATATTCAAAATTTTAATTCGGCAAATAACGATTAATTCAATATTGCAATCTTCACAAAATTAAATTCAGGAATTGAGAAATTAACGCACACAAAAATTTGGACACCAATATTTTTGGACATTAGCCCCTGGAAAACCCTAATGCGGGGAAACCCAATGCAGTAGGTGAGTGTTTTATTATTATTCTTCAAAAATTTAAGAGTAGAATAATCTGCTTGCCTAATGATGGCAAAGCTCCGACAAATAATAATCTCCATTGCTAAAATAGTGTGGAGATACAAAATATCCTCCATAGACTCCAGGTGAAACATTGGTAAGAGGTGCGACTATTTGTTTATGGGCCACCGAAAAGATGATAGACTTGGGAGAGAGCTGAGACTTCGGTTCGTAATATGTCAACTGATCTATGGTGACGATCTTTCCATTGTGAGGAAAGTACATCTTACGGTGAACCGCAGATGCGACAACAGACATCACATAGGTGTAGCTACGACCCAACAGGATGTTGTAATCCAAGGGGGCATCAATGACTTCAATGTCAGTGCAAACAGTCTTGCCCACAAGAGTAACATGACAATTGCAGAACATGCCAAGGGGCTGAGAAGAGTGACCGTCCCAAGCACGCAAAGTGATAGTGGATGGAACTAACTCAGGTGATCTGAGTTGCTTCCAGACAGAGGTGGACATCACGCAGGTGGATGCCCCCTCGTCAATGATACAACGCAAAACATGGGCATTTCAGATCTTGACAGGTATTTGGAAGGCGACAGATGAAGGTAAGGGGGGATGATCTGATTTGTCAACATCAAAGACGATCAAACGATCATTTGAAGGATCCACAACGCCCATAGCAGATAATAGAGCTTTACGTTGTGAAGGGCACGACTGGAGGACTTCCAGCGTTGACATAGCAACAGGAGATTGTGCTAAGTCATCTATTATGCTGTAGTTATGGGCAGCTTTGGAGGAAGAAGCTGTTCGGCGTAATGGCCCTTTGGGGATCTTGGGAAGGACGTCTGCACGTGGCTGAGGGATCTGTAAAGGGACATTCGGTGTGGAACTAGACTTTGTGGAAGCAGTAGTTTGAGGCTCGTTGTAGAGGAAGAGGTGGCTTGCCATATTGGCGCGACTGAGTTTGAAGGTTGACATTCGCGGTATTAACCACATCAGAATTCATCATTAGAATCTGGTAATTAGAGGTACAGACTGAGAGGTTTGAGGGGTGCCCTGACCTTGAGGGGGTTGGGCAGCCATATACCCTTGCTGAGTGAAGGGATTAGTAAAAACAGCCTGTTGAATAGGCACAATATTTGGAGGAGCCGAAACTAAGGCTTGCTGTTGTTTAGATGCTACTTGTGCTTCCCACAACTAACGCATTTGGGGTAAAAGGGGACAGTCGTGAGTATAATGGCCATGCACACTACAACAAGAGCAAGGCTTATTCGTACGAAGAGGCCTGTCCTGCTTGGGCTGATTGCCTTGTTGCTGGTTGTTAGTGTTTGGCGGATTAGGCTGACGCCCTTGATTACCTTGCGTTGGCTGATTTTGGTTGCCTTTCCTCTTTTTCTTAGAGTTTGGAGGATCAGTCGCGCTCTGCTGCGCATACACCTGACTTAGAGGGGGAGGTGGCTGTTGTGGCGGAGGTTCAGAAGGCATAGGAGGCTGGGGTGCTAATGTCGGAGGGGTTGGAGCACCAGGCTGTTGATACGGATAATAAGGAGGTTGAGCAACACTGGGGTAAATAGGTTGAGAAACCGCAAGCCCTGGCATTGGATGATGCAATGGGGCAAATGTGCTTTGTCCTGGATACATGTTACCGGGAGGGGGATAAGTGCTAGAGCAACTGGCCCCTCCCTGAGGGAAACCATAACCCATGGGAGGATGAGTATACGGATGTGAAAGAGCTCCAACGATACCGTCGACGACGTGAGATGCCCCTGGTGCGTTGGCACCACCAGGTCTAGGAATATCCGGTAAGATGGTATAAACATAACCAGACTGAGCGTAGATGAGGTCATATTTCAAGGCGATTTGGAGAGCTTCTTCCTCTTTTTGAGGAAAGTGAGATGCGACATCTTTACTGATAGAGGGCAAAAGCGTCTTGAGAAACCAATCCATATAGACACGGTCGTTGAATGTGGGAGCTCGATATAAGCTCCTCCTTCTACACCATTCTTCGACATGGTCAGAAAGGTGGGTGGCAAAAGTCTGATAGAACGCGGTCAACAACTCGGTACCGATATCATATCGGAGAGGTAACTGGAAGTAGGATAGGAACGCTTTCGCAAGAGTCGCAAAATTGGAATGAGAGGTAGAGGCCTGGTCGACATACCATTTAGCAGCGTCGCTGGTGAGTGTACGCTAGAATAACCGAAGATGGATAGAGTCATCAGTAATGGAGTTGGACGAACACCACATGTGGAAGGAGCGGACGTGATTAGTAGGGTCCTCTCCAACGTTTCCTTCGAACTTCGGGATGTCAGAAGGAAGCTTAATTGGCATAACAAGCCAACCCGGATTATGGTGTATAGGGTCGTTGATTAACTGGCTAAAATCGGGGAGGCTCAAACTTGCCATAAACGGTAGCAAGGCAGTAGCCGGGATGGTTCCGGTATTGGTTCCACTACTAGTAGCCCCAGAGTTAGGTCCGGGGCTACCACCAGCATTAGGACCAGTACCTGCATTGGCACCTAACATGGTGGGAGAATGAGGTAGAGGGGAACCGGGATCAGAATCAGAATGAGGGCCCGATGGACCAGAATCAAAGTCGGTATAGGGACTCAGTGGAGGACTAACTCGACAGTGATGAGGTGGAGTAAGTCTTCCCAACGGAAATTGAGGATGAACGCCTAGGAATATTTGGGATAAACGCCTTGCGGGCGCAATGATCGCAAGACATAGATACCCAAATAAGATGGAAGAGAAATAAATAAAGGCACAAAGGGGTTGATAAATTAATTACGATGTTTAAGTCTTGGCTTGGCGGTGTAAACCAAGCACTCTTTGCTTTAGGTGTGCGTGTGTGTGATTGGTGTGTTAATTTTAATTAAGCCCAGAGGGTTGTGTATAAAGAAAAAGAAAAAATGCTGTATAACTGTAAATAAAACTGAAAGCGACAGTGAAATAAACAACTAAAGATGCATAAATTCTAACCCAAAAAGAAGGGCTTCCAAGCAACTGTTCTGAAGGTGGGCAAAATTGACTCAAAACACACAAAAAGGCCAAAAGATCTAAGGTCTAAGGGACAGGGATCTAATGACTTAGATCTGCTGAAAAGAGTTGCAGAAAACAACAATAAACCAAAGGGAAATCTACTGCAAGACAGGAGGCGACATGTTAAAACCCTAAGGGAAACAAGAGGGATCCTAAGGGAGAGGTCAAACAAGACTCAAGAGGGAGTTTGAGATAATAACCGATCTGAATGGATCTGAAATAAAGAGGGATCAGACCCTGAAAAATGGCTGAAAGTGCTGCAAAATCTCAGACTACCTACTCAGCTAAACCCTTCCTAAAAAGGTGGAAGCATACTGAAGCCCTAAGAGGCTTGTTCCCACTTCAAAAGGAAAAAATGAGCATATCCAGGCCTAAGACGGGTGGAGACAGAGGTCAATCAACCCTGAACAGTACTTGCGGCAAACCTTAAAAATTATAGAAAAAACCCAGCAAAAAACTGTAGCTTGCAGGTACTGACCTGCTGGCTGGTGAACTCGCAGTTTTTGGCCTGAAAGCTGCTATTTGAGCCCTGAACTCGCATGTTTGGGGCTGAAAAATGCGAGCTGGACTTCCGAGAGTCTCGGCGGCAAGTTGCAGAAAATTTTTGCCGTCTGTGTCGCGGCTGGTACTTGTTACCTACGGAAAACACCTAGAAACATGCAGAAGTTAGATTTTTTATTGTTCTAAGACATGAAAGGTAAAAAACAACATTAAGAAGCTAAAAAAGAGCTGAATAAAAAACCCTAGGTATTGAAGCAGATGGCCACGTAGGAAAATCTAAATAAAACCCTGTGGAGTCGCCAATTGTTAGTATGAAATATTAATGCAAGTGTACGCAAAGAGATCACTCTAGTTGCACATGACAAACAACCCTAACAACATAAGTGGCTATTCAACTTCTTAGATCTGCAATAGACGGTTGAAACAAATGCAAAATAAACCCAGATCTATGCAAATAAAGAAACTAAACAACAAACTAAAATAAGAATTTCTCCAAAATATCCAATGGACAAGACAAGAATTATAAAGAATTTTTTGTATTATGTAACACCTAGGAAGAGAACTGATACAGTCCCCCTCAATGGGATGGGTTCTTGGCTGTCCTCAAACGCTTCAGCTTTAGAGTTTCTCTCTCAATGGTTGTAGAATACCCAAGACGTGTAGAACTCAAAGGGAGCTCAATAAGCAAAAAGAAAATAAAAGTGAATCAAAGATTGACAATGATAATAGGATCAAAGTTTGACCAAGATAGAAGGATCAAAGGTAGGGAGTGAATGGAAAACCCTCCTATTTATAACAAAATATTGAGTTATCCTTGATAATGGTGCATAATAAAATATTATTAACCAAAATCTAAATCTAACTACTTGGAATATTTTATTTTATTTTGCTGGAGGGAAAAAGAATTTAAATGGGTTAAATCCCTTTATTTAGAAACAATAAACAAATAAAATATTTATTTATTATTTCAAGGATGGGATCAATGAATAATTAAACAACTAATGATTTATTTTATTATTCCTAAATGATTTAGTCAAATTTAACAAGGAATATTAATTAAATAATGATTTAATTAATTATTCCTAGAGAATAATAAGATAAATAATGATTTATCTAATTATTTCTCATTAATTGGGTTAAATATGACCAGGAATATAATTAAACAGAGGTTTAGTTAATTACTCCTAGAGGAAAATCAAATAAATAAGGATTTATTTAATTATTCCACATGGGGTTTTCTATTAGGACCAGAAATAACTTAATAAACTATGGTTTATTAAATTATTTCTTAGTGAAAGCAATTTTACGATGGTAAAATTGGTCTTACATGGTGTATTTCGATCCATCTAAATATACATGGTTAGATGACCAAAAATTGGTGTAACACAAGGATCAAAGTCAAGATCAAAGTTTGCGTTAAAAAGTCAAATCAGTTTGCAAGGAAGATTCTTCAAAGGATCCACTTATCAAGTAGATAATATTTGCCATCAAAGATTTATGACATTGAAGACATTGTTGGAAGACACATCATCAAGCTCCATCCAACAATATCCAACACCTTTGGAGACATCATCATTCTGAAGACATTCTTTATCATTAAGGATCCAAGGTCACTTACTTTGAAGAATTCAATCTAAGAAGGAGTCCCTCCCCATCATCATCATCAAGGAAGCTGATAGAAGGAAGAAATCAATCTACTCAAGTAAGTATGTCTATGACCTCACCTGAATTTGTCAAAATGACTCATCACAAAGAGAGCAACCAATTGCTTGGGTCATCAAACTTTAGTGCATGGAAGAAAAGGACAAATTTGAATCTAATTGAAAATGAAGTTATCGTGAAATTTTCAAGAAGGAAAATATTTCTGCAATACTGGGTTTATTTTGCCTACTTATGAGATAAGTTATTAACAGATGCTTCAGTAAATTCTGAAATAAACACATTTGCAGATCTTCACTATCATCAAGAGCATAAGTACAGAGAGATAAATTACACTAGTAGCACAACAAAAACAACCATATGAGCACAGTTATTTTCGGACAATTATCCCCGAAAAAACCCAATGTGGGAAAACTGGTGCAACAGATGAGGGTTTTATATTTATCTTCAGAAATGGAAAGTATATTTACAAGAGTCTGATGCGCAGATAAAATTAGCAAACACCTGGCTGATTTTTTTGGAACCTCTAGACAAATTTTAGACCCTCAGGGTGACCTCTTTCACCCTCTACGTCATCCAGCGTGAGGGCTTTGCGCAGTTTCTCCCTGGACTGCGTGATTTTGCGTGGAGGGGGTCTTGCTGTTGATCAAATCACCCTTCCCTTCATCCTCCTGGCTTCTGCTTCCCGATAATTGACTCCTGCCTCTACAATCTCACCCACTGAAATCGAATTCTCTTGCTTCAGAATTGATTTCCTTCGGGTACTGAGGGTGTCCCGGCTTGATTTCCAAATGGTCCTCAAGTCTCATCTTATAGTCTTCTCGCTAATGAATCAACGACCAAGATTATATCGTTAATCAAGGGCTCAGATTAAAAGATGACTTGATCTTCGTCTTCTAGAAGATTCACACTCTGCTCTATTAATACCCTTTAATTATTTAATTTCCCTAAGTTTAAACTTATGGTCTGCATTAAAATAATTAATTATTTTAATAAAGTCATATCTAAGTGGAATTTCCACAAACGATTTCTGGGTTCTCTGGATAACTGGTGTCCAAGCCTTTCCACCAAAAATGAGACTTAGAACACTTCACGATGCTATAGAAATCAACACTCCCTCTTAGCGAGGAAAGTGTTTAAGCAAGATACTGCTGTACTGCTATGACTCTATAAGATCTGCTGCTCTTATGATGCCCTGGATGCTGCCCCTCATCTCTGCGTTGCTGCTTCCTATACTGCCGCCTTGTGACACTGCCTCTGCCACTGCAGCATCCGCACTGCAGCTCCCTCTTCCTCTAAAGACCACCCTTTCCTGTAATGAAAAGGGTTTTCGACCATCCCCATCTTCTCTCTGAAGTAAGTGAATTTGATCTTACTTAGAGCCTTTGTGAGGATATCTGCCACCTGTTCTCCTGTAACGCAATTATACTGCTCCCCTCTGGACATGGTCCCTGATGAAGTGGCACCGAATGTCAATGTGTTTCAACCGGTCATGAAACACATGATTTTCACAGAGCTTGATGCAACTCTGATTATCGCACATAATCCTGGTCGGTTCCATCCTCTTCTTGAGCTGGTTCAAGAGTAACTTGCGGAGCCATATGGCCTCGCATGAAGTTGTGCTTGCTGCCATGTACTCTGCCTCGACTGAGCTTAGTGCTACGGACTTCTGTTTCCTGCTGCACCAGGAGGTCATTCATGATCCGAGACTGAAACAATACCCACTGGTACTTTTCTGATCTACTGTGCTTTCCACCCAATCTGCATCTGTGAACCCGCTCAACTGGACCTCATTACCCTTGGTGTACTTCAACCCATACTCGACTGTCCCTCTCAGGTATTCGAGACATGTTTGGCTGCTGCCCAGTGAGCCCTCCTTGGTTCCACCATGAACTGATTGAGGGTATTCACTGCATAAGAGATGTCTGGTCTAGTATTGACCAGATACATCAATGATTCGATGAGCTGTCTATACAAAGTGGGATCAGCCTCATCATCCTCCGATGTGTCTATCTTCTTCCAGTTAGTAATCATTGGCGTGGCCGTGGGTATACAATCTTCCATCTGAAATCTCTTCAGGATTTCTGTCGTGTATCTTCCTTGCCCTAGGAAGATTTTCCCTTTCTGCTGCCAGACTAAAAATCCAAGAAAATAGTGCATCTACCCCAGGTCCTTCATGGCAAATTCTGTTGCCAGATTCTCCTTGCAGTCTTTGATGAGCTTGGATCAAAAACAGGTCATCCACATAAAGTACAAGGATAAGCGGCTCATCCCCTACTCTCAAGTAGTAGAGGTTAGGGTCTGCGTCACTCTTGACGAACCCCATCTTCTGCAAGTAGCTATCAATCCGTACATACCATGCCTTGGGGGCTTGTTTTTAAACATACAAGGCTTTCTTAAGCCTGCAAACATGAGTCTTCTGCTCATGTGTCTCAAAGCCCTCTGGTTGTTCTATGTACACTTCTTCCTCTATCACCCCGTTCAAGAACGCTGTCTTGACATCCATCTGTTGAATCTCCCATCCCCTTTGCGCAGCTAGAGAGATGACAGATCAGATTGAAGTGTAACGAGCTACTGGGGCGAAGGTTTCTTTATAATCAATGCCTTCCTTCTGTGCATATCCCTTAGCTACAAACCTTGCCTTGAACTTCTCTATGTTGCCATCTGCAGCATACTTGATCTTATAGATCCATCCGGATCCTACAACTGATCTATCCTGTGGTCTAGGGACTACTTCCCATACATCATTCGTCATGATGGAGCTATACTCCTCCACCATGGCATCCACCCATACTTGATGCTGAGTTGCTTCCCGAAAGGTGGATGGTTCACCAACCTAAGCTACCAGTGCCTGATATCTGTCTGGTTGCTTCGTTATCCTCTTTCCTTCTCTAGGGGCTCCAACAAATTCTTCTGCATCTTTAAGAATTTGTTGAAGTTCTCTGCTTGGTCTCCCATCAGTGGTGGGTGGTTTTACCGGCTCTCCTTCCTGTTCTTCTTTGGAGGAGCTCTCCTTGAAATCATTGTGCCTTGGAGAGGCATTTGACCTATCCTTTGTAGGTCGTTGAGGCTATACTAGAGGATCTTCCTATATCTGTGTATCTGTGGCCATTTCTCGAGATTTCTTGAAGGCTCTCTCCTCCAGAAATTTCACATCCCTTCTTACCACGATTTTCCTGCTCTCCAGAATATAGATGCGATATGCCTTTGAATTCTCGCTATAGCCCATCAGAAAACCCTTTTCTGCAGTTTGATCCAGTTTCTTTCTCTTTTCATCTGGAACGTGGCAATACACATGTTGCCAAATATCTTGATGTGGCTCACTTTTGGCTTGCTGCCTGTGAAGACACTCTCATGAGTTACCTTGCCCAAAGCTCTATGAGGAACTCTGTTCTGAATATATACTGTTGTATTGTAGGCCTCTGCCCATAAGAATTTGGACATATCTTGGTCGTATAACATTGCCCTTGCAGCTTCTATTATGGTCCGATTCTTCTGTTTTGCAACTCCATTTTGCTCTGGATTATATGGAGCTGTCCATTCTCTCTTGATGTCTTCCTTTGCACAGAAATTTGTGAAGTCTTTATCGATATATTCTCCACCGTTATCTGTCCGCAACTTCTTGATCTTTTTTCTTGTAGAATTCTCCACCAATGCTTTGAAATCTTTGAACCGATCAAAGACTTCATCTTTGGTTTTCAAAAAATAGATCCAAGTTTTCCTGGAATGATCCTCAATGAAGGTGGCAAAATACTTTGCTCCACTGAGAGCAGTTGTGGACATTGGACCGCAAATGTCAGAATGTATTAACTCCAATACACCTTTGGTTCTGCTGCTGCTTCTTGGAAATGCTGCCTTAGTGTACTTCCCTAGTACGCATGAAGCAACAAATACACAAGAGGTATTTGTAATAATAATTTATTATATAAAAATGTATATGTGATGATAAAATGTTCCAATGAGGCCCTGCTTTTATACCTAGGCAGGTGGCCTTTCATGACTGGGCATGTCTTTTAGACATGCCTTTTCACTAACTTAATGACTACTTAACATAATCCTTATTTGACAATTAATAATTATATTTATTTGTATTTATTCTATTTGTTATGAATTATATTCATAACATTGCCCCGTTCTTCAAAAGCTGTGTCCTCAAAGCTGTATTCGCTAATAATTCTTTCTTGTGTTTTTGTTCACTTCGGTAGTTATATATATATATATATATATATATATATATATATATATATATATATATATATGTTTATGTTAATTAACATGTTATATAATTATAAATTATATATTTTATATAATTATAAATTATATGAATTATACAATTATAAATTATATAAAGTTTTTAATTATATTATAATTAACTATATCGGAGATTCAAAACCGTCCATCATAACTTTTAAACGTCACCACGTATCTGTGCATGTGCCGTATACATTTTCATAACACAAATTTTTTCTTATTTTCTTATTTTTTTATAAGTTATAACCCTTTATAATGTCAAATTAACCCAGCGGCCACAACGATTATTCGCATCCAATGCGGTTTGACTGGACAACAAGACTACATTAAAGTGGATGGTCAGAACTGGGGGTGATTTGATATCATTGCGGTGTAATCGTTTAGCAATAATCCGAGCGGAAACGTTTAAGATGGTTGTGCCAGCGACGAAGTGTTTAGGAGGTGGAGTATCAGTGGCATCCCCTTGGTTTTTAGGATTTCCAAATGTTTCATTGTTATTCACATCCGTTTGCTCAGGAAAGCTGGCTGTAACAGGGCTCAGAAACCATGGATCAGATATCGTGTTCATTCCTGTTCCTGCTGCTGTGCTAACCAAGACACAGTCATGCCGAATTCCAAAGCCTTCCTTGGCACGCAACAGGCTATATTGTATCAGGAAAAGCTTCATGTAATTTGGATTTCCACGAGGAAATACAGTCATCTGTGGCAATATATTGTATTGTTGTTGAGGGCTTCCCATATCGCAATGTCTCGCTTGCAAGACAGCATGAAAGTCCCATCCATAGCAGTGCACCTCCAGTTTTGTGTCTTGGACACCATTTGAATGGATAGTACGCCGCATAAGTTGGCATGAATGGCACTGTGGATTAGACTGCAGTAACACCCAATCCATCATATTCTTTGCAAACAACTGCAAATTGAGTTGAGAAGAGGCCGAGAAATCCTACTGAAATCTAGCAGCCTTTGTTTGCCCTTCCAGACCTTGTGGGAAACTACCAGTTTGAGGGAAAGGGCCGTCACTAGTCAAAAATTTATTTGAATCCCCGTCATTCAAAGGATTCAATGTTCCCAAATCCCTCAGATCCCTCGTGAAGGAAGAGGCAATGCAGCCGCCAGAACAATAGTTATATGCCCAATCTGCCGGATGCCGACGCACATCTTCGTCATCGCTATTGATGCGCCCTCCAGGTCTATTCTCATTATTATTATCTTCTGATGGAGGGTTGTTAAACATCTGTATTAAATAAATTTCACTAACTGTACCCAAAATTTTCTTCAAATCGTCTTCATCAACTTCTTTACCAAAACCACTTATAAAAATTTTAAATTGCTTTTGTTCCTTCCCATCCTTTAAGGGGAAAGGCATGTCATTAATTTCACGTTCATCATATTTTTCAGTTTCTTCAACAGTCTTCTCGCTAGCTGAATCATCTTTATCTTTAACACCTACATCCTCGTCATAATCTGCCATTGTCATAACATGTTTTTTTGTAGAAATTAGTGATTTTTCATGGATAATTTTTGGAGATTCATTTTTTTCTTCCTTGCTTTCATCTACAGTTGTCACGTATCCACTTTGATTTTCAGTTTCATCCATGTTACTCTCACGAGTTCTTATTTCATCATCATAAATGTTTTTTTCAACATCTTCTTCTTTATTATGGTACTGTTCATCTTCTTCTTTTTCTTCTTCCAAATTATCTTCATCTGAATTCTCATCTTGATCTATATCAGCTTCATCATAATCATCTACTTCTTCATTCTTTTCCTTGTTATGGATTTCTGCATATCTTTTCTTAAAACGGGTTGTAGCTTCTGCACATGACTTTTCTAATTGCTCAAGTTTTTCTTGAATTTTTATAATCTGATCACTTTCTTCAGGATCTACACGTAATGGCACATTGTATGGTAAACTATGTTCATAAGCTCGTAAACTACGTTCATAGGCTCGTAAGACTATATTATGTGACATGGCTCCGACACCACTGAAGCAACAAAACTAGTATGCTTGTTGACTTTAATTGTAAAAATACACAAGAGGTATTTGTAATAATAATTTATTATATAAAAATGTATATGTGATGATAAAATGTTACAATGAGGCCCTGCTTTTATACCTAGGCAGGTGGCCTTTCATGACTGGGCATGTCTTTTAGACATGCCTTTTCATTAACTTAATCACTACTTAACATAATCCTTATTTGACTATTAATAATTATATTTATTTGTATTTATTCTATTTGTTATGAATTATATTCATAACAACACATCCCCTGCAAACTTCGTCTTTCTTCGTGCTGAGTTCAAGATCCCCAATGACAGTATTTTTGTGAATCCCCAAGGCTCCATGATGTAGATGCCCCATACTTCTTTGCCATAACTCATTCAGATCTCTTTCGTCTGTATTGCCAATCAGGGCCACCGAAGATTCAAGCTGGAGCTTATACAACTTGTGGCTCCTTACTCCAATTTGTGCCTTTTTGCTCCAGCTAGGGTGTTTGACATACACCTTATCTCTAATAAAGTATACATCATAGCCCTTGTTTTGAAGTTGAGACACTGAGAGTAAATTCATCCCCAACCTTGGTACATGCAGAACATTCGTGGCTCAAATCTTGCTGCCATCTTCTGTCTGAAATTTTATGGTACCTTTCCCATTGGGGGTACATTTTGCCTTGTTTCCCATAGTTATCTGGAAATTCATCTGTTCTTCTTGATAGCTCGAAAAACATTCTCGAACCACCGTCATATGAGCAGATGCTCCAATGTCAATGTACCAAACATCTAGAGGAGCTATGCTCGACACACAAGCAAGATCCTCCTCTAGTCTAGATGCCAACACTTCCATGTCGTGTTCTTTTTGTTTTTAGCCCTTCACTCTGATACCATGTGAAATTTTCAAGAAGGAAAATATTTCTGCAATACTTGGTTTATTTCGCCTACTTATGAGATAAGTTATTTACAGATGCTTCAGTAAATTCTGAAATAAACACATTTGCAGATCTTCACTATCATCAAGAGCATAAGTACAAAAAGATAAATTACACCAGTAGCACAACAAAAACAACCATATGAACATAGTTATATTTGGACAATTGTCCCCAGAAAAACCCAGTGTGGGAAAACTGGTGCAGCAGATGAGGGTTTTATATTTATCTTCAGAAATGGAAAGTATATTTACAAGAGTCTGATGAGCAGATAAAATTAGCAAACACCTGGTTGACTTTTTTGGAACCTCTAGACAAATTTCGAATCCTCGGGGTGTCCTCTTTCACCCTCTGCGTCATCCAGCGTGAGGGCTCTGCGCAGTTTCTCCTTGGATTGCGTGATTCTGCGTGGAGGGGGTCTTGCTACTGATCAGCTCACCCTTCCCTTCATCATCCTGGCTTCTGCTTCCCGATAACTGACTCCTCCCTCCTCTTTCTGCTTCTGCAACCCTGCCTCTACATTCAAACCCACTAAAATCGAATTCTCTTGCTTCATAATTGATTTCCTTCGGGTACTGAGATTGTCTCGACTTGATTTCCAAATGACCCTCAAGTCTCATCTTATAGTCTTCTCACTGATGAATCAACAACCAAGATTATATCGTTAATCAAGGGCTCAGATTAAAAGATGACTTGATCTTCGTCTTCTAGAAGATTCACACTATGCTCTATTAATACCCTTTAATTATTTAATTTCCCTAATTTTAGACTTAGGGTCTGCATTAAAATAATTAATTATTTTAATAAAGTCATATCTGAGTGGAATTTCCACAAACGATTTCTAGGTTCTCTGGATAACTAGTGTCCAAGCCTTTCCACCAAAAATGAGACTTAGAACACTTCCCAATGCTATAGAAATCAACAGTTATGGGCTACATTGAAGGATCTACAATTCAACCTTCAAAAGAAGACATTTAAGCATATATCAAATACATGAAGGGAGACATAAGAGCCCGAAGGATTCTTATAGAATCCATAAAGGACTTTCATTCCGTATGTATCAAATCTAGAATCCTCAAAAGAAATATATGATAAATTGGTGGAGCTATTCTCGAAAGGTTCTGCAGGGGAAATAATATCCCTGAGACAAAAATTATACAAATTGAGAATGTCAAGAGAGGAAGGAATAATTCCATATCTTATGGAGATTTTCACAATACGAGATCAATTGCAGAAATTGGGAGAAGTAATGTCTGATGGAGAAATACTCACTATAGTACAAAATGCTCTACCCAATGAATGGGGAAGTTTCACTTCAAGCATCGATGGGAAAAAAGAAGCAATGCCATTCCAGGATCTATGTAAGATAGAAGAAACAAGATTGAAAGCCAAAGCTGATACAAGATCAAGTAAAGGGAATCAAACCTTTGCAGCCATTTCCAGGAAGAAAGGAAGATTCCGTAAATTTGGTCCTCAGAATAAAAGAAGGAATATGGACAAAGTACGATGCGATGTAATGAACTTGGGCATTATAAAAGGGATTATCCTAAATCTAGAAAGGACAAGAGGAAAAAGGAAGAAGCCCATGTCACAGAAGAAAGGGAAGAACCTGATGCAAAGAAATTTAAGAAAGAAGAAGCGAAAGATCTCTATTATGATTGAGATCATCTTCCTCTTTAAGTGATTTCTGTTGGTTGTAAAATAGTATGATAGGAAGTAGTGTAGATTAATAGTATCATGATAGAAGCATGGAAGGAGCTCCTGGAAACCTTACTGATAACTACATTGATGGAAGGAAGTCATCAAGATCAAGGGTCATCATTCAATAATCAATATGGAAACAGATGCTGACATTTTTCTAATGGAGTCCTCTCTGGATTCACTGACTAGAAAGAAAGCAAAAGGTTTTATTGAGAATTCTATCCTGCAGAATTTAGGGCTTAGAACATGATGACATATTAATGAAGCAGGTCAAGGGAATGAAGTTCTTCATTCTAATGAAATTGCTGCAAGATGACTCAAAAGGAAAAGAATGAGGTACATATATCTATATGTTGACACTGGATGTTGTGAAGTCATATGGTTGCAGGTGATGGACTTCTATCTTTAGAAGTATGATCAAAGGAAGAAGGATCTCTTCTAGTGCACAGGTTGCCACTAACAGATGAAATCAAATATGTCCTCATATGGAATATGAGGTGGTTGTATACAAACAAGGAACTGGATACTGGAAGTTCCTGGGAATGAAGTTGTGCGGAGAAAGAAAGGAAGAGATCATGAAGTGCAACCATGTCAAGAGGCGGTTATCATCTGGAGGCCAAAAAGATGTGACTAGGAGATCTCCTAGGAAGATATGTGGACTCTGATAGAAGTATTGTTAAAATTGGACAACTAGGTCCAAACCTAAAATTAGATGTTGACAGACAATATTTTTAAGCTGGATTCCTCTTTCTGGGAGAGGTAAAACTATATAAAATATATCTATCCGATGAGTGAAACTTTTGGTTGAATTTTATTATTTATAATAAATTATATGTAAAGTCACTGTTTTAATAGTTGTAATTCCCCCTCGTACATGTCACACCTTTAACATTGGATATAAATACAAATAAAGCAGAGCATCTCATCTCATTCATTACATTAAGCTCTCGATTAAAAATGAAGCTTCTGAGGACGAATTCATTCCACACGTGAAAAAAGACAAGCACATGTACCAAGAAGAAGGACGGAAGTGGCTTCAGCCTAGGTTTCCTGGTAGGGGGCACCGCCGTTGACTCTCACGCGATAGATACTAATATTTTTGTTGGATTCCTCTTTCGGAGAGGTGTAAAATCCATATAAAATATATCTTAATCCGATGAGCAGAACATTTATTTTGAATTTATTATTTATAATAAATTATATGTGCAGGTCGGCCTTAATGTTTTGCACCCCCAGCAGATGTGTCACACACCTCAATGATGGATATAAATACAGTCAAAGTTGGAGAGCATCTCATCTCATCTCATTACATCTTCTTCTTCTCTGATTTAGTACGAGCTTCTTGGAGGACGAATTTAGCTCACACGTGGGAAAAAGGACAAGCTACTACAGCCAAGAAGAAGGACGCAGTTTGCTGCAGCTAGGGTTTCCTAGGAAGTTTGACCAGCGTTGACTTTGGTCAACGCATGGTCCAAAGAGGCCCAAAATTTGTGGAGACTTCGATTATAGTAGGCCGTACACTTTGGCACAAGAACCGAGGTCAAAAGGTTGACTGAAGTTGGAGCTGCGTTGACTTTTATGTTGCTGCCCTACATTGACTTTTCTGGACAACGTTGACTTTTCTAGAGTTGACTTGTGTTGACTGATTTGAGGATTGTTGTGACACATTCTGGGTTGGCTGATCAAGGAGACTTTGCTGGTTGAAACATCCTGTTGACCGCCGTAACGCACCATCACATTCTTCTGTTTCTGGTTTGTCTTCTATAGATCTACTGGTATGTTCTATCAGCACTTTACTTAACTGTTTGGGTGATTGCTGTAATAAAAGTAAAGTTGCATCAAGCATAGAACACCTACAAAAATTTACATGGTATCAGAGCTGAGGTGAAGACAAGCCCTAACTTTAGCAATCACCATCTAAGAAAATGGGTTCCACAAGTTATGAATTCAAGGAGAATGACAAGTTGACTGGAAGGGATGACTTCCATGCTTGGAAGATGATATTAGATCTCAAATTGGAAGACCATGATCTCATGGACCATGTACTGGGTAAGATACAAGAACCTCCATCCAATGCTACTACTGCTGCTAAACACAAGTATAAGAAAGGGGAGATCAAAGCAAAGCTGATGATCAGGGAATCCATTCATAAAAGTCTGGTAGCCTACATCTCTGAGTTGGGCACATCCAAAGAGATGTATGACAAATTGATCCTAATGTTCCAAGTTAACAATGTGAACCAAGTGCTATTCTTCAAGAATCAATTGAAGAATCTGAAGAAAGGCAGGGATGAGTCTGTTCAAACATTATTTCTGAAATTGACCGAGATTAGGAACAATCTGCTGGCTATTGGGGAGACAATAGCCGATCGTGAGATGGTACTCACCGCACTTGGAGGACTCCCATATGAATGGCAAGTATTCACCACCACCATTCTCAATAATAGTACAATTCCTAACTTTGACGAGCTACTGTCTAGATGTATGCAAGAAGAGACTAGAATGAAGGAATTCGAAAATGACAGAAATGCTGCCTATGCTGCTCATTCTAGAAAGAAGAACTCTGGTGGTCCTAAGAACAAAGGAAGAACAAGGGCCCAAGGAAAGAAGGGTAAGTGTTTCACTTGTCATAGGCCTGGTCACTATGCTAGAGAATGTCCCTTCAAGAAGGATTCTCCCGATAGTGATGACAACAACAACAACCGGAGGAATGGAAATCAAAGAAATGACAGATCCAAAGGAAAGAGGAAGGCTCCCTCTGGTGGAAACAATCAACCTTCTAAAAGGTCTAGAAACTCCAGGTATGAGGAGTCTAATGCTGTTGATAAAAGAAATGAATATATTCTTGTATCTGCTCTCTTTGCTGCATCTCCGCCCGACACTATGGATGTCTAGCTGATAGATAGTGGTGCCTCAAGACACATCACTGGGTTCAAGGAAGCACTCTCTGACATGGTTGAGAAGGATACTAATTTGGAAATTATCCTTGGAGATAATGCCACATATCCCGTGAAAGGGACAGGGACTGTGACCCTCCACTTGTCTCAAGGACAAGTCCTACATTTGCAAGAAGTACTCTATGTACCAAAATTGAAGAAGAACCTTGTGTCTATATCAGCGATTGAAGACAAAGGCTTCAATGTGGCATTCATTGATGGAAAAGTACGCATGTGGAAGAAGAATCTCAAGGAAGCTATCGTGATTGGTTTTAGAGTTGGAACACTCTATCAAGTTGAAGGAAGTCCTCTAGGAGCTATGACATGTGATACTATCCGACAAACTGAACTATGGCACCGAAGGTTTGGACACCTTCATTACAAGGCCCTTCCCGAAGAAAGGAAGGTGGTGACAAGGATGCCCGACTTTGGAAATAATCATGAAGGTGTATATAAGGGTTGTGCCGAAGGAAAGCATACAAGGGGATCTTTCCCCTCAAGTGTCACAAAGACATCTGATATTTTGCAACTGGTCCATTCTGATCTATCTGGTATGCTACCCGTGACATCCCTGGGAGGATGTTCCTACTACATGACATTCACTGATGACTTCTCCCGCAAAACCTGGATATACTTCTTGAAGAAGAAGGATGAGGCTTTCATGTGGTTCCGTACCTTCAAAGCCTTGGTGGAAAATATGACCAGAAAGAAGATCAAGATTTTGAGGACTGACAATGGCACTGAATATGAGTCAAATGAGTTCAAAGACTTTTGCAGAGAAGCTGGAATTAAGAGGGAGACTACCACTGCATATACTCCTGAGCAGAATGGTGTTGTTGAACGCAAGAATAGAACTATTGTGGAAGCTGCCCATGCCATGCTATGTGACCAGGGTCTACCAAAGTTTCTTTGGGGAGAAGCTGCAAATACTGTTGTGTACATTCAAAACCGATGCCCTCATTCCGCTTTGGACTCCAAAACTCCCGAAGAGGTTTTCTCTGGTAAGAAACCCGATGTCTCACATTTTAGAATTTTTGGATGTCCTGTCTATTTTCATGTGCCGAAAGAAAAGAGAAGTAAGCTGGATGCTACTGGGAAGAAAGGAATGTTTGTGGGCTACAGTGAGACTTCTAAGGCCTATAGAGTCTATGTACCTGGTCAAAGGGAAGTAGAGATAAGCCATGATGTCACCTTTGACGAAGATGCTTCCCCGAAGAAAGTAGTAGATCTTCCAAGATCTGGAGAAAATCATGAAGAAAGGCCTGGAAATCTGGAAGAACCGCAGGATGAGACAATGCCTGATATTGAAGGACCAATGGACCCTATTGATCCATCTCCTTCACTGGGAAAGAGACCATCATGGCTTAGGGACACCCTCGAAGATGCTGAGGGTCATGCTGCCCCAAGGGGGACATTCCGAGAAAGCAAGAAGCCGTGTAGATACCAAGGGTATCTAGCCGCCATGAGTACTATTGTACAATCTGAACCTGGATCTTTTGAGGAAGCCGTAAAGCATCAAGTTTGGAAGGATGCTATGCACGAAGAATATGAGTCCATAATGAAGAATGATGTCTGGGATGTGGTCCCGAGACCGAAGGACAAATCGGTTGTCACCGCGAAATGGCTCTACAAGATCAAACATGGATCTGATGGGAGTGCTGAAAAGTTCAAGGCAAGATTTGTTGCCCGTGGCTTCTCTCAAAAGGAAGGAATAGACTATGATGACATATTTGCACCTGTGGCACGATATACCACCATTCGTCAATCATAGCCCTTGCTGCTACGCAAGGATGGAGTCTTCATCAGATGGATGTCAAGACCGCTTTTCTGCATGGTGCAATAAAAGAAGAGGTGTATGTAGAATAACCTCTGGGGTTTGAAGTCCAGGATCGGGACACTCATGTCTGCAGGTTGAAGAAAGCCCTCTATGGGTTGAAGCAAGCACCCAGAGCTTGGTACGAGAGGATAGATAGCTACTTGATGAAGCTGGGCTTCACTCGAAGTAATGCTGATCCGAACCTTTACTTCAAGGTTGTCCAGGGGAAGCCTCTCATTTTGGTGTTGTATGTGGACGACCTCTTCCTGACAGGTGCTGACCCTCTCATTCATCAATGCAAGAGGGAGCTCGCTGCTGAGTTCAAGATGAAGGACCTAGGACTGATGCACTACTTCCTAGGCCTGGAGGTCTGGCAGAGACCTGGAGAGATTTTCCTTTCTCAAGGAAAACACATTGTGAAACTTCTGGAAAGATTTGGGATGGTGGACTGCAAGACCGTGTCAACACCAATGGAACTCAACTTCAAGAAGTTGAGTGGCAGTGCTGCTGGGCCCGTATTGGCCAATCCTACTGAGTATCGTCAACTCGTAGGAGCTTTGATGTTCTTAGTGAACACCCGTCCAGATATATGTTTTGCAGTGAACACTTTGAGTCAACAGATGGTTGAGCCTCATCACTTTCACTGGGTTGGTGCCAAGAATCTTTTGAGATATCTTAGGGGCACGATAAACCATGGGCTGAGATACACTGCCGGGAGTGTGACACTCCGTGGATATACTGATGCCGATTGGGCTGGCAGTGTGGTGGATCGTAAGAGCACATCGGGATGCTGCTTCAATCTTGGTTCTGCTTCGATCTCATGGATGAGCAGGAAGCAGAAGTCGGTGGCTTTGAGCACCGTTGAGGCCGAATACATTGCAGCAAGTATGGCCTGTTGTGAAGCAGTTTGGTTGCGAAAGCTCTTTAGTGAGCTGTTTGGACATGTGCTAGATACCACTGTGATACTCTGTGATAACCAGAGTGGGATTCGTATGACTGAGAATCCTGTGTTCCACGACCGATCCAAGCATATTGATATCGGGTACCACTTTATCCGGGATATGGTACAGCGAGGCGCCGTAAGGCTCGATCATATAGGAACTGATGAGCAGGTCGCGGATATTCTCACTAAGCCCCTGGGGAAGGTCAAGTTCCTAACCTTCCGTGAGAGTCTTGGTATCGTGGAACGACCCTATGATGTGGGTCCCATTGGACGATGAGCTCTGGGAGCTCTGGGGGGCTTTGGGGATAGCTTCTCGGAGCTATAAGCACTCACGGGGCTAGGCTCGCCGAACCTTATGGTGCTTCTGCCCCACCGTTGTGATTATTGAGTTGGTTCACCTCTCATTTTTCTATGCCCCGTATGCATCCTACCCATTGAATTCAGGGCTCATGGGAAGTACTTCTCATTTGGCCAATGAGGTGGGGAAAGCTAGAGACTAGTAGCAAATACTGATGGATGCATCAGAGATTGTCGTACTCTCTATCTAGGATGGCACGGTCCAACCACTTGATCTGAGATCAAGTCTTGTGAGGTCTCGGACCTCTGCCTGACTTCGGGTCAGATGAACCAACTTCAGGTTGGTTGGAGACTCTTCGTGAGTCTAATAGAGGTTTCGGACCTCTGGGCTGAATATGTCAGCCGGGGGATGATGCCTTTGTGACTGACCCACTTCTGTTCTGAAATAAAGAGGCCAGCAAAGCAAGTTACGGCGGGATGATGCACGATGTTTGATTGCACTGATGGATGGAGTTCTCCCTAGTTGAGAGGGAGTGTTAAAATCGAACAACTAGGTTCAAACTCCATGTTGTGATGCTCAGATTAAGATACTAATATTTTTGTTGGATTCCTCTTTCGGAGAGGTGTAAAATCCATATAAAATATATCTTAATCCGATGAGCAGAACATTTATTTTGAATTTATTATTTATAATAAATTATATGTGCAGGTCGGCCTTAATGTTTTGCACCCCCAGCAGATGTGTCACACACCTCAATGATGGATATAAATACAGTTAAAGTTGGAGAGCATCTCATCTCATCTCATCACATCTTCTTCTTCTCTGATTTAGTACGAGATTCTTGGAGGACGAATTCAGCTCACACGTGGGAAAAAGGACAAGCTACTACAGCCAAGAAGAAGGATACAGTTTGCTGCAGCTAGGGTTTCCTAGGAAGTTTGACCAGCGTTGACTTTGGTCAACGCATGGTCCAAAGAGGCCCAAAATTTGTGGAGACTTCGATTTTAGCAGGTCGTACACTTTGGCACAAGAACCGAGGTCAAAAGGTTGACCGAAGTTGGAGCTGCGTTGACTTTTATGTTGCTGCCTTGCGTTGACTTTTCTGGACAGCGTTGACTTTTCTGGAGTTGACTTGTGTTGACTTGGTGACTGATTTGAGGATTGTTGTGACACATTCTGGGTTGGCTGATCAAGGAGACTTTGCTGGTTGAAGCATCCTGTTGACCGTCGTAACGCACCATCACATTTTTCCTGTTTCTGGTTTGTCTTCCATAGATCCACTGGTATGTTCTATCAGCATTTTACTTAACTGTTTGGGTGATTGCTGTAATAAAAGTAAAGTTGCATCAAGCATAGAACATCTACAAAAATTTACAAGTATGGTAAACAAGAAGACCTTTGACAATACATATATTTAGGAGATGTGTTAATTTGAATAAAGGATGCCGATGCCTATAGGAAGATGTCATGGTGAAAGATCATCACTGAGGTAACTTTTGATTTAAAAGTTCTTATGTGTATGTTTATCTGGATAAGTTTATGCAGGGCTACCAACCATGTGAAAGGATGTAAGATCCTTGGGAGATGGTTCAAAGGAACGAAGCATGGCATATAGGTGGACGAGATGTGATCACTTTTCGGTAGATGACATGACTCATGGATGAAAGTGATGGATGATTTATGCCCTATGGAGTTAAAGTTGAAGATTCCTCAATATTGAAATCCATGACATCAAGGAGAGGAATTCTTAATGAGCAGCTGGGTGTTTTCATCATTACTGTTGCAGGTCGCTGGTTAAGAGGGTGCCTAGTACTAAGTTTCTTACTTGGAAGAAACTTGAAGTATGTCCTTCCTAAATTAAAAGGAAGTGACGAATATGATTCTCTAAATTCATGTGTCATGCACTAGACCAGGACTAACAGCCGTAAGTCTCAGTGAAGGCCACGAGGAGAGAATGGATAGATACATCATTCTGGTCTTCACTTGGAACACAGAATGGAGGATTGGGTAATCATCTGGCATCTGATGCTCTTTGAGAATGAGATAGGGCATTCAAGATAAGAGTAGTCGGGGACCGATATTCTTTGAGGGATAGATACCCAAGAGAAGAATAGTCCATGAAGGTCATACTCTGGGAAACACCCGGGTGGAGTATGTACCTTGGAGAGACAATGACTATAGTGTCTATAAGTCATGTGTCCAGCATTGAAGCCCATTGTCTCCTTGAGAGATGGGGCTGTTAGTCAAGGCCTTGGACTAGGACAATGCTGGTTGATATGATGCTATACAGATGCGATTACCAATTCGATTCTTTTTATGAGATTCTAGGTATGAATGCCTCCCTAGTTAAGAGGGAGCGTTGGAAAGTGTAACTAGGTTCGGTCTTCAAATTGACTATGTAATAATGTATTTATGTAATGAAGAAGATAGATAATAAAATGTATTTTTGTTAAGCTTGCTTCATGGGTTTCATGAGCAAGGAATTTTATTATAGTCAAAAGACTTCTTCTTGATGTATTTTAGGGATTTGTCATCTTGTCTTAAATGTATTAATTAGAGTCATGTATATGAAGTATCACTCATGTATGCCTCAAGACCTTGTCGTATTAAGCTTGGAGACATGACTCAATATGGTGCTCAAGATCAATGTTGGAATATCTCCTCAAGACAACCTATGAACAATGGACAAGTCAACTCATAGACCCCTAATCATGTTGGCTTCATAAACTATGGACAGGTCGGCTAATTTACAGTCAGGATCAACTATTTATAGGAGCATGCGGATTTCAGTTTGATACAGAATTTCGGAAAAGAGTTCTGTGATTTAGTGCGAGTTTCAGGACTGTGATATAGTGCAAGAAAGGGAGAACAAAAATGCGGATTGAAGTATAGAAGGACAGATCAACAAGAAGGTATCTCGAATGAAGGTCTGTCATATATATATGTGAAGTTGCAGGACCAATGTTGCAGGAAACGCCCCCCCCGGCTCCAAGGCAGGAACCGCCGGAACCGCGATTCCGAAAATCGGAACC